>JAMPIV010002746.1:47500-301448 GCA_024509875.1 Oreohelix idahoensis | reverse complement strand
GATTAGGTGTATAAAACGACCACAAACACCACTATACAGACAACATAGAGTAAGTATAGTAAGTGTAGAAGCTGATCCAGTGTTCAGTAAATATATATATTTCTTTACACCAAAAAAAAATTACAATTCCATCATACATCAGTCAAATAAATAGCGTGCACTGTTGCACGGCCTGAAAACAAAGTAACAATTAAATTGATAGACACTAGAAAAAAAAACCCAATCACATTCACTCTTTCTGTCACCCTGCTGGGGAACAATAAAATGGTTAGTTATTTAAACACCTCTAATCTTGTGGGGCTGTCAACTTTAGCCTCCACTCTCTAATACAAATAAGATTTATACTGTTGCCGTCCTTTTGCCTCTTCTTAAAAGAACGGATACACAGCTTCCAACTTGGAAGGCGATATGCTCCGCTAACTAACATCACTGGAAATGCCAAAATAATAGACTTGGCTTACAACGATGGCTCAGTGTCTATCCCTCAAATGGATAATGAACAGACCCTACTGGTCCTGTCTATTTTTCTCCCTCCTCTCTCTCTCTCGCTCTCTCTCTCTCTCTCTTGGTCTCAGTGTCTTTCTAACACTCGACGGCTGATGATGCGGAGTCTCCGTTACGCTCTTCTCTCGTTACTTTCAGGACCTAGGTATTGTAACCCTATCACCTGCTCCTGAATTTGGTGATGATGATGATGGTCGGGTATCAAGCATGAGATTCTTGATTAACTGTCGAAAACTTCTCTGCTGCTGAATAGCTTCTAAAACGTTCCAGTTTTAACCCGCAACGGATTTAGAGAAAAACACAGCCTTGATGTCTGGCTGTATGCAATTACTACAGTCTCACGGCCACGTGTCGTTGCTAGAGACTATAATAGCGATGAGCTCTGTGCGTTATGATAAATAAACCCGTTCCCGCTAAAGCATGTGCACTTCACTGCAAGAGACCGTAGGTTATTTTTCTTTTGCTTCTGACGATAACTCGAGTCATCTGACCCCTGAGATATTTCCTTTTGCCGTGGATAATTTGTATTGGCAATATATGCTCCCTCACTGTTTGCCGTGACCCGCTGAAATTAAAAGAAAATGCATCTATTGTACACCAACTCCAACACAACGCGTCTCTAACACATATAGCTCCCATAATCTTTACACCTTCCCCGACCAGTTTGCAAACCGCTCAGGCCGTTTACATTGTGCCTAGCCTTTCATCTCCTGTGTCAGCTATAACTATAAAACCTAATGCCAACAATCACCTTCGCCATTTTGACAGGGTTCTGACTTTGTGTGAAGTCGAAGCATATGGAGGTAAGTCAAACGAAATATTAAACTTTATACTAAAAAAAGAATCTCACGTAATCCAGGTACCTTACATATTTTTAACGTACTGTTACAGTTCGATTATATACTGTAAGTAATTAAGAACTAGTTTTTTTAACATCAAAGGTCAATAGTTTTATCTCTGTAAAAATGGTACCTTCAGTCATAGCTGACTACGGGAATGAGTCCCTGAGATCATAGACCTAAGCTGCTTTTTTCTAGTGTTTCTTTCGATGTTTTCTTTTCTCTTCTGTTTGTTGTGAGAGGATCTTTTTGCTCAATCTGAGGTGGAGCCGTACAGAGCATTGCAATTTGGTGCGATCGGCAGCTTCATCCTCCCAGGTTGCTGAATTCATGTACAGTGCCCTCATGTCTCACTTGCACACATCTTTGAACCTCAGCTGTGGTCGCCCAACTGTTCTTTTGCTATCTTCAAGTTGTCCATTGAAGATATCTTTCGAGATGCGACCATCTTCCTCGTGGCGGGACATGGCCAGGCCAGCGTAGTCTGCGCTGTCAAAGCAGAGTATACATGCTGTGAAGGCCAGCTTGTGACAGCACTTCGTCATTTGTCACTTTGTCCTACCACGAAATACTTAGGATGTGGCGCATGCACCGTAAATAGAAGGTATTTAACCTTCTGTCTTGCTTAGCAAAGGTTGTTCATGTCTCGTTGCCATTTAGAAGTGTGCTGGTGACGCAGGCATACAGCATCTTTAGTCTTCGTTGTGAGTTTACCTTGTGTAAACGATATAATAAATATAGATTTTCTTAACAATAAACATTACTAACAATATTCATTAATTTAAAAAAAAATGTTTTACACCACACAGTTCGATCTGTGCATTAGCATAACGTTATTTCATACCATTATAAAGCACACGCTGATCTGGAACTCTTAGGATTGAAAAAAAAAATGTGGACAAGAAAAGTGGTTACTATCACACACTCAACTCAAACAATAATAAATAAAATTATATTGAATGGATGGAAGGATGGAAAACTGTGAGTCTATATGTTACATGAAGTAAAATGCCGCACCATGAACCATACGGTAATGTATATTTATATAGTTTTTTTCTATTTTTACTGTATGTTGTCATGAATATGATCTTGCTTCGTACAGATATAGAAACTATAGTACACTTGTTTTGTACACATATATCCACTTTACTACACTTGTTTTGTACACATATATTAACTTTACTACACTTGTTTTGTACACATGTATCAACTTTACTACATTTGTTTTGTACACATATATCAACTTTACTACACTTGTTTTGTACACATGTATCAACTTTACTACATTTGTTTTGTACACATGTATCAACTATACTACACTTACTTCGTGCACACATAGAAACTATACTACACTTACTTCGTGCACACATAGAAACTATACTACATTACTTCGTGCTTACACAGAAACTATACTACACTTACTTCGTACACACATAGAAACTATTCTACATTACTTTGTGCATACACAGAAACTATACTACACTTACTTCGTGCGCACAAAGAAATTATACTACACCTACTTCCTGCACACATAGAGCTTATACTGCACTTACTTCGTACACACATCGAAACTATACTACTTTTTCTTTGTGCACACATAGAAACTATACTGCCCTTACTTCGTACACACATACAAACTATACTTCATTCCGTCGTGCATACATAGAAAATATATACACCTACTTCGTGCACACATAGAAACTAAACTACACTTACTTCTTGCACACATATAAACTATACTACACGTATTTTGTGTACACATAGAAACTATACTACACTTACTTCATGCACACATAGAAACTATACTACACTTTCTTTGTGCACACATATAAACTATACTACACTTTCCTTGTACACACAATGAAACTATACTACAATTACTTCGTGCACGCATAGAAACTATACTACACTTACTTCTTGCACACATAGAGCCTATACTACACATACTTCGTGCACACATAGAAACTATACTACTTTTTCTTCGTGCACACATAGAAGCTATACAACACTTACTTCGTACACCCAAAGAAACTACACTACACTTACTTCCTACACACATAGAAACTATACTACATTTACTTCCTACACACATAGAAACTATACTACATTTACTTCCTACACACATAGAAACTATACTAAACGTACCTCCTACACTTATAGAAAATATACTACACTTACTTCGTGCACACATAGAGCCTATACTACAATTACTTCCTTCACACATAGAAACTATACTACTTTTTCTTCGTGCACACATAGAAACTATACTGCACTTACTTCGTACACACATACAAACTATTCTACACTTACATCCAACACACATAGATACCGTACTACACTTACTTCCTACACACATAGAAACTATATTACACTTACTTCCTACACCGCGCTAGCATAGTGGTTAGTGCACTAGATTCCTAGCTCAGAGGTCTATGGTTCGATCCCCAGATGAGGTGGTATTGTTTTAGGCCGCAAACGGCTCCTGGTTCGACCAAGCCCCAAATAATTACCAGAGCAACTCTGGGAAGGTTAAGGCGGCCGGCTTGATGCTGACCACATCACCCATAGTGTGCCGACGGTCAAGGAAATATGGGCTTAATTAACACCATATTCCCAATATGCCTCAATGGGCGTGTAACGGGATCCCAGACTTCTTACACACATAGATACCACACTACATTTACTTCCTGCACACATAGTAACTATACTACACTTACTTCCTACACACATAGTAACTATACTACACTTATTTCCTACACACATATGAACTATAATTCACTTATTTCCTTCACACATATGAATATAATACACTTACTTCCTTCACACATAGATACTATACTACACTTACTTCCTACACACATAGATACTATACTACACTTACTTCCTACACACATAAACTGTACTACACTTACTTCCTACACACATAGAAACTATACTACACTTACTTCCTACACACATATAAGCTGTACCACACATACTTCCTACAGTCATAGAAACTATACTACACTTACTTCCTACACACATATAAGCTGTACCACACTTACTTCCTACAGTCATAGCAACTATACTACACTTACTTCCTACACACATAGATACTATACTACAGTTGGTTTGAGACAGAGAAAGGATTTTTTCTATCTGACCTATGACTGCTAGTTTTTTTTTTTTTGGTTTTTTTTTGGTTTTTTTTTCAGCGGAAGATTAATTATATTTGGTTTATGGTAGTTTGGTTTGTGCTAGTCCGTTAGGAAATTCGTGCCCACAGAAAGCGTCAATTTTCTCCTAAACTCTTTGTTGCATGGACATGAATTTTTGCATGCAGTCTTAGATTTTCCATGCAGTTAAGATTTTGCGATCATTACATCCACAGCTGTCGCGAAATGTGCAAAACGGCGAATTTCATTGATCTTCTTGGAACATTTGCCTAAATCTGCCCGTAACATTAATTCTTACAGTAAATCACAACATTTGTGCGACAAGACGGTTCAAGGCGTGTCCTAAATGTGTGATTGGTTGTTCACGTGATTTTGATACGAGGAATGATGTTCTGATAATGAACCATGATAGCAGTAAATCATCAGGAAGCTATGACGAATCGTAACTGTTTATGTGTTATTATAGATTGGCATATGAAATTAGTTTATCACAAACGAAGGAATGCGATCGACGTGCCTCATTCCGAATCGGACGACTCCAATAAGTTCACAACAGTTATTGGTTGGATAAACTGCAAGCCATCTCGCTGCCAGTAATCTTCTTCTTCCTGTAGCACGTGTTCTTCACATTTAGCACAGTACTCTGTGTCTATTCGTGAAAGGGCCTCACTAGTAATGTCTTTGACATCGCACATTTTAAAAGTGGTGTTCTGGGCGGCCACTTGCCCTTTAACTCTAGCCCAAACCAGCTCTATTGGGTTAAGGTGAGAATGGTAAGGTGGGAGTCGAAGAGAAACATGACCATGCTCTTGGGTGATTTTATCAATCAGATACACTTTTGTCTTATTCCTCTGTCTCACAAGCTGCAACTACTCTGGTTTTAAATAGCTGTTGTCAGCGAACATATTTTCATTCACAAGCCACCTCCTGATTTCGTCTTTCGTGCTTGCCGATGTGGGAGCTTTATCCTCCTGCGCTAGAACATTATGTCAGGACGCATTATGCCTGACCAGGCGAGACGGCCTATCTAGAGTCGGGCGGAGTGTTTTCACTATCCAATCTCGATAATTTGCCCATTCATTTCACTGTGGTAGTCCCTACCATCTACAGACTTTGATAGAAAAATAAGCTCTGCATCACGGACAAGCACATTCTGTCTGCTGCCAGCATGTGCTAATATAATGCGATGACCTTTGTTGCTGGGAATTTTCCTTCTATGGTCTCCGTCAACAGATTGCCATTCTTTCTCGTTTCGTATGATAAGCACTAACCCAAGATTCGTCCAAATACACTAAATCATAGTCGTCTTGCCTTCTCTCACGAATCTGCCTAAGGTATTTGCTTCGAGCTGCAACCAGATGTGGTTTTTCACATAAAAAATTCCTTCCGCTAGACGTTTTTCTAAAAGTGAAGCCGACACTTCTGACAAGTTGCCAAAGAGTTGTTTTTGAGACGTTAATATCGCATTCTGCTTGCAGCCGACTTTTCAGCATGCGGAGAGTAACAAGTTGATTGGCATTAAACACCTTCAAAATCAAAACGTCTAATGACATCCTTGTCAAAATCATCAATTTTTTTCTTCCTTCCTTGCTTAACCGCAGCCTCTGTACAATCACCGTCCTGTTGTATCCAACGTTGAAAAGATCTTCTATCCACACCCAGGGCCTTTCGTGTTCTCCTACCTGGTTCTTGGATGTCGTGGTATAAACAACCCATCTTAGCCTCTCTGCGAAAATGCCTGTACAATATAACAGTTACCTTCTGCAAAGTAATAAATTTGAATTTCAGATTCATTGCGCTTTTCATAATTATGCAGTTTAGTTTTTTAATATATTATACGCTGGTGTCGTTTTGTTTCGTTGCAGCCAACTCATTGCAATTAGAATACGCCGCTGAAATAATTACTCGCGACTGTGTGCAATAGGTGCGCACTGGTGCGGACATGTAGTCACTACACTAATTCAAACAGAAAAAATATTGAATAGCACATTTCATCGCTTGTGCTGTGCTGCAACAAAAATTAAGTGCGCATTTTTTGAACGGATCTTGTAACTTTCATGTAGAACTAATAAAAATTACCCCAGACAACGGTAAGAGTTTTTTTATATAACTTAAAGAGGAAAATTCGAACATGACATGAGTTTTGTAAGGGCAAAAAATATATTAATAACTGCATTGATATCAGTAGGGCACGTAGAAAATTTCAGTAACATCCGTCAAGGGGTTGCAAAGTTACAACTTTCAATGTGTGGGCACGAATTTCCGAACGGACTATGCATGTTAGGTTGTGTGGATCAACGTAAGTTCATTTCTACAAGTCTGTCCAACTGTTCATATTTCGTGTTATTTGTCATTGTGTGATATTTTCCGTGTTGATTGTGTGTGGTTAATTACCGAGACACTATTATCCTATTTTCAAATGTACGTATTCTTCTTTAATAGTCAAGATTCTTTGATCTGACTAATTTGACACGATTTCTTCTCATGCACCTTAAGAGACAAGAGTTGTTTTTTTTTAAAGAGCTAATGAAAAGAAAATGAAACGAGTTTTGTTGTGTGATGTTACATTGCACTTCTTACGTGAAGCCGTTTAAAGAGACATTTGAAATATCATTTCTCTACAGACTCCGATTGTCAACCTGGTTGGTACGGGCGAGATTGTGAACACACCTGTGATTGTAAAAAAACGACTCTACCGTGTTTCATTAGTACTGGGGGATGCCCTGTGTGAACTTTTGATCTGCAAGGAAAAAGATGTCTACAACGTCAGTGATTATGTTCATGTGTATATATTTGTTATCTCAGCAACCGAATGAAAGTTCCATAAATTAATGTACGAAAATTAGGATTTTGAATGCAGAAATTGTAAAATTATGCTATTATTGTTCAACAAGTTTGTAAGTTCATACTGCATTTTTTTTTTAAATTTCACCATCCTCAGTGTCCGTCAAAGTGTTAACAAAGTTTTGCATATAATATACGATCACTAAAAACGTAGGCAGGACCAGAGCAAAATCAAAGAACTTAATGCCAAATCGATAACGCAGCCGCGGACCACCTGATAATGTGCCGCGAACGATACGTGGTCCACGGAAAACAGGTTGGGAACCACTGCTCTAGATTATGCTCAGTGGGTTGATTAGGAGGCAGAGATTACAGTAGAAGAGATTATATTAATCTATTCGTCGTCTGGCAACACTATGCCTTCACTCTGTTATCTATGTTTTATCGTGCCTTCTATTCTTCTCTTGTAACGAAATTATTATTTGTTTTCATTACATATACACAGAAAGAGAGGCAGAGGTAGACCAAAAAACACATGGAGAAGAGAACTAAATACAGAAGTGAAAATTATGAAACTTGAAAAAAAAACTTGAGCAGATGGCAAGTGACAGAAGGACTTGACATGTGATTGTTGAAGGCCTATGCTGCCTGGGTTATCTAATGGGTATTGATTGATTGATTGACATAAGTAGTGAAGATCAATAACTTTCTTCTTAGTGTTATTCTGATAGTGTTTTGTTTATTTGTACTTTCGTAGCATTTTTCAATTTATTATCACGGCCTTCCACAAAATTTTGAACATTCTTATACAACGATATATCTGCTGGGCGTGTGTTAAATAACAAAACCTGTTGACAGTGATAGGGATATTTTGAATATCACCTTTATAGGTCCCGTTGTACTCCGAGATGTTCCCGGGTCTCTATAAGTATACACAGAAAGATTAGGACACTGCTCTCTCTGGCTATTGTATAACAGGCAAAAAGGGGGATGAGGTTGTGGGTGTAGTCCACTACTTAAATCAGACTTATTGTCTTTTATATTTGGCCATGCGCCCTAATATAACCGACTAGGTTGAACGGGACGCGCCTCGTCAAAACAAGGCATATTTTTATTTAAATTTATTTGTTTGAGGTTGTGGATAATTCTGACAACTTCATCATGTAAAATAAATTGCTGTTGCAACCACTGCTTCACGAGCGTATTAACTCTTTGACTCAGGAACAATTCTCAGAGCGTAAGTCAGACTTGATACCCCGTGCCAAAACAACTCTCTGAGCGTTGTTTTTTGGTCTATCATCAATTAAAATTACGGCACAGGGTGGAAGATAATTGTGGAGTGAAAGAGTTAAGGCTTTGGTGCTAGCTTCCTTCACGGGGAGAAAGCTGCAGTGGTGACTTGGTTCTCCGTAGAGAGAAGCCGTAAAAATAATGATGATGTCAGAATGATGAAAGGACTGTTTACTATTTCAGATATGACAGGAAGAAAGTGAAATGAAATCACAACAGCATGGGTTACATTTTTCTGCATTGTTTCTGTTTGCTATCTTTTATGTAATGACATCTTTTATACACATACATAAACAAACAGATATTAATTTTTTTTTTTACCTTTACATATACAAACAGGTACTGGATTCGTGTAACAAAGAAGGAATGTTGATACCGGACATCCTTTGACCACAGTATGGCTACATTGAATATCTTTTGTGATCTCTCAAAATAAAGACATTGAAAAAAAGCTTATATCAGATTCTTAATTTTTTGCTTGTTTTATTCGTGTAATGTCATCACTGCTGCGATTGACCCCGTTGTAGTATCTATGTGTCAAAGATTCCCGGCAAATCTGCTCGTGTGAATTCGAAGCATACTTAAGTGGAAACAGAAATCTTATGTTGTGATGTGTAACTTCCTTCTAAACTGTTTATGCACTATAGTTTAGTTCTTTATTTGTACTACTTTTTTGAGCGGTCGTCCTTAGGACGATCGCTTTGTCGCTACATAGATTGTGTCCGCTTTTGTTATCTCGTTAGAAGAGTTATATTAGCTATTTACTGTCACCTTACTGACATGACATAGACATAAAATAAAAGGGCAAATGTAAAGGATCCAATTACACGCCAATTGGGACATATTGGGATTATGGCGTTAGGTCCATACTTATTTGACCATCAGCACTGTGACAGACAACTCATCCGTCCCTGAATTTGTTAGATGATGGTAGAACCCTCTCATAACATCGGTACCCATAAAGCGTTGGATGATATAGTACGACCGTTTGTAACGACCCCTTCGTATAGCATCAGTGCCTCTGAATATATTGTAACTTTTCGTCAAACGGGATTTTTTTCACCTGGACTCATTAGCTATGCAACCTTTCCACGCAGATGGTCAACACGTGGGCTGATTAATATGTGGACAGTTTATCTACCGTTCATTCTGGCCATCGCATTGATTTAAGGAGAGATTAAATCACGCCCGTGGACATCTCCTGAGCAATCATATGCAGGTATTTTCATTAACTTGGCCAGTGGAGGGCGTTGCCAGCATCAAACGATAGTAGTGACCACGATCAAAGACACTGGGGGAAATCTCAGGAAGGACTGGCGGCATGCTATCAAAGGCAGTAGTGGTCCCTGAAACGAGCGACGCAAGTTTCCTGCCGGTATTTCGCATCTTGGTGTTAAACACGAAACCGATCGCAGTGGGAGCGAACGGGAAAGCCGGCGCAAGCAGCGAGCGAAGATACGAGAGACCAGGGGCGGCTTCTCTCTTTAGTCTGGCGGTCAGATCCCCAAAAGTCTTCTGAGATAAAAAAAGATGTCAAATTTCTCATGTCCCACCAATCTTGCATTCCAGTTGTCGATATACAGACCATGAAGAAATGCATGTTATCACTCGTTGGCCAGAACTTGACAGAAGCACTAGTGATATTGAAATCTTGTTATAGATTTTTCCCTGGATTTTCATATATATTTGCAGTGAATTCTATTCTGTGCACAACGGTAAAATATAACTGTGTCTAGTGATCAGTGGTCTAGTTCATTCATTCTATTTCACTGGATATCGTGTTAATTTAAATTTATTAAATTAAACCATCTCAATAGTTCCCAGTTGTAAATGTAAGGTTATACCTGTTATATTATTTCCAAAAATAATAGAGGCTTAAATGCTAAAGTAACCTTTATAGTCGTGAAGGAATTTATAGTTAATAAATTTAGTTAAGTCCTATATATATAGATGTGGGTTTTAACCATTAGAACTTGCGCAGTGTTTATTAAATACATAATTAAATACGCGAGGGTATATATAGTCTTAACGGGAAATTCATCGCACTTTAGAATGTTGTTTGATTTTTCGGTATATTACATGTCTTTTTCTCTTATACAGAGTGATCGTAACCTTTGCGATCCCAGCATTAAGAAAGCAATAGAGAAATCATACAGAGTCCTTTTCAGACTCGGTTCTTAACTTCCAGATATATTGATGGAACATTTTTAAATATAATTCTTGTGGCGGTCCGATGCGACCTAGCTATCAATTACATGAAAGAAAGCACCCCCAAGAACTTTTTAAAATAAATCATCAAATTTAATTACAATCTGTAATATAAACTGGAAGATGAACAGTGTCAGTAGCGATAATTTATTTACTGCTCTACTGTTAGAGAATACATATTTACCTGACTGAGACTGAACCTAATTTTTCCTCACTGGATTTAAACCATACCGGTCAGTTGCTATTATCACGCCTTGAAGGAATTTTACCTCCAGCAGCGAAATTAAAGAGACATCATTTTCACCCCTGTATGGAATTGTGCCAGTGCCATCCCATAGACTCCTTTTATATAATAAAACATAATAACTCTGAGTCTTCAAGTCCAGCGATTAGTGGGAATATTCGCTATCAGCAAATCTCGCTACATCTGGGGCTGGACATCGAAGTACTAGACATTTTCACGTGTCAAGAGTAATTGTTTGTTTTATATAATTCTATGGATTTTCTGATGCTGCAATCGGTATAAGTAACACCATCATAGCTGCCAGACCTGGAGCTAGGGTGGCCATGGTCCTCAGAAGAGAGCCCCCGATGCCAACACAAAACATCTATTCTAATTTGACCCCTGAAGGAAATTTTCGAAAGAGAGGCCGACCATTGTTCCTTAACCTGGCGGAGGACTGTGGAGCTGAGATTACAAACAATGACCCAGAGTTGGGGACACTGTATTGGAATCGCTTAGCCACCCATCCGACCGAGCAACTATTGGAATAAACAATTTTTTCACGTTTCCCTACAAGACGCCACTAGGCGTATTGGATTGCCACTGACTCTTTGACGGTAATTAACTTCATGGCTAAGGTATCAAAGAAGAAGAATCGAGTAAGTGTGTGTACTGTTGTATATGAGTTGTTGGAATCCTCACTGCGCGGTGAAGGTTGCTCAATGAGTCGATATACCAATTGTTCTTCCCACCCAACACCAAAAACCACTCAACCCCCCCCCCTCCCCTTGTTAGTTGTATTTTCTGTACTTATGATATCATTTAAAGATTAACACGTGTATTATTATGTTTTTGATTATGATTTTAAGGTTAATAAACATCATAAACTTATTTAGTACTGTGTTTGGAATACACCAAAGCCCATATTTCCCCTATTTGTTTAATAATAGCTTGTATTCTACGTGGGCGTCTGTGTGTTGAAGCTACCAAATCGGTGTGATGATGCGCAGGTGTGTGTCCTGGAAAACTGGCAAATAATTGTTTAACCAGGAAAGGGATGAAGAGTAGATTGAGAAAAACGATTTGTCGTAAATAAGTTCTGTCTTTTCTCTCCCCAGCACTCTGTGAAGCAACTAGTTACTCTGTAACCTTTTCTATCACTGAGCTTTCATCATCATTCTCCACTCTAAACCGGACCACTATTTCTAAGACTCTTTCTCTCTCAAAATAAATTTACGACAAGCACACTAAGGGTAATGTGGTCAGGTATCACGGTGGCCCACTTGAACCTTCTAATAAATGTCACCCTCAACTTGGGATCGAACCATGGGTTACATCGAGCTAGGAAGCCAGTGCACATAACATCTGTGCTACCACGGCTATATAGACATCAGGCAAGGAAAAAACACCACGCCCTTGTGATCACAACATAGATGTGTCGATATGTATAGTCTTATTAGAAGGACTGACACTAATTGTTTTTACAATCACCTTATTGATATATGCAGGAGATAAGAGTGAAACACGAAGAAATCAGGTGTTGTGTAAATATAATCTTAATCATCGTCTACAAAAGACGGCAGAACATAACAACGGTTGGGACATCTCGTCAGCAGGAAACGACATCGGCTGCCAGCACAGACCTTAGCAGCAAATGACAATTGGATGAACAAATGAAAAGATATGAGCAATTTGACATTGTTACTCTGTGTAGTTCGGGGGGGGGGGGGGGGGGGGATCTGATGGGACTAAGAAAAGGGACTAATATCTAGTATCTGTTACCAACTGATTACTGGTTGGCAATGTATGTAGTTATTATAATATTTAATTTGTCAGGAAAGTATTTGTTTTGAAATCAGGATGCTTTCCTGGCCAAAGATATATCACCCATGATTGATTGATACTTTTGTTATATGGCTTATCTCCCCTGAATATCGAACTTGGAAGTATGAATCCAGATTTTGTTGGTCTGTTCCTTGTTGGGTTGGGCCAGAAGCAGAATTGTTCTTGCTTAGGTTTATGCGGGAATGTTTACGGTCCGAGTCTATGTTTACTTACCTCCTGTTCTATTTAAGACGATTTACGGTCTTATATCGTGATATCTGTGTCTATGTCTAAGTGGGACTATTTTTCCTTGTACTGAATTTGGGGTCAGGCAGTTTCTGCGCATGCGGATACGAAAAAGCAAAAGGGTCTTCCGTGATATGGATGGAGCCTGTGTGAATTGCCATGTCGGAGACCAGTCCGAAGTTTGTTGATCTCCAGTGTGATCTATTAATGGGGAAGAAGATAGTTTTCTGATTGATTATTATCTAAGTCTATGAGTTTTCCCCAGTGTTTATTTCTGTAACGTCAGGAGAGGGCGTATGTGCTTCTGCTAGTGTATTTCCCATGCACCAGGTAAAAGAACTTTTTGCTGAACTTTTTTTTTTGAACCTTGCTAGGCTTAGATGGGCAGACGTCTGCTTGATGATTTTCTATATCAATTATGTCGGGACGACATGTTACCTAGCAGCACTGAATATGATTGTAGAATATCAGCAGTTATGCTCTGAAATAATAGGCTGATTCTTGGCAGAAATGTATCATTTGTGTTCATGAACAAAGGGGGAGCCTTTTATTGAAGTTGGCGGACGGGGGGGCGGGGGAGGTACTATGCATCTTGTATAGTTAGTAATGCTCACTGGGCGGGGTGGTGGGGGTTTAACCAGAAGGAGCCATTTGTGGATCCTATTTTTGTTTTTGGATTTTTTTGGATCCTATTTTTTGTCGATCATCGATCAGAGAACATGGATGTGCCCCTTATTATCAGGTGATGATTAAGAGATACAGAGTTATAAAGAAAAACCCAATACTGATGGTTAACATTGTCTCCAGAAATTATTTGCTGGAGTCACGTTTACCTAAAGGAATCTTCGATAGAAAAGAGTTCTGTCTAGGAGAGTCATGCTTGAACATTATTTATTTAACTGTACATGATCGGTCAGTAAGGGCCTGATGATTATATTTATAAACAGTGGAAATCTAAAGTGCTTGTCTAAAGCTTAGATAATTGGACGTTCCATTGTATGTTTCTTCAAACATGAATGCCAACTTAAGAAGATGTAGACCATTGATCAACAGTATGATGTATATATGTCGACCTGTTTTTACAGTAAACTATACCCGTACTGTTCCAAGTGTGTGTGTCCAATTAAACAGTATGAAACGACCACAAGTAGTCTGTCAAACTGCATCATTAAAACTTCAAGCTACGTGAGAAGTGAGTGTTTGATCTTCTAGTCAACTCTTCAGAACAATCCATGCATTCGCGTATTGACACTAACATCAAACACTCATAGTCAACATTACATCCTTGTCGGGGATTCTTTATACGTTTTTTGTGGACAAGCGGAAACTGTATGCCCCAACACTGTGTCGGTTTTTAAAGTTGGACCATCTTACACCACAATACCCTAGCTTTATTAAAACGTGGTGAACAAAAAAAAAGACTCTTAATCTAATTCAGACCTATCAGATATATCGTAAATAAAATATTAGACAAACATAAAGGTATGTTTTCAGGGCATCTCGTAAGAATAAAGAAAAGTAGAAAACTCTAGGACAACATAGAAAAAACAACAGACGTGAGTAGCTTACTCGCAGGATTTATGAACCCCGTTAACCTATTTCCGTACGACAACACCGCCTAGCTATACAAGCGAAATCACAACACTATCCTCCCGGCCAGCCCAGGCATCCCCCAAAAAATGATGCCCTTGATGACCGCCGGTCATTAGTGCGAAAACGCAAGATACAACACCGGAAGTTTACAATGGGCAGCTTAGCCTTAATAATGACGCAATCACTTCTGTTCGTTCCTGTGGACTGCTTGATGCCGTTTCACGCTAGCATTATCCCTTTCCACGATAGCATTATCCCTCCTACTTCCACGCTAAGCATTCTATACGTGCTATAAAAAAAAAAAAAAAAATAATGCTCATGTAAGGAATGTCAGACCTCAAAAGCAAATAAGCAAATAAAAGGAAGCCGTTTTTTTTTACATTTATTACAAAAACTCAGTATCATTCAAAGTTTATGATTTGCAGTTACTGCTCTGAGAGGGCAAACGTTAGGTCAGTCCCCAGTTAATAATGAATGGGTTTTTATGCGTGGGAAGTGGAGAAAATGAATGGTTTGTGTGATCTGGGTTTTTTTTAATCCAATTGTTAAGTTGGAAAAGATCACACGTGTGAAAAAAAAAGTCCGAAATAAAAAAATATGTCGTGTGCAAAAAAAGGTCCCAATAGAAGCTGATGAAAGGAGTGCAAATGTGAGAGATTATTTTTAACCGTTGTGAAAGACAAAACACGGGAACATGTGAAAAAAAAGGCGGGGTAAGAAAGAACAGGAACAGTATATAATAGAAGAGGATGTGGGCGATAGGCCAAGTGAAGTGAATTTCCAAGGATTTAGGATACCCAATGATTCCATGATTTTAAAATTAAACTAGATGAATTTTTAACAGATTAGCGATTAGGTGAAACTTCGACGGTCAAGAGGTTATCCAAGACAAAATTTTTTGAATAGGACAAATTTAAGTATATTATTCTGATCTGGATATATCAGATATTTTTCTCTATTTGGATATTTTCATATGATTAATGTCAGTTGGATTACCTATTTTTCATCTTGGATAACCACAATCATCATTGTGAATATTTACAGTGATTGTCTAAGGACACAAGCAAAAAAAAACTCTTATTGAATTTTTCTACATTGCTGTTTGTGGAACTTTACAGTAATTTCTTTTGGATATACGTTGTTATGCTGAAACTGTTTTGCTTATCACCAAACGTAAAGGGAAGAACATTCCTGGGTTGAAAAAAGAACAAAAGATCAAGTATTACCATCTCTGCCGGAAGGCCAGTTAGCACTTAAACCACAACAACATGTGAAGGATTAACTCTGACTAAATAAAATCAATATAACTACTAGTGCCGTATAAACTTACACGGCCACATTCCCCTATTATACAGTATATGTCAGTCCACACAAGACAAAGACCTTGATACTGTGTCTAGTAAATGATCGTAGAAGACTTAAGAACAGTAGTATAGAACAGAGGGTAGGTTTCTGGGATTGTATAAACATTTATAACATATTAGGAAGGGAAACCCGACGCCAGTAAACAGTAAATAAATATTAGACAAACATAAAGGTATGTTTTCAGGCACTAGTAAGAAATAAAGAAGTAGAACACTAGACAACAGAAAACAACAGACGTGAGTGGCTTACCCAGGATTTGAACCACGGACCTTCCGTACGACAACACCGCCTTGACATATACTGTATAACAGGGGAACGACAGAAGTGATTGCGTCATTAATAAGGCTAAGTTGCCCATTGTACACTTCAGGTGTTGTCTTGCGTTTCGCACTAATGACCGGTCATCAAGGCATCTTTCTTTTGGGGATGCCTGGCTGACCGGGAGGATAGTGTGATTCGCTTGTATAGCTAGGCGGTGTTGTCGTACGGAAGGCCCAGGGTTCAAATATCATATATATCGTACAAGATAACTAATATAAAGTATGAATGGAGCTTCCAATCTGATCAGGTAAATCACATTGCAGCAGAAATAACCACACGAGCATGAGAATACAATATGACTAACTGCACTGTTGGTGCCTTGCTCTGTAAGGTGCAAAAAGGATATTAAATGAATGAATTAAATACATCTGTGTTTTGTGTTGTCATCTGTGTCATGTGTTGTCATCTGTGTGATGTGTTGTCATCTGTGTGATGTGTTGTCAAAGCGGAACTCCCTCTCAAGATCGATATGTAGTTTTTCTTCTGCCTTTTAATGACTTTTTTGTGTGCGTGTATATGTATGTGACGTAGTAGTGTGTCGTGGTTAATATGTCCAAGATAATGTTATTTAGTTGTGTCTGGACACGGTGCAAACATTAGCACATCCTTTTTAAATGCCTGATATCTCCATTTGTAATGAAGGCCTTCACTATTCTCCCAAGTTTCCTATTTGGCTCTCGCGTTCTCTTCATTCCCTGACGAAGCCTTTTTGACCACAACGTTGGTTATTTTCTTTCTATTTTGTCCTAGTAAGAAGAATCACCTTTTAGGAAATAATTCTATTTTCATCCACTAGTGCATAACCAAACTTTCCTGTCCTTTACCATCTGTTTAGATACCATGTTCTTTGTATCTGTCAGAACTTTTAATCCATTTTACAAAGACAGTAAGCTTGAAGGCATATCTAGATTCATCCGTATATGACCACCAGATAGGCACAATGATAAAGTATTTAAAAATGGAAGTGAACCTCTATCTGTGAGGCTAATTACTACCTCATAAAATCTTGAAACTGTCCACACACTTCCAATGATTCCTCCTGTGGGGAAACCTGATGAGAACCCAGCAATGCACTCTAAGCTTGGAGGAGTGACCTGAGACCCAGACGTAACTCTGGAATTTTACCTGGTTGGCAGCATGCAGGAGGATCTCACTATAGGTCCACGATGGACATCGAAAGCTGAGAGGTGATTCTGTGCAGGACATGACAATTCCGTGGGACTGCCCAACAGTATTTTAGCTCTGTTTATTTGAAGAGTTTCCTTGGATGACGTAGAATTTATAGCATGTCACATAATTATCACTCCTAACCTGGGACCAGGGGTCTTTCTTGATCTTTAGCCGCCGACCGTCATAGCAGTCAGTGGCCATCATGCCTGGTGGCGTCTTGTAGGGCAACAACAAATTGATTCCACTTTGCTCGGTCGGTGGATATCAACTCTGGTTCATTCTTTGCATCTCAGCCTCCACAGTCCTCCGACAAGTTGTTTTTGGTCGGCGTCTCTTTCGTTTTCCTTCAGGGGTCCACGACATAGCTGTTCTTGTGATGGCGTCAGGGTCTCTTCTGAGGACATGGCTAACCCAGCTCCAGCGTCTGCCAGCTATGATGGTGTGCATGTTCTATTGCCTGCTCCGAGTAAGCAGATCTTGTTTGGTGATGGCATTCGGCCAAAAGATTCGGTGAATTTTTCTTAGGCATGTTGTGTGAAAAGATGACAATTTCGACATTTCCTTCTCTGTAGCTCTCCAACATTCTGCACAATAGAGAAGCTCAGAAAGCACACAGCTCTGATGATTAATGTGATGGGGCCGTAAAGACACCCCGGCTTCCCCCTTCGTGTTCAAGGCATATTTATCGCCCATATATTTTCGGTGTGCGCGCAGCACGCTGGGATGTGAAAAGTGATAGAAGATATATTAGTTTAGGCCACAATAAAGCCTAAACTATAATGGTGTTATACTTGATAGTCGTGTGTTATAATTGATAGTTGTGGGCCATATTTGTGTTTTCATGCCTAATAGAGCAATAAAGGCGAGTGTTATTTGTGTGGCACAATTACAATGCGCCGCGCAGTAAGTTGCGTGATTCGCTCGAGGGCTTATATAAAGAGATAGCAAGTGGCAAACAGGCCAATTTGAAGATTCAGACGAGACGAGAGAGAAACGAAGTTAGCCTAGCCCTGTGTCGGTAGAAGAGGAACAGAGACATGACATGTGAGTTTTATTTAAAATCAGATTAGCTTATTTCCTAGTGAAATTACCATTATTTTCGGTAGCTTTAGAATTATATTGAGCGTGTCTGTTTTAATGGTTAATGAAATAAATAGATTGATGTGTTTCCAGGTCTTGAAATATAAATTAGTGAAAATAATATGCGTGGATTGATTTTAATAGTGTAAATCCAAATCACAGATGTGAGAGTTTTAGTAACAATTATTTCATTCATCAGAAAGGCAAATATAGTATGAAACTATCTCATACATAAAACCAGGCAGAGAAGCGATTTAATTTAGATAATATTTACTAGTTGGGAAGATGGCAACCGGGAGGGCCACGTGTTGATGACCATGCGTAAAAGAAGGCGCCAAGGAGTCTGCATTTAACACTCTTAGTTATCACTTAATGTTACGCAGTTTTATGTCGTGTGAATTGACACGTGGGTGAAAGTAGGTTAAATGTAATTTTCCCCAGTAATAGAAGAGTTTTCGTGGTAAATTTCCTTTATGTGATGACTTTAGTTCTAGTGTTAAGTCAAGAGTAATTTTAGTTTATTCTTTAATGTAAGAGTAATGAAGTGTAATTCACGATTATTGATAATTTTACTGTATATCTTTTGTGGGTTACTTTGAGTGAGGTGAGAATATGTATTTAGATTTCTGGAGAGCGCGAGGCACTCCTTGGTGCGTAAGGCACGTTGAGTCAGGTGTTTCTCTGTTTGCTCTTTGTGGAGCATGGAAACACCAATGCGGCTGGTGTCCATCACAAGCCGACAAAAAGCATTTTTATGCTATTGCAGTGGTTGTTTCGGTAACGATGTGTTTCATGTGATGAGATTCCCAGGCTCATCAGGGGTCATATACGACACGCGTGTTGCCAGGAGTACCAGTCGTCACTTACGACATGTTCAGAATGCAGTAACGAATATTGAGACGGATCAGTTGCGAGGTGGTGGTTTATTCTTATTATTGAGAGTATTTGTTGTACATGTAGTTGAAGAATATTATTTTATGTCCAGTTGATTATTATTTAATTATTGTTATGTGAAAAATGGTTTGTGAGAGCACGTGGGCTCACTTGGAGATATATATTTCTCTTCTCCGCTCCTGAGGGAGCATGGGGCCACCAGTGTGGTTTTCCTCATTATGAAGCATTCAGATGCTCGTGCAGTAGTGGTTTCGGTAGCAACCTATGCTACACGGTGAGATTGCCAGCCTCATGCACAACACCATATTAGTCGCATTGGACGACACACATAAGTGTGTGCGTGTGTGATAGTTGAGGGTGTCAGGTGGCGTGGAAGGACTGTTTGGCAGGTGAGAGTATCATTATTTAACCACGATTTTAACTAGTCGTTGCTTTGTTTGCTTTTTCAGATTAGCAATCGAGCACAGGCTGACTGTTTGTTTGGTGTTTGCTTTGTTGGTTTATTTGTTTATTGTTTGCTTCAGTGTGCTCTTAATGTCACTGATAGGGTTGTAAAAATAAATACAGTCTCTGCCTTAAGAATCAGAGTTTTATTGTTGAATCGGGTCGGTTGCGAGTGTGCAAGAGGGTGATGAAATATCACAACATCAACATCATCATCTCGCCCACCCTATCACATTAATTTTGTGCTTGTGCTGTATTGAGAGGACTTCCAGATGTTGTTTAGACTTAACAAGGCTGTTATTGCTTTGTTCATTCTGTTGTTGATGTCTTTGCTTGCTCTGCCGTCTGGTGTTACTATGCATCCTAGGTATGTGAAGGTGACTGTCTGTTCCAGTAGCTGATTCCTTACTGACATTGGATCAGGGCTGCTCACATTGAGCGTCATGACATCTGACTTCTTTAGGTTGATGTTCAAGCCCACCTGCTGGCAATACTTATAAAGTCTATCCGTTTTTTCCTGGATGTGTTGATGTGAATGTGCTAGTAGTGCAATGTCATCTGCATATTCCATATCTTCTAATGTAGAAAATGTAGTCCATCTTATTCCTCTTGGACTGCCCTCTGTTATCTGGCGCATCACTCAGTCTATGACTGTTAAAAATAGAGTGGTTAATAAGGGGCCTCCCTGTCGTACTCCTGTCTTCACTTTAAAGGTTAGGTTGCTCTGCCCAACGCTACTCGTAAAGTTGGAATAGAGGCTTTTTATGATTGACACTATGAAGCTTGGAATTCCATAAGCCCTCAGTAATTTCCATAAACTGTCCCTAAGAATACTGTCAAAAGCGTTTTTGTCAAAATCAACGAAACTAATGTACAGCTGTCTTTGCCATAAGGGACCATATGTAATTATCCTTTAAATGTCAGCTAAGCTGGAGAAACTGTGGCTCTTGATTTCAACTTTGCAAAATTCGAAATTGCAGAAAAGCCACATGAAAAGGCTAGATCTACAGTCTAGATAATAACAAGGAATCTTAAACGTGGTATTGGCTGCAAAAGAGCGAGTAGCTCAGCAGACCTAGTTAAACAACAACAGACATTGGCAGAAAATTGAGTATTTTTTTTATGTTGAGTAATGTTTTTTTAATTTGTTACATAGGCTATTTTGTTCTTTTGCTTATTTTGTTCTTGAGTGCTGAGATTTCCAGGTACATGCGAAGCACAGATTTTCTTCAAACTATACCCAAACCTTCCTAATCTGTGCTATCCTTTTTCGGAATTTGTTTGGGTCATCTTTGTTTATGTCTAATTTCCATCCATATGTGTTCTAATCTCACTATTTCTCATTCTTTAGTCATTATGAACGAGAGATTTCCTTGTTATGCAATGAACTGATTTTCTTAGCGCGTGTCCTATAGATCACCAGCGTCTTGAACTCACATCTTACTCCACTGATGTTTGTCTCCTTCTCTCAAACAGTGTCAGGTTATGATGTTCGCATGCACAGGCAACAACACAAATGGGCTGTACTCTGAAAAATGTGTTGTTGTTTTTTTTTTTTAAATTTCTGCCGTGACAATGTATCCTGCATTAATGCTACAAAACCAAATGAGATCTGCATTTTTCTTTCTTGAAGTGGTGTGACAATGCCACGAGTGTGAAACTAATGAGATGAGCCAGGCAAGTGCCAGTGTAACAAAAGACGAGAAGAAGGGTCTAGAGATAGATATGACACAAATTTAGAAAACCTGTTAATAGCATTACCAGGCAGTCTTTGATTTGAAATCTCCAGAGTAAGAGATATAGAGGGAAATAAATGTCACACATGACGAAGAAAAGTACAGACAGTGAAGTGGATGATGAAAATATGGAAAGACCTTGAGCTGATGGCACAGGAAATGAAGACTTGGGGTACGTCTGTTGAAGACCTTCACTCCAAGAAGAGCTGAAAGAACGAAATAATGAACTTTATTTTCATTGGATAGAGAATCGGGCAGAGTGGTCCGTCAAACATTCTGCCCTTCTTTTCTCTCATCTGTTATACTGAATTCACTGGCTATGATGATGATGATTCCGGAATGCTGGCTGTCTACAGTTGTGACGAAACGTTGATGAAGGAGAAAAATATAACTTTGTTTCACTTCCAGAACAGTAACACACAAATGCAAGTGAATCCTCTGCTACATTTTCACATATTAGTAGCATTATGAAGTAAGTGGATATGTGACCGTGCAATGGCTGTATGCTCCATCTGCAGCATTACTTTCAAATAAACTAAAGCTTAATATAATAAATCATAAAGATAACTTCTAACGTAGAACGAAACACGCAGTGTTTTTTTTTTTTTTCACATTTAATTGTAACAACACTACAACGGATGTTCGCAATAAGTGACCCGGAGGTCCGGAGCTGTCAATTAAGGGGACGTTTAGCCACAACAGAGGCATCGTTCATCTTGTCTAGTAGAAACACATCCGGATCACTGAGTGCAGCACATATGTGCAAGTGAATAACAGATTAACATTACCACCAAAAACAAAGACAAAACCATTTAATTTGTGTCTGATATCTTGTTATAATTATAAGAGAAATGTATGTACTGTTGATTGAAGTTAATTACATTTGTAGGAAAAGGAAGTAGACATACCTATAAACAGTGGAAATCTCTCCACGAAAACACCTGCTGAGACAGGCATTTTGTCGTTTAATTAGGACGTGAGAATGTCAAAAATACGTGCTGAAATCGGCATTTTACATTATTGTCAGGTTTACGGAGGTCAGGGACTTCTGATATATTTCCATAAAACAAGCTGAAGTCAGCATTTTGTTCTGTCAGCAGTGATGAAAGAAACATGAAATCCTGACACTTTCCCATGGAACAGCAGAAAAAACAGGAGCATGGTGCAAAATCGGAGGTGCCGGTTGCAAAAGGAAGAGGTGCCGGGTGCAAAATGAGGGGGTATAAATACCGTTGTTAGCACGGTCAACGCAGATTAGAGCTAAGCTAGATTAGATGTTATGGAAATTAAGATATAGAGAGCTAGGGATTTGTAGAGAAGAGAACTCACAATGTAGGAATTTTGTCGTGCGCTGGATTAGCCAGTGCTTGGCTTTTAAAATAAAATTGTAGGAAAGAAGTGAAGATTTTTATAGGGAGTTTTTGTAGAGAATAGCTAATAACGATAATAAAAGTTAAGAAGATCATTTCTAGATAATTTTAGCTAGTGTTTGTATAACTTGTCTTTTAAGTATAGACAACGAGAGAGAGAGTAATTATCGAGCTTTAGGGTTTTCCATCGACTCTGTAGTGCTCTGATATACTTTGGGGCTTGCTTTAGTAGGGAGGAAAATTTGTTGAGAAGTAGAGATTTTGGCATGGCTCTGAATATTCCAAATAACTCTGAGGATTGTAGTGAAAGTAGGAAAACAGAGATAGTGGTTCTCAAGCTGATAACCATTGATCTTAACCCCCTAAAGTGACTTGTGAATCACAGGGGTTCTCAAGTCATTTTAAAGTAAATATTATTCTGCGTGTTGACGCTATAGAATATGTAATGAATATTTATAACTTTACGCCATTGTGGAGCGGTTGTAGTGAAGTGAAAATGTGTGATCCTACAGACTGGCAGGCAATAGATACATAGTGGTGAATTTATTCCAGGAGCTTAGGCTTTGATGCCACATGTAAGTAAACATCATGAGAACCACTGACTTGATACATACTTATAGATACTGTAAAACGTAATGAGAAATGTTCATTGAACATTAAGAAAAGAGGATAGTATATCTTTACACGAGATTTTGAGAATCAGTGTAACTTTTGAGTTTACACATTTTTATGTAATAATGAGAACAATAATTCCCAAGGTTTTTGTCATGGTGGAGACAATAATATATACATATAGATAATTAAGAACAACGATTCCCACATTTGTGTAGGATAGGATTAGATAGAACTAGAGTTAGAAAACAAAATGAAACTGCAAATAATATTGCTGACTATGTGAATAGGCATGCTTTAACCTTCTTAAATCCAACATATAATCTTAATAAATATTTTATCATTTATTGGATTGTCGTGTGATTACGCTAATTATTGTTAGTGGCTTAGAAAATGTTTGTTAGTGAAACACTTAGTTATCGTGGTGACTTTGTTAAGTGTCGTCAATGACTTGTGTGCTTATGTGCTACTGAACTGTGTTCACAAACTAAGGTGAGCAGTAAAATTTTATAATACACAACATCACGAGCCATGCAACACCACCACGTAGCAGAATTCTCATCCGGAAGAACCTACCTTGTACACAATTCTAACGTAATGGCGGAAATCAACATCTAGGGCGAATAGCCTTTCTGGCCACTCAACACTTACATAAACACTTTTATGAATATAACATGTGCCTGCTGTTAATACGGTGCAACCCGATTTGAACTGAACAATTGACAAATCAACAAACGTGTACAAACAAGAAGTGGCACTGCCACACATATACGCTGCATCTTCACAGTAAAAATGCCTAAAATAAAAAAAATAAAAACAAGAAAAAAAAAGGACACACTACATACACATGCATATTTTGTCTACCCATATTGATAGTGCTCAATACACTCAAACGGGTACACCTGTGGTCTACGATCAATGACAATTTCTCACAGGACACAGAAATTGACAGCCGCATTGGCAAAGCTGCAGCTACCTTTGCCCGCCTCACCACGCTTGTTTGCGGAAACTCCAAGCTGACAACGAAGACCAACGCTGCGGTATATAACGCCTGCGTCACCAGTACACTTCTATATGGCAGCGAAACATGGACATCCTGTGCTAAGCAATAAAGAAAGCACGATACCATCCATCTACGGTGTCTACGCCACATCCTCGGTATTCTGTGGAAAGACGAAGTATCAAATGTCGAGGTGTTGTAACGTGCAGGCCTTCAAAGCACGTATACACTGCTTAGTGCAGAGTACGCTGGCTTGGTACTGTCCGTCGCATGAAAGATGCGCATCCAGAAAGATAGCTTCTGCAGATAACTGGCAGATGGCAAAAGAACAGTTGGGCGACCGCTGCTGCGATTGAAAGATGTGTGCAAGAGAGGCATGAGGCCACTGGACATAAATCCATCAAATTAATAGAATGAAGCTGCGGATTGCACCAAATGGCGATGAGAGAGAGAGAGAGCTACGGTAGAGAGCTACGGTGCCATTTCAGATTGGGAGAAAAGAAGCTCTCACAACAAGCAGAAGAGAGAAGAAAAAGTCGAAAAGAACACCAGGAAAATAAGCAGCTGGGGCCTGTCACCTTATGGGCGCATTGCCATAGTCAATTATGACTGAAGGGGCTATTATTATTATTATTACACTCAGACTACACAAATATCCTACAATGATTATCATTAATCTCTTGCTTTTTTATGAAGCACAGATCCATTACTACAGATTTACGTTAGCAAAAAGACTACATCATAGTACACATGTGCCATTGTAGCTGTGGATTATGCAGCGATTTGACATAACTAGATCTCAGTCACACTAGAGCATTAGATTTTACGAACGTGACAACAATAGTTCCAATTTAGTGTTCGTATCATTTTTTAATAAGTAATCCAATCAATCAATCAATACGCTTTAACTTCCCAATGAGCATAGGCCATCCGCAACATACTGCAAAGTCATCCTGTCATGAGCCACAATGTCAAGGTCTTTCACTGTCTTTCTCATTATTTTAATTTTATCTACAGCTCTCTTCTCCATCTGCTTGTGGTCTGCTTCTACTTCCCTCACATCTTGGTTCGAGTGGTTGAGTCATTGACTAGTCGGTGGGTTGCCAAATTGGCAATGCCAAAACCTTTTTTTATAGGTGACAAATGAACTGTGAAACGAGTAGTGCCAATTTGATCGTTTACCTTCAGAGGTCAGGGAGACTACTACGGCTTATACCATGATTGAAAGAGAAAAACTTTGACGGAATTATAAGTTTTCTATAGCAGACTTACAAAACTCATACCAATTCTTTTGACTATTCGGATGACTGCTTTAGAGCCCGAACGCAGCCATTCAACATTAAAAAGAAATAAAAACATTGTTAAGGAGCACTACGAAACAGTATCAAAAGTAAAGCGTAGGTAGTTTGGATTTTCATGTAGATGTAGTTTTTTCCCATTCATTATTTGTTTGGTGTTCTACGTTTTATTCGAGATGGAGAACACCGTGTATGCTATTTTCCCCTTCATTTACCTTCATTACCCATGCTCTGGTCTACTCCTCCAGTGATGTCAGAGCGTGCTGCATCTGACTGCTTGCCGTAGTGATATACTCTTCAGAGATCCATAGGGCTAATTCGTCTGCAAATGAGGCAGTGTGTGTTCTTCTTGGAAAATTATCTGTTATGTCATTTATGTAAGCACGGAATAGAGTGAGCGAAATGACTTCCTCTTGTGGGATATCTTACTCCACTTGAAACGTTTGTAGTGGTTTCTTCATGATAGGGCTAATGCGTATGAGGTTGTTGAAGGCTGAGTAAATGTCCATAGGCTTATGTTGTTTTTGTGTGTTCTTCTTGGATTTTCTGTTATGGTCATTTATGTATATAGAGTGAGCGAAATGACAGAAACGTTTTGTAGTGGTTTTTGGATGGTAGGCCAGCTGTGAAGGCTCCTGAGATAAAAGTTTATGTGAATTACAGAAGGCCCTTCTTACTACCACTACGACCTCAAACAGACCTATTCTACTATCATGAATGTTAGCTACGTTAAAAAGTCTAGGGTACTGAAATGTAATGTGTAGTAATATAATATACAGACACACACATGTAATTAATAAGTTTAATAATATTAATAAACTCTATAACACACTGAACTAACTCTGGTTGTTTTAGTTTAAATTTTAACAATTTTTTTAAAATTTATTAGTTCTGAACCAATGTTTTAGTTTGGTCAGAACATATAAAATGATATGGGTTTATCAATGAAATGCATAAATATGTGGCATAATAAAATGTAATTTGTGTACATAGGTATATTATAAGAATGGTTAATATTAATATTATCTATACTGTCCTTGGGAGAACTAGTACTGGATGTTACGTTGGGGTGGCGTCATCACGCCCAATCTGTGACTACTAAAATCGTTGTCCATTGACTTATGGAATGAGGTAAATGTTTTATTTCTCAATAGTTATGTCTTTATTTGATGGTAGAATAGTTGTGAATCTCCAGCAGGCCAGATTTCACTTATCTCGCCTGTGACGATCTGATACAGGATTCTTGTGGCCCACTCCTCTCCGTAGCTGGAGTACAATGTTAGGCTGCAAAGACACAAATGTTACGCGGCACACACATCTGCTTGTGTACTCTTACATAAGCATTTGGCACCTCTTTAGTGCCAAAACAGAAACTCACAATTCTGAAACAAAAGTTTTGTGCCATGTGTCAGTACTCTATCTACTGAGCCACTCTTATACACAACACAACACAACAACATTACACAGACTGGGTCAGATCTCTCTGACCAACATAGCACATCTTACCCAGTTGTTTTCACATAGTACCAGTTCCCCAAGACTGCATTGCATCTGAGATATGTTCAATAGTTTCCTCTTTTATTCAATAAGATAGGTGATATGTTCCCACTGATCTCAATAATTGATCCGCCTTCCATCGTCTTAGTTAGGTTTCCATATATTATTTGTTTGTCTCTAGACCCTGAACTGCGGCTGGGGACCTAGAGCGAGCACTTACTTGTCGTAATCATTTTTCATGATATGGCAGTATCAATCACTCAAAATATTAAAATAAACAAGATAAATGCTTTCATTCTTACCAGAATTCAGAATTGAGAACACAGTTAATACTAGCAAAACTCAGCTGAGCTGCTGGCTAGAGTATGGCGTCCCACTAGATTTTATGTATTCTTCCTTGGAAAACACCACTAGCAGTTAATGACTGTGTTACTGGACAGACTTATATAAAATGGCAAAAATGTGTGTCTCTATCCCGCTAATATAAAATGCGTTGGCCAATCAGATCAGAAGACTAAGCTTTTCAATTCAAAATTTGAAAATAAAGTCAAAATTACATCTTAATTTCTCAAATGTACGTCGGTCACATTTTATCCTTTCCCAAAAAAAGTCAAAAGTACATCTCAATTTTTAAAATGTACGTCGGTCACATTCTATCTTTTTCCCACAATTTCACTTGTTTTTTGGACTAACACATGTAAAAACTGCACGAACCTGCTTCCTAAGTTATTTTTAGCCACTATCTCCCGACTTTGCCCCGCTAGTTTATTACAGTTTGAAATTTGCCTTTTCTTGTCTCAAGGACGCAAAATTGAGACTTTAGTGAAAGTATGCACAACAATACTGTTCGCTAGTCTGATAGGAACAATACGGTCTTTTGTCAATATCTTCCTTGTTATCTGTCCGTCTGTATAATTAAAAGTATATTATTTCTCTGCTTAAGATGGGCTATCAAACTAGCTAGGTTTTATTGTCATAAAATGATGATTTCATTAATTATTAAACGAAAACCTTTACTTTCCTCAAGGTTAGTTTTTGTTTTTTCTGAAATCAGTTTTTGAACGTTTCGTTTAGTACACGCGGTTGCCTATCATTTATGCTATATTCAAAAGTCGTTTTTTTCTTATATTGGCCTGTGATTTTCCCTTTTAAACTACAAAATTTGCGTACTTTTTGCCTTTCACTTAGATTTCAAAAAACACGGGTTCAGACCGTTTTGTTTTTTATCTTCTTTCCCTCCCGTCTACAAGGGTACCGTTTCGTCTGCATGTTTAACTAGTTAGTTTCAATGGCGGTAGGAAATGCGGGCATAGGCGAGCATGTCTCCTAGTATCTTACGCATTATTTTCATCCCTACATGTTATCTTTATAATTGGAGATATTTTAACGTTGTATCACGGTAAATTCACCACAAAGTTCTACTAGTTTGTCCTTGTATCTGTACTCTGGTGGTTTCATTCTAAAGGTATTGGCCAATCTATTTGTAGATTTGTACATACACACCACTTCTATGCATCTTGACTTCCAATCCCTCTTTCCATACTTTATGAAAAGCTTTTTCCAAATCTACCAAAACCACTAGCGTATATTTGTTTTTTCTTGGAAGGCTTCTGAGATTTCCTGAGCAATATATGTTATCTGATCACTAGTGGATCTGTGTTTTCTGAATTTTGCTCTTAAGGAATTAATATGTGTTTTTGTCCAGGTACCACATCAGTCTGGTGTTAATTATACACTCTATGAGTTTTCTTTCACAACTACGTAGATCTGAAGAATCAGTTGTGCACTTTTTATAACTTTCGTCCACTTCGGCAGTATCACTTCTTTTCTTCATTTTCATCACCGATCGTCCTATTCTTTGACATATTTCATGCACCTACGTTTTTCTGTAGCCACTCCCAGACTTGTTTACGTTTCGCCCGGTGAATCGTATAGGGTAAGGTTAATTAGACAGGTCAGCGGGTAATACGTTTATAACCTAAGTTGTCTAGCCACCTTTGATGCAGACAGTAAGCGTGAAGAGGAAAAGCGACTTTGACGTAACTTATTTCCTGGGCTGGCGACAAACAAGCAAGTGACCACTTGAGATCGCGATCAGCCTGTCTGAGGAAGCCGTCTGGCGTGTGCGAAGACACGGGTTATAATTAGATAATCGTATCCGCTGGGCATCTTTGTATCTGTATTACAGAAAATCTGTCTGGGAAGACAATATAATTGGAAAGTACAAAATCAACAATTGTATAACATCATGAGAGGAATGGGGTTTCCAGCGCATTTGATCATCTATTTGAAACACTATATCACGAACAACAAGCAGCTTTCAGAGTAGCGGGTTTAACATCAGGATGGTTTGAGGTGAAAAGGGAGTAAGACAGGGTTGCATACTCTCTCCATGCTTGTTTAATATCTATGCAGAAAATATAATGAGAAATGTTAGGAGTGACCAAGAATGTGAAAATTGCGATCTGTTTACAATTGGTGGAATTGCGATCTCAGAACTCGGGTATGCAGATGACACAGTTACTCTTTCAAACAGTACCAAGAGATTAGAACAGTTAATCATGTCTGTCAAAAGACACAGTGAGGATCAGAACCTTTTTTCTGAACACAAAAATAAAGAAAATGTCCACTGACAAAACAAGATGCCAACCAAAAATTACCATCATTGATGAGGAAATTGAAAATGTCACAAATTTTGAATATCTTGTCTCCATAATTAACAACAATGGAGACTGCTAAAAAGAGATCAGAAGGAGACTGGCCATAGCAATGCAGATGTTAAATAAAATGAAGAACCAATGGGATAACACCAGCAAATTAATAAAAGTAAAACTTCTGAGAACGTGCATATTTCCGGTGGCAACGTGCGGATGTGAATCATGGACCATTACACAAACATTAAAGAAAAAAAATCGAATCTTTCGAAGCAATGTGTTACAGAAAAAATTTCAGAATATCTTGCACCAAGAAGAAAAAAAATATAGACATCCTACACGATCAGAACATCGAGGAAACCTGGCTCATAAACAATATCATGCCCCAGAAACTGAATTACTTTTGCCACATTAAACGTCATCATAGTGGTTTAGAATAAGCAGTGATGGCGGGTATGGTACATGAAAGACGAGGCAGGGGCCGACCAAGATGACGGTGGACACAAGACATGGAAGACACATTGAATACACAAAGAAGGAGGCGGGAAGGCTGGCTAGAGATCGATAGTCTTTCAGGCGGGCTGTGATGAGAGCGACGTTTCCAAAGGACATGCTACATGATGAGCTAGACTGGAAATAAGTTCACACAGCTGTTTGTTAGTATCCATAAAGATTGAATCGGAAGTATTACCGCCTAATTAGAAAGAGGTCATGCGTTGGAATTTTAAAATTTGAAATGTTAAAACGGGCGGAGGGTATTAGGATTTAACACCCCGACCCATATAATTCTAAAGAGCTTACCATAGGCTTGATTTGAGAGCCAGACTATGACTTTAATTTGCAAATTCGTCGAAAGTAAAATCTGGGATTTCAACTGAAAAATGGAAATATAATAAAGCGAAATCGGGGTCGCAAATCAGACTGCATAGCCACGTCATGCTAGCAGTTCCACAGAGACAGATAGAAGAATCGGACAAAGGATTTCAAAATTATAAGTGACAGATCGAAGTATCTGGGCAGCTTCGAAACTTAAAAGTGAACCCGCATTTTTTAAAACAAAGACTGGAAACGTAAAGGACCAGGACAGAGTAACGGGGCAACTTTGAAACTTAAAAGTAAACCCGCATGTATAAATACGAAGACTGCAGACCTAAGAAATCAGATCACCCGTCATAAGAGCAATACAGAAATGTCCCAGTGTGATGCTTAACTGTAGTTTTATTTTTCAACTCGCCACAGTCTTTTTCTCTTCCAAAATTTTTGAGTTACTTCGGTGAGAAGGCACTGTGACTTTATTTTCCACAGGCCCCATTGTTCTTCTGCATGTAATTGGTTGAGTTTACTCTTTTTCTCTAATCAATCAATTGCGTTTTTCCTGAGGGATTTCCGTAGATTTACGGAAGGCTCCAATCTTCTTTTCTTGGTAAAATAATTGCGGTAATTCTATTAAGCAGTTAAGCGCGTAGATATTATTAGGGTGGGTAGATTTGGCAGCTAGGATAAATCCGAAAAACCCGCACCTACCCGGTAAATCGAATGGTGGGGTTATTGAACCTCGACCCAGGTAACGTAGAACGTATCAAATGTGATTCTGCTCACGAGGTCGGGGTAACCTTACATAACATGACGCAATTTCGTTGCACGTGAGCAACACAAACTTGACTCATGTATTAGTTACGATCCCATTGGCGGAGGTCAGAGGTTATTGTAAATGCGGAAAGATTATTGGTTAAAGGTCCGCCCAGAGGAACGCCAAGCGTTGACTCATGACATGGGTTCTGGCGTGTGTTTTCTTAATGTGATGGGGCCGTAAAGACGCCCGTCCCTTCCTGTTTCTTGGCATATTTATCGCCCATATATTTTCGGTCAGCCCACGTGACGGCGCGAGCAAGCATTGCTGGGATGTGACAAGTCTGATAAAGAAGAAGATATATTAGTTTAGGCCATAATAAAGCCAAATAATTAGTTGTCATGTGTTATATTTGATAATTGTGGGCCATATCTGTGTTTTCGTGCCTAATAAAGCAAATATCGCAAGTGTTATTTGCGTGGCGCAATTACTACGCGCCGCGCAGTAAATTGAGTGATTCGACCTGGGCTTATAAAAGAAATAGCGGGTGGCGAACGGGCCTAATTTGCAAAAGCCGCCCAGACGAGAGAGAAACGAAGTTAGACACCAGACTCAATCTGTAAATGCCTTGAGCACGATTAGGAACTGAGCACTATCTGGGTGTTTGTTTGTTTAGTGTTTTGTTTGCTGGTTTATTTGTTTAATGTTTGCTTAGTGTGCTCTTAGTCACTGAATGGGTTGTAAAAATAAATACAGCCCCTGCCTCAGAATCAAGAGTTTTATTGTTGTTCGGGTCGGTGAGAGTGTGAAAAGAGAGTGATCAAATATCAACAGCATCATCATCATCTCGCCCAACCTATCACAATTGGCGTCGTCGACAGGATAGGCAGACAGTGACACCGAGCAAACAGCAAACGAGCAAATATAATATTGTAAACACCCAGCAGTGCGGTCTAGCAGCAAGATGGCTTCGATCAATGCGCCTGTGAAGGTAGTACACGTGGAGGTGCCAGAGGTAAGGCTATTTGATGGAAAGGCAAATCCAACTTGGCAAGAGTTTGTGGAAGATGTAGAGGCCGTGTGGAAGATGGTGCCCTTTTGCGCAGAAATCAAGGTAGACGTGATCTGGAACAACGTTACACCATGGGTTTCTAGAGAATTACGGATACGTGGTGGAGCTAAGGCCAGCCCTGAGCAGTTACTCAAGATAGTAGAAGAAGCCTACAGCGAGCAACCACCAGTCAGTGAGATGACCAGGAATTTCCAGGCCGTGAGTCAGGGGCCTAGGGAGTGTGCGGTTTTCTGTGAAGTCAAGAAGCCAGAGACACTGGTGCAGATAGCAAGTGCAGATCAGAATGAAAAGGAGGCACTCAAAGCAGAATTATCTCTTCTAAAGTACCAGTTAGCACAGATGTCACAGGCCAGTTCGCCAGCACAAGATAAGGTGCAGAGAGAGAAAGAACCAGGCCAACCGCGAAAACAGCCAAAGCATGACGAGGAGGTGCGTGTTCTTGTATGTGAGAGTCAGGCTGTTGTCGAGGAAAGCTGTGAGCTGACGGCACCAACAAACGCAGTTGCACCGACAAGGCAAAAAGGGATGTGCAAGTGGTATAGTGTCCACAGGGGATGGGGGTTCATCACGTTAGACGATGGAGGTATTGATGTATTCGTACATCAGACTAAGATCTTTAGAAAGGGATTCCGGAGTCTGGCGAGGAATGAACGAGTAGAGTTTGACAGCAAACCATCGGTCCAGGGCATGGAAGAAATTTATGTATGCGACATTTGCGTTCAATAGTGTAAGGGCAGCAGGAGGCGACCCATGGCACAGAGGAAGCCCAGAAAGATAAGATGCTACAATTGTGGAGACCTGTCAAACCACATGGCAGCCAAGTGCCCTCAAGGCCGCTTCCGAAGAGATGTTTTTAATGCAAATCCACTGAACACTTGATATCTGCCTGTCCCTCAAGGAGCTCTTTCCCGAGAAGTACTGCCACAACCAGGATGCCTTTAGGGCGCAAGCCAAGAGATGGCCACGTCAACTGTCACACTAAGGGCGCCGAAAAAATTGGCCGTCGTCTAGGGGAGGAAACCCGTCCTAAGCAAATAGGAGGGAGTGCAAATCAAGGTTCAGCAGAGGAGACTCATCAACAGCAGATTGTGGGGAACGTAAGCTACCGTCCACACAAAATGAGTGTAAAACAAGTCAAGACCGATCCCCCTACAAAGTCGACAGCTGCATGCACTGACAGGCAGATGTCACGGGCAGGCCGCGACGCGACACTGGTGAGCGAGTCTTCTAGACCACAGCGGCTAACAGCCCGACAACGTACAACTGGGGACATGACGACCAAGAGGGTCCCCAGCCGGGCTGTACCTATTACAGAAGCTCAGCCCAAAGCATCGCCGCTCAGAAAGAGTCCTGCGCAGCATCAACGATCTGAGAGGTTACAATTGAAGCGCCAGAGGTAGTGATGTTGTCGGAACGACAACAAAATCAGGAGGAAGATATGTGATGGGGCCGTAAAGACGCCCGCCCCCTTCCTAATTCTTGGCATATTTATCGCCCACATATTTTTGGTCAGCCCACGTGACGGCGCGAGCAAGCATTGCTGGGATGTGAAAAGTCTGATAAAGAAGAAGATGTATTAGTTTAGGCCATAATAAAGCCTAAGAATTAGTTGTGATGGGTTATATTTAATAATTGTGGGCCATATCTGTGTTTTCGTGCCTAATAAAGCAAATATCGCGAGTGTTATTTGCGTGGCGCAATTACTACGCACCGCGCAGTAAATTGAGTGATTCGACCTGGGCTTATAAAAGAGATAGCGGGCGGCGAACGGGCCTATTTTGCAAACGCCGCCCAGACGAGAGAGAAACGAAGTTAGACACCAGACTCAATCTGTAAATGCCTTGAGCACGATTAGGAACTGAGCACTAGCTGGGTGTTTGTTTGTTTAGTGTTTTGTTTGCTGGTTTATTTGTTTAATGTTTGCTTAGTGTGCTCTTAGTCACTGAATGGGTTGTAAAAATAAATACAGCCCCTGCCTCAGAATCAAGAGTTTTATTGTTGTTCGGGTCGGTGCGAGTGGGAAAAGAGAGTGATCAAATATCAACAGCATCATCATCATCTCGCCCACCCTATCACATTAATAAATAACAGAGTAATTCAAGAAGCGGTCTCTATTGTCTCCAGAAATATCAGCCGTGAAATCTACGTCATTAAAACTTGCTCAAGCTAAAAGATATTCGATATTTGGGTATGTCCATAACTTTATTAGCGTAGGAGAAAATTCTGCAAGATCTTAGCACGTTGGAGTAAAGTTTCTTCTGGGGAAATTAGTTAAAGTTAATTTAGCTCGAAGTGCCATCAACTGCTATCTTAAAGAACTAGTAGAACTGTAAGAGTGTTTTAAAGTGTCTGAGGGTAATTATCAGTATCTATGATTTGTGTAAAGGCTTCGAGATATTAACTGTGTAGGTTTAAGCACTAAGACAAACGGGTGTTTTGTAATATGTAATTATAACGGCCGTATCACCGCATTTAGATTAAAATAGTTGCAGTGTAAATACGCTAGCGTAATTGTACGTAAATTGATTGTGTAATTAAATATTACATACATACATACATACATACATACATACATACATACATACATACATACATACATACATACATACATACATACATACATGGGAGCCTCGCTGGTGTAATGGCTTCGGCGTTGTACTGGCGACCAGGTGTTCATGGTTCAAACCCGGGCGTCGGCGTTTGAAGAAATGTTTACGGCCGGAAATTTGACTGAATAGCCTGAACGGCTCCTGTGATAAACCCTCTGTGGATGGGAAGGAGCGAAGCTCCTGACCGGGTTGGAAGGAAAGTCCTCAGGTTCCCCAGCCTCGCAATGACATGTCATTGGGCCGAAGGGCTGAAAGCCCAAGTGCCGCTGGTTAAGGAAAAAAAAAAAAAAAAAAAAAAAAACATACATACATACATACATACATACATTCATACATTCATACATACATACATACATACATACATACATACATACATACATACATACATACATACATACATACATACATACATACATACATACATACATACATACATACATACATACATACATACATACATACATACATACATACATACATACATACATACATACATACATACATACATACATACATACATACATACATACATACATACATACATACATACATACATACATACATACATACATACATACATACATACATACATACATACATACATACATACATACATACATGTACATACATACATACATACATACATACATACATACATACATACATACTACATACATACATACATACATACATACATACATACATACATACATACATACATACATACATACATACATACATACATACATTACATACATACATACATACATACATACATACATACATACATACATACATACATACATACATACATACATACATACATACATACATACATACATACATACATACATACATACATACATACATACATACATACATACATACATACATACATACATACATACATACATACATACATACATACATACATACATACATACATACATACATACATACATACATACATACATACATACATACATACATACATACATACATACATACATACATACATACATACATACATACATACATACATACATACATACATACATTACATACATACATACATACATACATACATACATACATACATACATACATACATACATACATACATACATACATACATACATACATACATACATACATACATACATACATACATACATACATACATACATACATACATACATACATACATACATACATACATACATACATACATACATACATACATACATACATACATACATACATACATACATACATACATACATACATACATACATACATACATACATACATACATACATACATACATACATACATACATACATACATACATACATACATACATACATACATACATACATACATACATACATACATACATACATACATACATACATACATACATACATACATACATACATACATACATACATACATACATACATACATACATACATACATACATACATACATACATACATACATACATACATACATACATATCATACATACATACATACATACATACATACATACATACATACATACATACATACATACATACATACATACATACATACATACATACATACATACATACATACATACATACATACATACATACATACATACATACATACATACATACATACATACATACATACATACATACATACATACATACATACATACATACATACATACATACATACATACATACATACATACATACATACATACATACATACATACATACATACATACATACATACATACATACATACATACATTACATACATACATACATACATACATACATACATACATACATACATACATACATACATACATACATACATACATACATACATACATACATACATACATACATACATACATACATACATACATACATACATACATACATACTACATACATACATACATACATACATACATACATACATACATACATACATACATACATACATACATACATACATACATACATACATACATACATACATACATTACATACATACATACATACATACATACATACATACATACATACATACATACATACATACATACATACATACATACATACATACATACATACATACATACATACATTACATACATACATACATACATACATACATACATACATACATACATACATACATACATACATACATACATACATACATACATACATACATACATACATACATACATACATACATACATACATACATACATACATACATACATACATACATACATACATACATACATACATACATACATACATACATACATACATACATACATACATACATACATACATACATACATACATACATACATACATACATATATATATATATATATATATATATATATATATATATATATATATATATATATATATATATATAAATATATATATATATATATATATATATATGAGCGTTTGTGTTGTAATTTTAATTAATTGGGCATTAAATTGTTGTATAGTAAGAAGGGAAGTGAAGGGTGTAATTACTTTTCTGAGATGGGATTTAATTATTCCTAGAGGAGGTGTATGTTATTTTTGTGTTACGAGGGTCAGTCTGTAATATAAAGTAGGCCTAGGAACTTTAGTGAGCAATGTTTCGCTTCATAGAAGCCAATGTTGTGACGGCTGACGGGCCAGACTGCAAGTAAGAGATTTAGGTCTGCCTGTGTCGGGGCGGGGGGTTTCTTTACCTAACAGCCAGTGTTGAAGCGGAGTAGAGAGATAGAGAGGGACTTTATGGTAGGCTGACATTTGGGGCAGAAATAGCGTTAATCGCTGTGCGTAGCTTGTGTAGACGAGCGGTATTGATTTAGGGGAGATGTATTTATTTACGTGATTATATATGTTAGAGATGAGTATATTTTGATGTATTGTATATCTGTTGTTATTATTTTTGTTTCACAGCATTTTCACTGCACATATGGAAAGTTGTAACCCGCGCCCTACAACTTATCACGGTGATTTGTTTCTCGGGAGCATAAGGCTCAAGACATCGCAAGAGGGGAGGGATAGAAAGAGACGTTCTCATGTAGTGAAGCACATTTCTTCAGCGGGAACAGATTTCTAACAAAAATCCTGAGCTCTAAGCTTGTATTGAGAAACCGAATAAAATGCGCGTTGCCTGGTGCTGTTGTGTAAACACGACCATAATAATGTCGTTGGCCTAAACCCGAAGAGGAGTAACCGGGCAGTGAAATAAGGTTCGTCAGCAGTGAAGCAGACAAATACCTAAGTCTAATAAGCCCAAGTCATCAAATAGTAATAGTCGTGGAAGGAGATAGTGTCAACATTCCTTCCGAATGCTTTAGAGAGGAGAGACAAAAGTTATAGAGGCAGATAGTCAGAACAGAAACAGAGGAGAGACAGAATTTAGGAAGTTAGATAGTCAGAGCCGATGACAGTCTCTGAGGTTGCACTGAAGAAGTCCGTTAGTGGATCAGTGGTTGTGATTTGCAGTGTAGGACTTTAGGAAGTTCCTTAAGAGTTATGTGTAGGCAGTAGAAACGCCTGCAGTCGGACAGTGGTGTTAGAGTAATAATTAATAATAAGATAGTTAGGAGTGGTGGCTCTAAAGTTAGATACCTCGCCGAGTAAATTCTTTTGTTTAACCCTTAACTTTCTTCCCTGCAGGTCGAAGGGGAGGGTGACATTGTGGGTTTACAATTTGTATGTCATTTTAATTGTTTGGGTTCTGTTTCAGGTGGTCGACCACGCACGGTATTTATTTTGATAGATAATTTATTTTATTGTGTAAATAAACTATAAACTGTAGTCTGGATCAGTCTCTTTCTCTATAACTATACTGTACGTATATATTTGTCTGTATAGTTGTGTATGTGAAACGTTAGTGAAACCGTATCTCCTTTATTAGTAGTCAGAGGTGGTGAGTCTTTAGCTCCTAAATAGTCACGTGTGGCGAGGGAGAGTCAATCTAGGTTCTCATCCTCGAAGCTATAAGTCTCATCTTTCCACATTCACTGTCATTCTCATCAAAAATCTATCTTCTCAGTCTTTCTCATACTAATGTCATGTCTATACACTCAGACAAACGCTAAAACTTAAATCCACTTCGTGACACCCAGACCAAGTGATTCGAAAGCATCTAACCTAATCTGTGTGTCCATTCTAAACTGTGCTAGGAGATTGTCTTCCCAAAAGTTACTTTGGGTTCGTTGAACGAAGCTATCAGACTGTTCGTGGAACGAAGAAGCAAGATTAAAGTTTCAACGTCACTAGTTGTGAGTAAAAGCAATGAATCCACACTAACCGCCTACATTGGACAAGTTGTGTGAAGAAGTGCCCTCATCACTAAGAACTGACGAAACCACGGCTGCGGGACTCACATAGACCAGTTTTTTTTTTTGCAAAATAAACAGCAATGAGGACTACTGTTTTTAATCAATCCTCAAACCATATATCAGGAAAGTCAATTTTATTTACATCTACAATTCACAATAATTCCATCGCTATTTTAACCTGTTAAGACTAATTAATTATTAAATTTGTTACATGTTACTTTAGAACAAAACAATCATAGTTGATTCAGTTATTATAGGTATAAAAGCAACGGTATGAGCAAGACTCTTTTATATATATATATATATATATATATATATATATATATATATATATATATATATATATATATATATATATATATATATATACATCTAGACATATATTTACATCTATAGAGCAAATACTTATAAAGAATTTATCTGGATTTACACTAACTGGTGGCTTAAACGGGCTAAAACCATTGCTTAATTCATCACAAGAGGTGACGGATCGGATATACGTTAATAGTTATGCCCTATGCACCATTGTTCTCGACTTCTTAAAACCTCTTGAGATAGAAGCGTCATTATACTTCTATTTACAACTCTGCCAAGAGAAATCCTGTGCGAAGGTAGACACCTTGGAAGACCCATATTAGATACTCTTGAGCGTTGGCCACTGTTAAACCACTACTGCAAAGCTAAGCAGAGTCAATCCTTGGCAATTGGGGTCTCTCCTTGAGATTGAACTCGGACACGCAAGTGTCATAAGTCACAATTGCGGACATTGTCTTGATTAAGAAATCTGAAGTTTAATTTCCCTAGAATACTGACATAAATTGTTGATTTACTGAAAGAGTATTGTTAGTTATTAGTATAGGTAGATCTGCTCATACATCGTGCAATAAATAAATAAATAAAGTGAAATATTTTAAGAGTAAAGTTAATAACTTATAAAATCAAAAACGTCTCTAAAAATAATTGGAAGAGAAAAAATATGTCCATTACTAAAGCCTAGTTTGTGTTGTTGTTGGTGTGGATTGGATAATGTTAGTCAGCTAGTATTTTGAACTTAGAGCACCAAATTTTATTTTAGTTAAGTAGAAATTGCAAGTTTCGTGTAGCTTGTATATAGTCTTCTTGCACAGCATGACCAAATCACAAAATATCTACACTTTTCACATAAATCGTGCTCAAGATATGGTCTTATCGGGCAAAGATTTATCTTATTGTGTACCAACTTCTGTGAAAAAGGACATAGACAGGATAGAAGCCGAGAAAGCCGCGGCGCAAGAAGAGAGAAGATTTGCAAGGGAATAGAAGGAGAAGCAAGGGAACACAAAAAGGAGAGAAAGAAAAACAAAGAGCTTTTGAGGAACAGAAGGCTAAAAAGGAGAGAGAAGACAAAGAAAATCAAAGAGCAATCGAGAAGGAACAGGCTGGGAGACTAAAGGCCGAAAAGGACGACGACGAGCCCACGCAGAAAGGAAGGAACAGGCCGACAGAGCCAACGCACTCAGACTTAAGAAACTAGAAATTGAAGGATGGAGAATCGATTATAGCTCTAGCACTAATGGATCTGGGAGTTCTCAAGGTAGTGATGGGAGAAATATCTCTCACGCCGCAGTTCCGAGCGCGGCCTCTTTTCATTCTGATGTCTACTCAGAGGCTTCTGAAGTAATATACATCTATCTTGTTAGGTTTGAGTCTTTTGCTGGCACACATGGATTAGATAGGGAGAGATACAACATGAAGTTATCTCAGAGCCTGAGAGGACCTCCTAACGATGTATTTCTCAAACTGGCCAAGGAAGACAACAACAGCTATGACATGTTGAAGAAAGCTCTGCTTAAACGGTTTCAGCTGAATGCACAAACATTTCAGAGCAAATTCCGGGAAGCCACGAGGCAAAAAGACAAGTCGTAAAAGCAGTTTGCTACACGTCTGGCTTTATACTTGGAGAATTGGTGCTCCCTCAGCGCCTACGACGAATCGTACGATGGGCTCCAAGAAATGATAATCGTAGAGTAGTATTATTATTTTTCGTTTGTATAAACATTTTTTCATATGTATGATCATTTTTTTGACTGAAGTGTGTATTATGTTTTCTATGGTCAAAGGGACATAATCCGAGTTATCGAGACTACAATTTGTTAGGAGTTGCCTTCTCTTGTATAGAGACACGTTCGGTCTATAATTTCTTGAACGAAGCGTGACCACATCTCCTTATTTGGTAGTATCAGTCAACTATGGTAGATGTCTGAAACCTTTCTTAACGCTTCTTTTCATGACCATAAAAGGCGCGACTGTGTAAGACTTTTATCTCGAATGTTCTTCGAATCGTCTTATTGTGAACGGCAACTCAGAGATTGTCGTTCTGCGCATGTCAAACCGGGAGTTCGTTCTGTGTGTTCCGCCCAGTTGGGGCAGTTTAGAAATGGTTTAAGAAGCGAGCAGACGCAACTGCGTCTTGTGATTCTCTGAGGGAAATACAGTGTCTTAGTGAGTTAGTTAGCTAACTAGACTATTTCCCAGTATTATGCAGCCTGCCTGGAGGCATATGTTCATGGTTGATTTTCCGAAATAAGGTAATTCCTCTTGTATCGAACTTTATGCTATCGTCTAGAGGTTCGTCATTTTGTCGCCTATTTGCTCGCCTGTGTGATGCAAAATGGAGAGGTACTTTGACTAGGATTAAGTCACCGGTATCTGTATACCTGAACTAGTTAAATATATATGGGTCGCTCTAGACCAACAAGACTGTTGTCTGTGTTCCAGGATTCGTTATATCAGAGATCACGTCCAAGTCAGATGGTTAGACTTAGGAACATTATAAAGGTCGAGCTGACCTGTAGCCCATGTATGCTATTCACGTGCAGACAGTGAACGGACTTATTGTATAACAACTGATCTGCTAGCATCAGAATGGGAGCATTTATTATTGTTTATGAACATTGAAGATCTGTAGCTGACACTGTTGCAGAAGTTATAGAAATTATTATTATTTATACAGCTTCACGAACTAGCACTCGATGATTGATGAATTTCTGAATCTATTGAACTGTGATGTCTTATGACGCATATATACAACAGCTATCATTGCTGACTACAGAAATTGTTTTCAATGTGCCATATCATCTTGCTGAACTCGTTAACCATGTTGATGTCATAAGTATCATGACTGTTTTGTGGCGTGCAATAAATGAAAGAAACTTATACAACGAAGTTACCCTTTCTATGACTCTACACGTCATGTTGCCTGTGTGATAACCCTGTGAACTGTTCCACTACCACATACACAGCAACATCCTAAATCAGAGAAGACACCTACATCTTACACTTTAACACCAGGTGTCGATAAGGGTGGCAAGTTACCACTTCAGCACAAATCCACCCTTATCATTTTTTGGTGGCCAGAGCTTATCATTTTTTGGTGGCCAGAGCTGGTTCTATCATCTGATATTTTGGCGCACCATATCATTTTTGGTGGCCATAGGTTGGTTCACTCTGATTCCAGCTATCAAGGGGGTCAGCAAACCCAGACATCATCATCATACTAGATACAACTACAGCATCAACTACCACCTTACAAGAAATTTTATTGAAAGTATCCGGATTTTCTGACAGTTGCTGATTTTGAAACTACCCGGCGCTGCTCGGCAATATTGAAGTTTAGGTAAAATTAGAAGGACAAGTACCGAGCGAATGGATTTCCTGATCTGGTGAAAAGAAGGACAAGTGCCGTAACAACTGTTCCGGTCTCAGGGGTACTGTTGCGGGTTCAGAAGGTCAAGTGCCGGTTAAATCAATTTAGAAGATTCAGAAGGTCAAGTGCCGTAACAACTGTTGCAGTATTAGAAGCTCATTTCCTTCGTCATGGCTGTTTATGGGAGCAGAAGTTAATCAACGTTGGATCATTATCCTCAGAATGCTGATTACATCCTGTTCTGCACCGTGCTGACGCTGGATTTATAGAAGTTAAGTGGCCTGTTTTGTTTGTGAACTGTGCCCTTATGTTCTAACTGAGCCTTCTGTACTTTCACACTTTCTCCTATTGTTTTCATGATACATGTTTATATGTTATATGTTATTTGTTATTTGTATATTTATATGTTTATATTTCAGCGGGTTTTCTCGGTTGGGCGGAGTCTTACAGTAGAAGATACCACGTCACAGAGGTTCTACTGTTAGCGTTTTCGTTAGGGACTGTGCGAATTTCCTACAGTGAAATTTGCTAGCGACAATCGTTGCTATATCTGTTTAGTTGTGACGAGTTGTGCTTTATTTTTGTTTCTTGTATATATATATTTTTTTTTCTTTTTTCTTCTCTCTCTTTCTTTGTGTTTTTAGTTTCGATTTCGATTGTTTGTATTTGTAGGTCTCCCCTTTGCTATTATTCAGTTCTTTACGTATATTTTTGTGTATACACTGTAGCGTCATTTGTTAGTCATATCTTCGCATATTTCTTTTTAGTTTTGCTGTTTGTGTATTTGACTTATGCGAATGTTTTCGTATTGTTTGATCTTTGTTGATTGTTTACATTGACTCTGATCTTTGTTATTGTTTACATTGACTCTGATCTTTGTTATTGTTTACATTGACTCTGATCTTTGTTGTTGTTTACATTGACTTTGATCTTTGTTATTGTTTACATTGTTGATGACCTTTGTTATTGTTTACATTGTCTTGTTATTGTTTACATAGTTCTTGCATAGTTAGCTTTCACTATTGTTGATATATGCTCATGCACTATTGGTCTATAGTGCACTTATCATAACAAACTGGTGTTTTTTGCTTATGCACTATTGTAGTGCAGTTATGATAAATAACTGATGATTATGCACTGATTTGGGTAGTGCACTGTTAATTAAGAGGTGACTTGTGATATTATTATACATTTGATAATACAAGTTGGTGTCAACTCCTGTTTCCCACAGAGATTGGGTTCAACATAGAGATTATACAAGCACTTTATTAAGTCTTGTTGCTATTTAACATTGAAATAAGATAATTAATTATTTCAGGTTCTGTACTCACATTTTGGACATCATGTCTACATTTGAGTACTTTATTGAGCAGGGTAAAGCCCTTGGGAAGACAGGTGATAAATTAGAAGAATTTGCGACTGTTCAATATGCCAAGGCATTGAAGTCGGAAGAAAAGAAAATGAAAGAACAAACTGAACAAAAGAGAATAGAGGCTGAAATAGAACAAAAGAAACTGCAGATGCAGGTGGAGGAAAAAAGATTTCAAATGGAAAAACAAAAAAGAGAAGCAGAATCTCAGGAGAAGAGGCTTCAGGCTGAAGCTGAAAATAAGAGACTTGAAAAAGAAGCTGAAAATAAGAGACTTGAAAAAGAAGCTGAAAATAAGAGACTTGAAATAGAAGCTAAAAAAAAAAAAGTTACAGGCCCAGGCTGAAGAAAGAAAGTTACAGGCTGAGGCTGAAGAAAGAAGGTTACAAAGAGAGGCTGATGAGAGAAAAGCAAAAATGGAACATGATGAAAAAATCTTAGCTTTAGAGTTAGAGAAGTTAAAGTTATTGAACACTGGTAATGCTAATGATGCAAATAAGGTGTCAAATAAGACTAATGCTAAGGATTTCAAGCTTAATCTACCAGCATTTAATCCCTCAATCGATGATATAACATTTTATCTAGATAGATTTGAAAGTGCATGTAATGTGCATAATATAGATAAAAACATTATATGTGTATCATCTGTCCAAGATACTTAGAGGTGATGCTTTGACTTTGTTGAGTATGGTAGATGTGCCTGACAAAAACAACTATGAGGTTGTCAGGGCGGCATTGTTAAAGAAGTACCAACTTAACGAGGACGGATATCGTCTTAAATTTAAAACCATGTTACCAGAAACTGGAGTTGAATTCTCTGAATTCATCTCAGGCATCCGTCTTACTTTTTTACGATGGGTTGAGTTGTCTAAGACAGAAAATACATTTGAAGCTCTTATGGATTTACTACTTAGAGATAAGGTTATGTCTTCTGTTAATGAAGCTTTTCTATCTTTTCTTCATGAGCGTAAGCCTAAAAACATAAAAGAAATGGAAGAATACTGTAGCCAGTATGTTACTGCGCATCCGCACATAACCATTAGTAACTCTAAGGTGAAAGAAGGTCTGCCAGTTGCTTCGGCAGCACCTTATGGCCCAAATTTTATGCGTAAATTTCAGGGTAGCCAGAAAAATTTCAATAAAAAGAGTAATCGTAATTATGCCCAGAACCATAGTGATCAATTCCAGGGTGATTCTTCTTCCCAGAACTGGAGACAACCTAATACTACACGTTATTCTACTCCGGTTAACTTTAGAAATTTTCACAAAGGTAATCGGTATAGAGGAAAATATTTTATGCAGAGACCTCAATACCAAGATAATAGAGGTTCTCAACAGCATAGAGATAGTAATGACAGTTATGGAAACTGGAACTCAAACCAGGATAAAAATTACAGTAGGGACTTTAATGATAATTGCAGAGGCAATAATGGTCGCGGTAGATCGCAACATAAGAGAAAAAGATATCAACAGACAAACTCTGTTCAACAAGAATCTCAGGGAGCAGATAAACAGGTTAATAATGATAAAGACCATAATGCTATCGGATGCTCATCTTTTGATTTTGGTAGGGCAAATAAATGTATCCAATGCAGTACTTTATTTGATCCGAAAACCGTTAGTACTCTAAGCTGTGGTCATCCTTTGCCCGCTCTTCCTGCTAATGTTGCTCATGATGGGAGAGGTTCTCTTATATTACATAAGGGGCTAGTAAATAGTAATCCAGTCTCAGTGTTGTTTGATTCTGGATGTACTACTGTCGGCGTTAGGCAATCTCTTGTAGATCCATCCTGTGCTACAGGAAAAGTCATCAAATGTGTCACATTTGGTGGCACGTTAGAAAAGTATCCTACTGCTATAATACACATTGCTACTCCTTTCTTCACGGGAGAGGTCCACGCGTGTCTACTTCCAAACCCTATTGCGGACCTTATTATTGGTCGTATTCACGGAGTTAGGGAATGTACCCCACAGCAGATTGCTGTTTGGGAAGAGCAAAACATTGAAGCTACCAATGCGGTGGTCACAAGAGCACATGCTCTGGATCCACCTCAAACTTCATTAACTAATAATGATGAAGTAAATGACCAAGATAGTCACTTGACTATTACACGTGACTCATTTATCAAATTGCAAGAAGAAGATCCTTCTTTACAAAAATTCTTCATTCTAGCAAAAAAAGGTGATCCTAATCAGAACACTAATAGGAAATCTTGGATTTCTATGAAGAACGGCGTACTTGTACGTATGGTACAAGACTCGACTACGTCCACTCATTCACAAATTCTTGTGCCTAAGAGCATGAGATTGCAAATATTGCAACATGCTCATGACTCGCAATGTGCTGGACATATGGGTTTTTCCCGTACAAAGTCGAGGGTTCTTGCGGCTTTCTTTTGGCCATTTGTGAGCAAGGACATACGAATGTACTGTCGCTCTTGCAAAGTATGTCAGGAGGTCAAATCTAAAGGACCACGACATGCTGCGCCTATCCAGGCTGCTGACATTCCTATTCGCCCTTTTCAAAAAATGGCAATAGATATTATCGGTCCTTTTAGAATTAAGTCGGCTAGAGGACATCAATTTATCCTTACATGTGTCGATATGTGCACACGTTGGCCAGAGGCAATACCTCTCAAGAGCATCTCAACTGCTGATATCGCAGACGCTCTTTGGCTGATATTTTCTCGCTTGGGTTTTCCCGGAGAAATATTGTCAGACCATGGCACTCAACTTATATCAGACACTATGTCACAGGTAATGTCTATGCTACACATTAAAAGGTCTCTCAGCAGTATCTATCACCCAATGTCTAATGGGTTGGTCGAACGTTTAAATAGGACTCTGAAAACTTTACTTGGTAAAATAACTGAGGATCATCCTCAGGATTGGGACAGGGTCTTACCCGCGGCTCTCTTTGCGTATAGAGAGGTCCCCAATGAACATACGGGGTTTTCCCCTTTTGAACTTGTCTTTGGCGCGCAACCGCGCGGCCCTATGTCTTTACTTCACGATCTAATCACTGCCGATAATATTAGCGATGAGACTCAATCTTCTTATGAGTACGTCATTGCTCTTAGGCAAAAGATCATCGAGGCATGCAAACTAGCAACTTCGTCTTCAGAATTTGCTAAAGAAAAGGCAAGGCAGTTTGCAAATAAGAATAGATGTCTACGACAACTTTGTCCAGGTGACAAAGCTCTCGTTCTACTTCCTTCAAGGGAGAACAGACTTCTAATTGCATGGAAAGGTCCATATGCAATAGTCTCCAAAATTTCTGATGTCGACTATGTTGTCGATATTGATGGAAAGCATAAAACTTTCCACATAAATATGCTCACAGAATTTATGAAAGACCTGACTATTTGCAGCCTATTTTCCAGGCTACGGACAATTCACAAGCAACTCGTGGTCAGTACTCATCTCTGTCAGTTATACAGGATGAGGAAACTACTTTTTCTGATGTCAATCTTCCTCTTTCTATGGTCCCACTTTATTCTACGGAATCTTGGAAAAACGTGACCGTTTCTCCAAATCTTTCCGCTGAGGAACATCGACAAGTTTCTTCGATGTTGCAAACATTTCAGGATGTTCTTACAGACATCCCGGGACACACACATGTCATAGAACATGACATTGTGCTAACTGATCACAATCCTATCAGAGTCAGACCATATCCAATACCTATTCATTTCCAGTCTCAAGTCGAAAAAGAGTTGGATGAAATGATACGTTTGGAAATCATTGAACCATCCACTTCAGCATACTCTTCGTCTATGGTTATTGTTCGAAAGAAGGATAATAACATTCGCATTTGCGTAGATTATCGCAAATTGAACCAAGTTACGAAGTTCGATGCTGAACCTATGCCTTCATTAGAAGAGCTACTCAATAAACTTTCTAATTCTAGATTCTTTACCAAACTAGATTTGTCTAAAGGTTATTGGCAAGTCCCGCTAACTGAACGTGCCAAACCTTTTACAGCTTTTTCTACACCTAGGGGTTTATTCCAATGGAATTTCATGCCTTTTGGTCTTATGAACGCCCCTGCTACATTCGTACGCATGATGCGGCGAATTCTCGCATATCGTACAGATGTCATAGCATACCTAGATGATATCTGTCTATTCAGTGATTCTTGGGAAGATCACTATTTGGGTTTATACGAATTACTGTCTACTCTTCGCGAGTATAACTTGACTGCAAAACCCTCTAAAGCCTTTATAGGATTTAGCGAGATTTCTTTCCTAGGTCATCGGGTTGGTCATGGTCTTTTAAAGACAGAGGACCACAATGTTTCAAAAATACTTAACATTTCGGTCCCTAAGACGAAGAAACAAGTAAGGAGTCTATTAGGTTTGATTCAATTCTACGGACGATTCATTCCGAATCTGTCCTCCATTATGGCACCGCTTTCTACTTTATTGAAGAAAGGGTCGCCTAATCTGATCCGCTGGTCTAAAGAATGTCAATCCTCATTGGACCAGGTTAAAGCCCTATTTTCATCTCCACCTATTCTTAAGTTACCTACTATTGAGAAGACTTTTGTTCTTCGAAGTGACGCCTCGTCAACAGGGATTGGGGCAGCACTAATGCAGGAGTATTCTGATACTTTGCATCCGGTGATGTATATCTCTAGGAAATTAAACGCTGCAGAAAAGAATTACTCGGTTTTAGACCGTGAGTTATTGGCTATGGTATGGTCTATTCTGAAGTTACAAAGATTTCTTCTAGGCGCACATTTCATTGTGGAAACCGACCAGAAAGCGCTTACTGCTATTCAGAGCAAAAACTTGAAGAGCTCGAGGTCCACTCGTTATGCCATAGCTCTTCAACCATTTCATTTCTCGGTTCGAGCTATCCGTGGTTCGGATAATGTAATGGCAGACATTCTGTCCAGATGTCCACACGATTCCACATGATTCTTCTGTCATATATATATATTTCCTGATATACAGTCCAATGTTATAATGACATGTTAGTAGATTTTGTCTCACTTTTTTTTTTTTTTGAGGGAAATTTATAACATTGTACCATGTAATTATCTAAGAAGGCTTAGTTAGTGATATACGGGCCAAAAGATCACTCGGCCACATTTAAATAAATTATTTTCAGGATTGTATTAAGAAATTTACCAGTTGTCTTTAAGATTTGTGTTATTGATATTTTCGCAGCACATCATTGAAGTCTGCGAGTTTATGTCCATTGTGGAACTTTGAGGATATCAAGTCCTGTCCTACATTGGGAGCGGATGATGTCCACATCTTCTTCTATTGAATGTTTTATGTCACCGAAGAGCAACACATGTATTACTTATTAATTACTGTTACTTTATATAATGTAATAATATAGTGCGGTATATTAGTAAATTACACCGCTATTTGCAACACATTGTATGATAACACATAATATATTTAATTTCATATATTGGTATGAGTATAATTTGATTGTCATTATGTTGTTGCCATCATTGTGGCGTGTGTTGGTGGCACCTTCCTGGAATATATCAGCGTATACTTAGATAAATTTTTTCTCTAAGGATCTGAGATATGATCTCAGTGTCGCTCCATGCGTTGAGCTAATTTGTTAGGTATATATCCACGCATCATACGTGCGTTAGGAGCCTAGATTTTTTCCGGCTCCAGGATTTAAAAAAAAAAAAAATGTCCCATTTTTTTTTTTTCCAGGGAGGGTGCGGTAATGTTACGCACGGATCATTATTATTTTTCGTTTGTATAAACATTTTTTCATATGTATGATCATTTTTTTGACTGAAGTGTGTATTATGTTTTCTATGGTCAAAGGGACATAATCCGAGTTATCGAGACTACAATTTGTTAGGAGTTGCCTTCTCTTGTATAGAGACACGTTCGGTCTATAATTTCTTGAACGAAGCGTGACCACATCTCCTTATTTGGTAGTATCAGTCAACTATGGTAGATGTCTGAAACCTTTCTTAACGCTTCTTTTCATGACCATAAAAGGCGCGACTGTGTAAGACTTTTATCTCGAATGTTCTTCGAATCGTCTTATTGTGAACGGCAACTCAGAGATTGTCGTTCTGCGCATGTCAAACCGGGAGTTCGTTCTGTGTGTTCCGCCCAGTTGGGGCAGTTTAGAAATGGTTTAAGAAGCGAGCAGACGCAACTGCGTCTTGTGATTCTCTGAGGGAAATACAGTGTCTTAGTGAGTTAGTTAGCTAACTAGACTATTTCCCAGTATTATGCAGCCTGCCTGGAGGCATATGTTCATGGTTGATTTTCCGAAATAAGGTAATTCCTCTTGTATCGAACTTTATGCTATCGTCTAGAGGTTCGTCATTTTGTCGCCTATTTGCTCGCCTGTGTGATGCAAAATGGAGAGGTACTTTGACTAGGATTAAGTCACCGGTATCTGTATACCTGAACTAGTTAAATATATATGGGTCGCTCTAGACCAACAAGACTGTTGTCTGTGTTCCAGGATTCGTTATATCAGAGATCACGTCCAAGTCAGATGGTTAGACTTAGGAACATTATAAAGGTCGAGCTGACCTGTAGCCCATGTATGCTATTCACGTGCAGACAGTGAACGGACTTATTGTATACAACTGATCTGCTAGCATCAGAATGGGAGCATTTATTATTGTTTATGAACATTGAAGATCTGTAGCTGACACTGTTGCAGAAGTTATAGAAATTATTATTATTTATACAGCTTCACGAACTAGCACTCGATGATTGATGAATTTCTGAATCTATTGAACTGTGATGTCTTATGACGCATATATACAACAGCTATCATTGCTGACTACAGAAATTGTTTTCAATGTGCCATATCATCTTGCTGAACTCGTTAACCATGTTGATGTCATAAGTATCATGACTGTTTTGTGGCGTGCAATAAATGAAAGAAACTTATACAACGAAGTTACCCTTTCTATGACTCTACACGTCATGTTGCCTGTGTGATAACCCTGTGAACTGTTCCACTACCACATACACAGCAACATCCTAAATCAGAGAAGACACCTACATCTTACACTGTAACACCAGGTGTCGATAAGGGTGGCAAGTTACCACTTCAGCACAAATCCACCGTAGAAGAAATAGATTTCCACGAGTGAGATGGTAGAAATCAATAGAGGCTTTCTCTGAAATCGAGAATCTTTTTTCTCTTTTAGCCTATCTTCTACAACAGATCTAGAGGAGTCAGGCAGTCTATTGACTACATATATTAATATATACGTATATATTACCACTCACGTGCACACGCACAATTTACGACAGTTAGACACACAGACGTGGGAAAACTATAACAATAATTATATAGATATTTTGGAACGAGCTGACCCGACACACTGATTAAGTTTAATTGTGAAGTTTAATGATTAAAATAAACTTCTATCACAACACATATATAAAATTACATCAAACATATACAAATAGTCATAAAGTCAATGAATTTCTACAGGAATGATAGACCCACAGTTATGATCTTTTCCCTCGAGGGATAGCTCAGTCCTGTTAGAAGGCGAAAAGAAATGATGGCCCAAACGAGTCACGGATACAACTGCGGTAGTCAAATGATTTCCCCTTAAAGTATGAACAGACTTTGATACTATAATCTATCCTAAGGAAAAATACTGTTAGCAGCAAAACTTGTATAAAGAAATTTAAGACAGCAAGAAAAAAAATGGGTGCCAAAATACCACAATAAAGGAATCGCTCAGTCCTGCATTCATTCTATTCAGTCATCAGGGATCCCTGTCATACATTCTTACCTACAATCGTGCTGTTGTTCGCCGTCTGGCGCAAACTTTATGACACTTCTCTACAGTGAATCTGTATTCTTTGGATAAAGAGAATCCCAGCTCTGCATATACAGGTTTCTTCCACTGCTCCGGGGAGCATTCACTTCACCAGTTTATTTTAAGATTACTGTTAAGGTCACTTGAATCAGTTTGGGTAAGAAAGTTTAAACGAGCTCAAAGTGTCAGAATCACGAGGTTTCCACTACTTAGGAAAAATGGCAGGTTTGTAACTTCGATCAAAGGTAAAATTCTGGATCACACCACAAGGTTTCAAAATCGTCGGACTTCCCGTGAAAAAAGTTATATTCATAAAATCAATCATCATGAATTAGAAATACATACGTATTTCGTCAATACTCAATGATGAATCGGGCATTTATAATTTAGTTGAAATATTCACGACGGGTTATTAGCAGTTAAATTAAATTTATTTATAGCTGCATGAGTTTTAAGCTAGAAATTATAATTTATCCTGCTTTCCACTGAAACACGTCAGTTAGAGAATATAACGGACTTATAAATCAATCCTACTGCACAAAAGAAACTAATGAAATAAATCGGCGATTATCCCTTAATCACTCACAAATAATACTAGATATCTAATATTTACCTCCACACAGAACTACAGATTAAATACCACAAAACTAGAATCCTTCAATATAATGGTAGTCTAGAACTCGGCAAAATGTTGCCAAGAAACTCAGAACCTTTTCAATATACAAGATATTTCCTAGCCCGAGTGATCTGTCTACTGCGAATCTTGAGTATGAATTACCATTCTAAAACTCTCTCGGGTAGATATATCTTAACCAGACAATGGATGCACGCTGTTTCGCAAACCCGAAATAGCACCGGTATCTCCCCCTCTCCTATCACTTCCCTTTAGCTCAGACCCTGCCATAACCTGCCAAAACGCGTATTAACGCCTCACACGACATGTGGCCTTTCTGAGCGATGCATGTCTGACGCTTTCCACACCTCAGGCCAAGCGACTGGCCGAAGGAGCATGGTGTCAGGTGAAAATGTAGACGATATGTCTCATTTTAGAACGCTGCGAGAGTGTCATATCACACTTATCACAGAGCGACTAGCCTGAAGAAACGCCCTTGTCAGATGAAAATGTAGACAATTGTCTACATTTATGTCTGGCGAAACGAATTATCTCACATTCCGTCTACCTGCAGCTACTGACATCTGATGAAATACAATGCGTACTCAGTAAGAGAAAAGAAACAGGTAAACGTCAGAATGGGAAAGTAAATTTTGTCGCAAACGAACGAATGCGAAAAACATGACAAGGATGAAAGAGCGCTAATAAAGTAGAGGACACGGGTAGAAAAGAAAGAATATAGAAAATTTATTGATCATAAATGTCTATGCGACAGAACGTCCCCCCTTTAAGATCTGTGTCTGTCTTCTTCCCTCTCATCTCCCCTCTCCTTCTCTCTCCAATTCCTACTCATGTTCCCTCCACCATTCTTCCTTCTCTGGAATGTCTCCCATGCGCGCTTGAAAGAGCGTCGCCGTTTCTGTTATTTTTGAAAGATTCCGTGTGATTGCAGTGGAATTTCCTTGCCACTATCGTCATCTTCGTCAGTTTTGGCGATCGTCAGGAGATGTTCGGAGGTCGGCACCGATCTTTCCAAGTATCTCTTTAACAGATTTAAATGGAAAACCTTCTCCTTTCCTTGAATATAGATCTGGTAGTTAGCCTTAGAAATCTTTTTCAGGACGGTAAACGGCCCTTGCCATCCGATTCTCCGTTTGTTGTTCCCGGTGTGGAGTAACCCCAAAACTTTCTCTCCTACTTGTAGTTCTCTCTCTTTCGCGACTTTCCTGTATAGGTTAGCGTGCTTTGTGCGTGTTCGCTTAAAGTTAGTCGTTGCTAGGTCCCATCCTAGTTTCAATCTTTCCTTTAAAACCGACACATATTTACTTGCTGAGACAACTGTCTCATCAGCCTTCTGGTCTGTCAGCGACCAAAGTAAGGCTTTGAGCGGGCCCTTAATGGGTCTGCCGAATAAAAGCGTTGCTGGTGGAAATCCTGTGGACGCATGAGGAGATTCTCTGTAGCCAAATAAAACTGCAGGAATACAAAGATCCCAATCGTCAGGTTTCACTTTTGTCAGTTTACTTAGCATCATGTTGAGGTTTCCGTTAACACCTTCCACAAGCCAATTTTCGGCCGGAGTATAAGGCTTTATGTAAATGTATTGGTTCTTCAAGATCTTCACGATCTCATCCATCAACAGGTTTCGGTATGGAGATCCGTTATCCGTCAGCACTTGCTGAGGGAATCCCAACCGAGTGAAAATCTGCACTAGGGCTTCTGCGACATGCTTGGCATCTGCGCATGTTAGCGGTATAGCTTCTGCCCATAAAGTGCATGTGTCGACTAAGGTCAGGATAAACCTGTTCCTTCTTTTAATCCTTTATAAGGGTCCTAAAATGTCGATCACAACTCGTTCGAATGGTGTTCCCACTATTGGCATTTCACCCAAAGAGACTGGGGGTGTCGTTGCTTGGGTGGTACACGTTGGCACTGGGCACAGGATTTGACATACCTGATAATATCAGTATTTACTCCTGGCCACCAATAATGAGTGGCTATCCGTTGGTTTGTGGCGTTCTGTCCCATATGTCCGGTAAAGGGAAGAGAGTGCCCCATTTCTAGGATTTGGCTTCTGTAGTGTTTCGGTACTAGGAGCTGGTTGTAACCTTGGTCAGGCTTACCCGTTTTGCGATAACGTACGCCATCCTTAGAAAAAATGTCCCCGTGCTGTTTGGGTTCCCTAGCCATGGGCAGTTTCCTAAAGCAAGGTGCCAAAGTATGGTCCTTTTGGTGCGCTTCTTTAAGTTCTATAGGTAACAAATTTGGCGCAGGCTCCCGTTCCTTCTTGGTTTGCCCTCTTGTAGTTACTGCTGCCACAATAGGCTCTTCCGGTTTCCAAATAAACATGTATCTACCGCCAAGTATGACTGGGTAGATGGGGTCATCCATAACAGCCGCTTTGATCACCCCTCTGACAAACTCAGTGTTGATCTCCACCAGTGCGATGGGAAGCGATGTAACCGCCTCACTCATAAGAACTCTACAAAGCTCGACGGTCTCTCCTGTCTCTTGACCGGGTTTAACCAGGTGTCTGGCAGCAATGCAATCATAAGAAAGCCCCGTGTCAAATAAACAAGAAGTTTGAGATCCGTTCAATAAAACAGTACCGCGCATAGAGGGTCTCTCTTCCTCTACGGGTTGGGAATCACTGTTAATAATTCCGCCTTGCGAGACTGTTAGCAAGCATCCAATGCGTTTAGGCTCAGTGTGCTCGCCCTGATCATTAGTCCCGTGCTCAGGGGTTCTCCCTTTGCCACCTTGTCGTTTCTGGCTGCGCTGCCATGTAGGGCGGTCGGGTTGATCAGACTGTTTACTGTGGTTGGGGTTCTTGTTTTTGTAGAACTTGGATTTTTCTGGAGGGGGGTTTTGAGGTCCAGTTTCTCTGTGGTTATTCTGATTAGAAGCATGAGAAGATTGGTCTAGATTTTTCATCCGAAAATGCTCTTCTGTCGGTTTACGTTTTGTAGCCGCCAGTTCGGCCAGCGCATTTTGATAGCGCTCAGACTTTTCTAAAATGTCATCCAGCTTTTCTGCACCCTGCTCAGCTAGAAATCTCCGGGTATCAGCAGACAAAGTGTTCTTTATTTGTTCGGTTATAACAAGTTCCTCAAGACCTTCATAGGTAGAGGGGAGCTGTGAAAGCTCAAGGCACTTTGTCAAGTATCCCTTCAAACGAGACGAGAACTGCTGAAAAGTTTCAGAGCTCTTCTTCCTGCTGTTGCGAAACAGTTTCAAAAATTTGCGAGCATTCATTTCAAAGCGCTCCAGTAACGCTTTCTTCAACACATCATAGTTGTCTTGTTGGTTGTTTTCCAGTTTTGCGTAAACATCATATGCACTGCTTTTCAGCGCCTGAGAAAGCTTCATATTCCAACGCGACCTCTCTAAACCGTACAGAGTTGCAATTTTCTCAGATTTTCTAGATACGTATCAATCTTCTCATTAGGACAAGGGAAAGATTCTAGAGCGAAGGACATAGCGGTGAGGTGAAGAGATTGAGTGTTAGAAGGATCAGTTAAGGAAGAATGAGGAGAAGACTCTCCATTGCTGGAGGTAGAAGCAGCGCCACGACTTTGGAACTCTAGAGTCTTAAGCGCCAACTCGTGCTGTCTCACTTTCTCTTTTTCCTCATGCTGTCTCTCCTTCTCTCTTTCCTCTCTCTCCTCCCTCTACTTCTCATGCTGTCTCCCCTTCTCTCTTTCTCTCTCCCTGCGGATTTCCATTTCCTCGTCCATCTTCTTCTGCTCTTTAGTTTCAGCTGCTTTCCTCTCCACATCATATCTGTCAAGTTCCTCCCTGAAAAAAGCTTTCGTTTCCTCTCGTCCAAACCTTCCTCTCTTGCCTCGTCCCTGAGGATCAGTCTAAGCTTCACCCTCTCTGCCATTGTAAATAGGTGACTGAGACTAGTCGAGAAAGAAAATAAGAAAAGGATACACTGGTTCCTACAGCGTACGAGAAATTACCAAAACAAAAGATGATATACTTTAACCTGGGATACCTCCTCCAAAATAATAAAGTATCTAACTATCGCTGCTATTACTCGGCAATAAAGCACCCAATGCAGACGACTACGCCAAATAAATTATAGTAAAGATTACTCACTGAAATCCATCCCACCCCCCCCCCAACCCCACTACCACCCCCCCCATCAACCCCACACCCCCCCCCCACCCCCACAAAACCACCCCCACCTAACACAACCCACAAAACCCCCCCCCCCCCCCCCCCCCCCCCCCCCCCCCCCCCCCCCCCCCCCCACCCCAACCACCCCACACCCCCATCCAATTATTTCCCCCCCAAACAAAAATCCCCTAAATTTTTAATCCACTACAGGTACACCCCTGAAGTCAGTTAGGGTAAGGGAGGCAATTAACAGAACGTAATTGTCTGAACGCACTCCTTAAATAAAGAGAATACCCCCAAATTTCGTCAAACTGCCTAACAGGTACACCCCTGAAGTCAGTTAGGGTAAGGGAGGCAATTAACAGAACGTAATTGTCTGAACGCACTCCTTAGCTTAGCTCAAACACCTACTTCTTCAGAACCCTGTGATTGTTAGACAATCACAAACTTTACCAGCGCTTAGTATTACAAAATCAACAATAAAATATATTCCGACAAAATCAACCTGTAACTCAAATGTATATTATTCAAAATGCTGTGGGAAAACAGTTATTAATTGTGTGATCAGCACGCCCATAAACAGATCGTTAGTCTAGGGGAATAGTTATTTTAAAAGATACACAATACCACGAGACAATTACACTCTTACTCTATTTCAGAATAAAGAAAATTAATCCTGCAGACGAACTGATATTCGTATTTGCTCAGTACTAGAGTTCAATTCCCCGCAAACGAGCCACCATTCTGTCGTAGATTTTTGATAGGGGAATTAAGACTTGGGTTGGTCCCTTCTGAATAGATTAGAATGAGTGATAGCCACAGTGAGAGATGATAGTAGAAATAGATTTCCACGAGTGAGATGGTAGAAATTAATAGAGGCTGTCTCTGAAATCGAGAATCTTTTCTCTCTTGTAGCCTATCTTCTACAACAGATCTAGAGGAGTCAGACAGTCTATTGACTACATATATTAATATATACGTATATATTACCACTCACGTACACACGCACAATTTACGACAGTTAGACACACAGACGTGGGAAAACTATAACAATGAATATATCGATATTTTGGAACGAGCTGACCCGACACACATTGATTAAGTTTAATTGTGAAGTTTAATGATTAAAATAAACTTCCATCACAACACATATATAAAATTACATCAAACATATACAAATAGTCATAATTTCAATGAATTTCTACAGGAATGATAGACCCACAGTTATGATCTTTTCCCTCAAGGGTTAGCCCAGTCCTGTTATTGGGAGCAAACTGCCACAGTAAGATCGGGAAGGAATTATTCACCATACATAGACATAAAAAGAGGTGTCAGACAAGGTTGTGTGCTGTCCCCCTGCCTATTTAATTTATACACCGAAAAAATTTTCAAACAGATACAGGAAATACCAGGACTGAACATCAGTGGAAGATCAATAAACAACCTTAGATATGCAGATGATACCGTGTTGTTAGCTGAAAGCGAACAGGAGTTACAAGAACTAGTGAAGCAAGTGAACAGTATAAGTCATGAATATGGACTCGACATTAATATTGAGAAAACTAAAACTATGATAATTAGCAAAACAGATGATAAACCCACATTAAAGATAAGCGTAAATGGGAAAATCCTGGAACAAGTCAAGAGCTACGTATATCTTGGTCATATAATAACAGAAGATGGCAGATGTGAAACAGAAATCAAGAAGAGAATAGGAATGGCCAAAGCTACATTCAACAACATGAAACATATACTGACATCCAAACAGTTATCTCATAAATTAAAAACTGAGAATCATAAAGTGTTATATATATTCTGCATTTCTGTATGGTGCAGAAACATGGACGATGAATAAGCATTTGGAAGAAAGAATTGAGGGTCTTGAAATGTGGATATAAAGAAGAATGGGGCGTATCTCATGGAAAGAGATGAAAACAAATAAGGAGGTCCTAGAAAATCTAGGTATGAAAAGAGAACTAATGAGAGAGGTCAAAGTTCGGCAGCTAAAATACTTTGGCCACATAAAAAGGCATAACACCTTGCAGAAGACCATAACAGAAGGGAGAGTTGAAGGTAAACGTGCAAGGGGAAGACAGCGCTATAAGTGGGAAGATAACATCAAGAGATGGACGGGAAAGAGTCTATCAGAGTGTACCACCAAGACAAGAGACAGAAGACGTTGGAGATCCATTACAGCCAACCTCCGTTGTGGAGATGGCAACTGATGATGATGATGTTAGAAAGCGAAAAGAAATGATGGCTCCAACGAGTCACGGATACAACTGCGGTAGTCAAATGATTTCCCCTTAAAGTATGAACAGACTTTGATAATATAATCTATCCTAAGGAAAAATACTGTTAGCAACACAACTTGCATAAAGAAATTTAAGACAGCAAGAAAAAAAATGGGTACCAAAATACTCGTACCACAATAAAGGAAACGCTCAGTCCTGCATTCACTCTATTCAGTCATCAGGGATCACTGTCATACATTCTTACCTACAATCGTGCTGTTGTTCGCCGTCTGGCGCAAACTTTATGACACTTCTCTACAGTGAATCTGTATTCTTTGGATAAAGAGAATCTCAGCTCTGAAGATACAGGTTTCTTCAACTGCTCCGGGGAGCAATCACTTCACCAGTTTATTTTAAGATTACTGTTAAGGTCAGTTGAATCAGTTTGGGTAAGAAAGTTTTAACGGGCTCACGGTGTCAGAATCACGAGGTTTCCACTACTAAGGAAAAATGGCAGGTTTGTAACTTCGATCAAAGGTAAAATTCTGGGTCACACCACAAGGTTTCAAAATCGTCGGAATGTTAGTTTCTTGTAATATGTTACTCGCCCCTAGGGCCGACATGTACTTGATGTTTTATCAGGAAGAAATTACTCTGGCTCGGTAGGCGCAGTTATTTAAATAAACTCTTAAAGTTCTTGTAAAGGTTAACACCAAGTCTTTAAGGAAAATTTTTTAGTTCTTCACAGATATTTTTTGTGTACTCAACGCTGGCAAAGTTGGGTCACCCCCAGTTTTCACTGTATAAAGAAAAACAACATCTCAAATACTATACATACTATGTACTCCGGTTATAACTTACATTATAAACTGCAAGCGGAGAGATTGACTTATCGTTTAAAACTTCCCGTGGAATAAGTTATATTCATAAAATCAATCATCATGAATGAGAAATACATACGTATTTCGTCAATACTCAATGATGAATCGGGCATTTATAATTTAGTTGAAATATTCACGACGGGTTATTAGCAGTTAAATTAAATTTATTTATAGCTGCATGAGTTCTAAGCTAGAAATTATAATTTATTCTGCTTTCCACTGAAACACGTCAGCTAGAGAATATAACAGACTTATAAATCAATCCTCCTGCACAAAAGAAACTAATGAAATAAATCGGCGATTATCCCTTAATCACTCACAAATAATACTAGATATCTAATATTTACCTCCACACAGAACTACAGATTAAATACCACGAAACTAGAATCCTTCAATATAATGGTAGTCTAGAACTCGGCAAAATGTTGCCAAGAAACTCTGAACTTTTTCAATATACAAGATATTTCCTAGCCAGAGTGATCTGTCTACTGCGAATCTTGAGTACGAATGACCATTCTAAAACTCTCTCGGGTAGATATATCTTAACCAGACAAAGGATGCACGCTATTTCGCAAACCCGAAATAGCACCGGTATTTCCCTCTCTCCTAACACTTCACATTAGCTTAGACCCTGCCATAACCTGCCAAAACGCGTCTTAACGCCTCACACGACATGTGGCCCTTCTGAGCGATGCATGTCTGGCGCTTTCCACACCTCAGGCCAAGCGACTGGCCAAAGGAGCGTGGTGTCAGGTGAAAATGTAGACGATATGTCTCATTTTAGAACGCTGCGTGAGTGTCATATCACACTTATCGCTGAGCTACTAGCCTGAAGAAACGCCCGTGTTAGATGAAAATGTAGACAGTTGTCTACATCTATGTCTGGCGAAACGAATTATCACACATTCCGTCTACCTGCAGCTACTGACATCTGATGTAATACAATGCGTACTCAGTGAGAGAAAAGAAACAGGTAAACGTCAGAATGGGAAAGTAAATTTTGTCGCAAACGAATGAATGCGAAAAACATGACAAGGATGAAAGAGCGCTAATAAAGTAGAGGACATGGGTAGAAAAGAAAGAATATAGAAAATGTATTGATCATATATGTCTATGCGACAATATTGTAAACCGTTTAAGTCGGAAGCAAATCTGGTTCAAGAACATATGCGATAAAAATTAATCCACAAGAATGGTAAATTAGCCGGGAAATGATGCAATTGCAGTTTGAACAGAGTTCAACAAATCTAAAGCGCGGCGATAGGGCAGGTTTGTGTGCGTAAAATGAAGAAATAAATGGAGAGAGTAGGATGGAAAGAAGGGGAGTAAATGGACACAACCAAATTTAGTCACACAAGGTCACACTACTATTGCAATTCAGGAGTACTACAAAGTGCTAAAACATGTACCCAGCAATTATCTGATCAGCCAGGACAAGCACTATGGAATGGTTTGGTTGTTATATTTTTCGTGCATATAACAAAACATTATTGCCGCATAGTTTACGCCTCCTGTCTTGAGTGGATTGAGGACTGGCTACGGCAGTAAACGTCCATCCTTGTACTGAGATTTGGCCCTTTGAGGAGACGCAACCAATTTAAAACTTTCCCTCACCCGTATGGCGCCTCCTTATCTGGAACCATCCATGACATCCTGTGTTGAATCAGTTTTACAAATAACAGTTCACATTAGCTCAGACCCTGCCATAACCTGCCAAAACGCGTCTTAACGCCTCACACGACATGTGGCAGTTTTGGGAGTTTAAAACCCGTGTTGCGGGAATATTGATTCGTGTTATGACCGTCCGTCTGTTAAGAAGATGAGGACCTTGGTCAACTATATACTGGTGACCAACGGCAAGGTAGGCTTACATGTGGAAAGAAACCATTATACGAGGTATGGCTTTTCACTAAACCTAAAAGGGTAAGAACGGACTTTGGGAAAAATTAATCCACAAGAATGGTAAATTAGCCGTGAAATGATGCAATTGCAGTTTGAACAGAGGTCAACAAATCTAAAGCGCGGCGATAGGGCAGGTTTGTGTGCGTAAAATGAAGAAGTAAATGGAGAAAGTAGGATGGAAAGAAGGGGAGTAAATGGACACAACCAAATTTAGTCACACAAGGTCACACTACTATTGCAATTCAGGAGTACTACAAAGTGCTAAAACATGTACCCAGCAATTATCTGATCAGCCAGGACAAGCACTGTATATTAGTTTATAAACTTATATTCCTTACCAGTTTTACTGCAGCCCCTTAATTTATTTACTTATGACATCCTGTGACCGGGCTTGGTCCCAGTATCAATATGAAGTTAGTGTAACCGGGTCTGTTAGCCAGTCAATGGTGTTGTGCGCAGGTAAATATGTTGACGTGAGCTAACTCTTTGTACGTTCTGGTTTAAGTCGTTACAGGCCTTTTGCCTGAGATGGAAATTCCTGACCTTAGTTTATTCTTCTTCCCAAAGTCCGTTCTTACCCTTTTAGGTTTAGTGAAAAGCCATACCTCGTATAATGGTTTCTTTCCACATGTAAGCCTACCTTGCCGTTGGTTGGAGAGCTTGAGTGCCTCAATGATCCCGGTAGCTATGCCGGCGGGAGTTTTACTCCTGGCAGGGTCACCCAAGCCGGACAGGTCCTTGGTGAGGGGCCAGACTAAATGGGCTGAGGAGTGGGTGGAACACTATAGGTGGAGATGCAGAACCCACCGGCGAGTGGTACATGCTCTGGTCTGCACCTATCCACTCCCACTTCATGGGTTAAATGCTTTCTTGCCTCATTCTTTACTGTTTGTCGTCTATCTGGAGTATTTTGGGACCCCTTAAAGTCTAGGCGCAGTACCCACCGGCGAGTGGACTATGCTCTGGTCAGCATCAACCCAAACCCCAGACATGCTTTAAATCCCGGGTAGATGAAGCTTGTTAGCCTTGGAAGGCAGTTCGTCTAGGAGAAGGAAAACTCCGATGTTAAACCACCTGCTGCCTTGCAGGTAGGCTGGGGACAGTAAAGGGCTAAGGAACGCAACCCTACAGAAACGCTTGTTGAAATCGGATGCACTGGGCTACATGCTCAACGAAACAGTGCAACGTACTTCGCGTAATGAAGATGTCATGAATACAATTTAAGCGTTGTGATGCTCGTCCCGTGAAGTCCCGCCAGGCGGTGAGAGTGCCGGACCCTGCCTCGAAGGGGTCTAACCAATACTACTGGTGGTCACCTTCCCCTGAATTGTGGAGTCAAGGTACAGAGTGAAAGGGTAAAAGCTATTGACCAAACACCAAGAACATTCAACATTCTGCAGTGGAATGCAGAAGGAGTTCTCAACAAAAAAGTCCCCCTAAAAACCCGCCTTTATGAGGATCAAATAGATGTGGCTTGCATCCAAGAAACGCATCTCAACAGCAACCACAGATTCTCAATAAGAGGATACCAGGCTTTCCGACTCGATCGAGAAGGACACAAAGGAGGTGTGCTATTACTTACCCGAAACTCAATACCAAGTAGCGAGGTATCCGTGAACTTCAACGACCAGTCAGAAATTTTAAGGGTTGATATTAAAATAAAGGACACAAACATGCGTATCTACAATTTGTATGGTCTACCGAGCAAAGACCTGTCACTTGCAAGTATGGAAATAAAAAGCTCAAACTGCATAGTTGTCGGAGATTTCAACAGCCACTCGGAAAGATGGGGATATCCGGATACAGACAGTAGAGGAGAAGAAGTGGAGGACTGGGAGATAGACACAAATCTTCACCTTATCAACAGGCCAGATGATAAATCCAGTTTCTACTCTAGAAGATGGCACTCCACTTCCAATCCAGACCTAGCTTTTGCCACAGGGGACATCCTTCACAAAATTGGCCGACAGGTACTTGGCCAGCTAGCAGGCAGCGACCACAGACCAATAAAGCTAGTGGTTAATATGGAGTATGTTCCCAATGAAGTGAAACCATTGCCCCGATAGAATTACAAAAGAGCTGACTGGGACAGTTTTGCAGTGCTGACTGACAGTCTTTGCGAGACCATCAACACACGAAACAACAGCATGCAATATATGGTTTAAAGCTTTAATAGTGCAATACTTCAAGCCGCTATTGAGACTATTCCGAGAGGGGCAAGAAAGAACTATAAACCATACTGGAATGAAGAACTGCAAAAACTTGAAGATGAGGTAGCACAAGCCAGAGACACGGCAGAAACAGAATAAACAACTGAGGCAAACATCTTGCTCAAAGCAACCTCTGCAAAGTACAGAAGAACATTAAGCCAAGCAGCAAGAGACTGCTGGAGGCAAACAACAGAAAATCTCAACCTAGATAAAGAAGGGAACAAGCTGTGGAAACTAGTTAGAGCTTTGAACAACGAAGAACCTCACAAAAATCACATCACAATCAAACAAGGTGAAAATATGCTCTCGAGAAAAAAAGCTGCAAATGCACTCATCGAACACTATGCTAGTGCAAACCACATTGATGTCCCTACAGACAGAAGAAAGGCCATCACTGATGAACAAAGGAGTCATGATAACAAAAAGCTTGCACCAGAAGAACACATGATGGCAAAGTTAACAATGCAAGAAATGAAAGAGGCAATGAGGGCGCTAAAGGAAAAGAAGTCACCTGGAAAAGATGGGATAACAAATGAAATGCAAACAGGTCTAGGAACAAAGGCAAAAAAGAAGCTTCTGGCCATCCTAAACTGCAGCTGGAAAAGAGGAATAGTACCACTGGCATGGAAAGACGCCATACTGATTCCAATACCTAAGAAAGACAAAGTTCAGACAGAACCAAATGGCTACAGACCTATCAGTCTACTTAGTTGTGTTGGAAAATTGATGGAGCGCATAATAAATACTAGACTAATGTGGCATCTAGAGGAAAAACATCTCTTAGCCCCACAGCAAGCAGGATTCAGAAAACACAGATCCACTGAAGACCAGATCACTTACATAACTCAGAAAAATGATGACGCTTTTCAAGAAAAAAAAGCACACACTAGTGGTTTGGGTGGACTTAGAAAAAGCATTTGACAAAGTGTCGAAAGACGGACTGAAAGTCAAGCTGCAAAGAAGCGAAGTGTGTGGGAGAATGTTCAAATGAATCAGCCACTATCTTGAGAATAGAACTGCCAGAGTCCAACTACAAGGACAGACCAGTAGGAAGATGGTATTTGAGCAGAATGTTCCCCAACGGGGAGTCCTGTCACCCACGTTGTTCTTCACATATATAAATGACATATCAGAGAATATTCCAAGAAGAACCCACAATGCCTCCTTTGCAGACGACTTAGCTCTGTGGATCTCAGAGGAATATATCACTACGGCAAGCATTCGGATGCAGCAAGCCCTGACATCATTGGAGGAGTGGGCCAAGGCATGGCTAGTAAAGATAAATGAAGGGAAAACATTATTTACAGTGTTTTCTCTCTCTAACAAACCACAGATCTCCAAATTGGTGCTAAATGGGAAAAATCTACATCTGGATGACAACCCAAACTACCTAGGCATTACCTTTGATCGCCGCTTGACGTGGAAAACCCAGATTGAAAAAAAAACAGGACAAGAGCAAGGCAGAGAATGGCAATCATGAAAAAAACTTGCTGGCACGAGTTGGGGAGCAGATGAGAGAGTATTACAGAAGCTATATACTGGGCGAGTGAGACCAGTCCTAGAATATGGCATTGCAGCATGGTCAACGGCAGCCAAGTCGAACTTTGACAAAATAAACAGAACCCAAAACCAAGCAATGAGAATCATAACAGGGGGCATGAAGTCAACGCCCATAAAAGAGTTGGAAAAGATTACTCCCCTCCAACCTATGGAGGATAGAAGAGATAGCAGAGCCCAGCAAGAAGCCGAGAAATTCAGGAGGCTGATAGACCACCCAATTCACCAGAGAATAAATGGACGTGGAAGGGGAAGACTGAAGCAAAGCAACTTTGTAGAGACAGTCAAAACAAAGATGAGAGCAGACCCCATTAACGCAATGTCAACAGCTACACCAATATGTACTGCACACAAGCTACCAATTTCGAAACAACAGTGCTTCCCTGACATGATAGAAAACATTCCTGGTATTGAGAAAAAGAACAGACAAAATGAAACAGAAAGGAGAGTCCTAAGCACAAAATATATAGAGAATCATTACCCAAGCAACACCTGGATCCATGCGTACACAGATGGATCAGCACCTAATGCAACATAATATGTGGGTGGAGGAGTCTTCCTGAGCTTAACAAATGGCACACAAAAAGAAGATAGCAGTGGCAACAGGGAAATTGTCAACTAACTTCAGAGCAAAGAAAGAGGCCTTAAAAACTGCATCAGAAATTCTAATGACAGAAGAAAGCTCAGAGAGACCAGTAGCTATCTTCTCAGATGCGCTGTCAGTGATTACAACATTGAAAAGTCAAAGTAATGCTGAACTGGATGACCTAAGTGTAACACTTCACAGACTATGTCAGCAGTACAAAAAGAGTTGTGATACAGTGGAACCCTTCTCACTGCAACATTCCTGGAAATGAAGAGGCTGACAGATTGGCAAAGGAAGGGGGAAAACTTACTCAACTTGACACAAATATAACCTATGAGGAGTCCAAGAGTTTTATCAAGCGCAGATACAGGCACAAGTGGGAAGAAGAGCATCCAGGCCACACAAAAAATGATCCATATTACCAGCTCAGCAGACGTGAACAAGTGGTAATCTCCAGACTTCGCACAGGTCTTAACAGATTGAGATACCATCTATTCAACAAATTAAAGATAGGAACTACTGATGAGTGTGACTGTGGCACCGATAAAATGACTGCCGAACATCTGCTTCAAAGGTGCCCAACATATGAGGAACAGAGAAAAAGCATATTGCCATCACCAGTACAATTCCTGGAGAAAATCTACGGAGATATCAACAGCCTCAGGCTGACCACTTCTTCCTTTGAACTTATTCAAGTTGACATCTGAGGGTGAACGAAGAAGAAGAAGAAGTATAATGGTTTGTCAAAGTAATCCACTGTAACGTTCCAAAGAAAACTCAGCAATGTAAAAAAAGTTAAATATAGTTTATTAACGTCATTAGAACAGCAATGTTATTGACACAATGGTGAAGTACTTGTTTCTTGCTTACACAAAGTAGTGAGTATCCAAAATGAAAGTGTATATCCACAGGAATAATATATCCAATAGAATAAAATACAAACTTGTCTACTTTAAAATACTTGTCTACTTAAAAATACTTGTTTATAAACTAATAAAACGGTATTGAATCACTTTTACAAATAACAGTTCACATGAGACAAGGGACGTTTCGGGTTTTACCCTTCGTCAGCCACAAACAGGTGACAAAGACAAAAATTACATATAGGTACTACAAAACTATACGATGATGAGAAACATACAACAAATGGGCGATACAAGCAGATGGAAAGAGTAAACAATAACAATACAAGAAAACCGTAAAATCTAAAAGAAATACTGAAACAAGAAAGTAAATAATCCAACAAAACGAAAAAAAGAAGAATAAACAAAACTGTGGAACTAGTTAAAGTTAGCTTAGCTCGATGCAAAGAATCCGTGGAAGAAAGCGGTAGTCTCTTGTCACAGAATTCGCAAGGAAGTGACGTACGATAGCGACAAAACAAGAGATATAAAAAGATACGAAACGAACCAAAGCAAAAACACAAGAAGATAGATCATAAAGACAACGAATAAAGAATGAAAAAGAGAAAAGCTACCAGAATTTATGCAAAATGATGTTGTATATTTAAACCGCCGGGAGCTAGAACGCCCATTTTAAAAATAAGGCAATTCTACAACGAAAAGCGAGTCTTTTCATTACCGGCACATGAACGCAGGGCAGTGACATGTATATTGGAATTACCTGAATGGTCAGGTCTATTGAAATGAAGGGCCACCGGTAAATGTTTGTCCTGATAGATGTCATTCAAGTGCTCACGAAACCTGTCTGCCAAACGCCTACCAGTTTCACCAATATAGGTCATGCCACATCTCTTGCAGATGATAACATAAATCAGGTTTCTGGATTCGCACGTAAAAGACTCTCTAATGATAAATTTTCCTTTAGGAAAAGTGACTGTCTGAGTTTGGAGTACAAACGGACAGGTCTTGCATATCCGGCGTTGGCACGGTTTAGTACCAAAGTAAGATGGGCTAGAATGTCGCAAGCGACTGTGTACAAGAATATCCCTAAAATTCCTATCCCTACGATAAGCTACCAAAGGTGTATCACGAAATAACTCTTTGGTATCAGGATCAGAGTTGAGAATAGGCAGATGTCGAAACAGAATTCTCGTTACCGCCAGGCAGTGAGGATGGAAAGTTAGAACCAGTTTGAGTCTGTCAGATTGAACAGAAGGTTTAGTAGTGAGTGCCATCTGACGAGTGACGCGTGTGATACGATTAAGGGCATCAGATAACACATGTTCTGGATAAAGACGTCGGCGAAAGAACTCAAGCATCTCTTGAGCTCGCTGATGAAAATCATCGTCATCGTGACATAACCGACGCAAGCGAAGAAGTTGAGAAAAGGGAATGGAATTTTTACAGCTAAGAGGATGCGATGAAGTATAAAGAAGGAAACCATGAGCGTCAGTAGCCTTATAATAGACAAACGTTTTAAGAAAAATAGGGCTAATAGTCACAGTGATGTCAAGGAAGTTCACTGAGGTCGTAGAAATTTCAGAAGTGAATTTGATGGCAGGATTGAAATTACCAACATAGTCGATAAATCGACGGAGGTCTACCTCAGACATGTCAGTAATGCAAATACCATCATCAATGTAGCGGCGGTAAAACTCGGGTATTGGCCCATCATAATTTTGAAAGACCAAATATTCAAAGTGGCCCATAAAAAGGCAAGCGTAACTAGGGCCCATCTTAGTACCCATAGCAACGCCACTGATTTGGTTGAAGAATTGGCCATTAAACTCAAAATAGTTGAGATTAAGAACCAACTCAGCAAGGCGAAGAAGCGGACATGTACTTAAAGTAAGATCAGTACGCTGGTCGAGAAAAAATTGGAGTGCCTTAAGACCATCAGCATGTGGAATAGAAGTATAAAGGGAACAAACATCTAGAAGGAAAAGACGGTAAGTACGATCAGGCGTGAATCTGATAGAATCAAAGGTAGTGATAGCATGAGTAGTGTCTTTCAAATAAGAAGGCAGATTGGCGACCAAAGGCTGGAAAATACTATCAAGGAATTCGGAAATACGTTCAGTGGGACAAGAGCAGGCTGAAACAATAGGCCTACCAGGGTTAGCAATTTTATGCACCTTAGGAAGCATGTAGAAGGAAGGCTTACCAAGACTACTATAAAAAATATGGAGAGATAAAGCACCAGAAGGGAGATGATCATCATGCACAAGGCCCCGGATAGTCTCATAAACAGTAAGATTATTCCGGACTGTAGCATCACCAGAACAAGGTGAGTAAAAGGTGGTGTTACCTAGCTGTGTAACTCCTTCGTGAATGTATAAGTCCTTACGCCAAACAACAACAGCACCACCTTTGTCTGCCGGCTTGATAACAATATCATCACGGTTTTTAAGGCGTGACAATGCCCGCCATTCAGAAGACGTGAGGTTAGATCGACGGAGACGGCGTAGATTGAGCTGTGTCGTGAATTATTCTAATCCCCATATATAAATTAAAACGTAAATGCAAAGCCTAACAAATAAATTTAATAAAAGGAAAGAAGAATGGTAAAGAACAGTGCTGTCACAACGACTGTACTCGAAATCCCCCTTGTTTTCTACTGCGTCTGCAAATTGTAACGCTTTCACGTTGATAGTAAAAGCCTACTGTATTATTACCCGCTTTCTTCAATGAAACGTGTACTGTATTTCTTGGAAAAACCTTGAAATACGCAAGTTGACCTAGATTTAAAATTCCATTCATGTCTTTTTCTACACTATGTTACCAAAAACAAAAGACAGATGGACTAAAGGATAGAGAGAAGGGAGAGGCAGAAAGCAAGGACACATGCAACACTAAACACGCGTCGCGCGATACACAATTGCTGCCATTACGCGTGTAAGGCCACATGCACTAACTTTATTTCAAATCGACAGTGATAAAATTCACTACCCATACCAGAGTTAGGTTTTAAAATCCTGAAAAACGCTTATTGGGAATTATGACATTATACCGGTTTACGTTTGAAAACATGACAGTACCCAGACACCCTCAAGTTTGGAAGTGAGAAGGTAGTAACAGCACGACTATCCTAGAAGAAAATGCATATTGGCTCCATTAAATTCGTATATTTGGGTTCCTTAGGGTTTGCTGACAAAGAATATGTAAAACGTTACGCAAATAGTCTAGGAATTACCAAGTTATGGCCAAAATAAAATAGTGGGGGTGCCTGACAGCATGAAATCATTTCTGCTCATAAAATTTTTTTTATAACGTGTTTGAAAAAAACATTACGTTACGGAAATAGCCTACCATGTTAACTCCTATTTGATTGGAGCGCAACAAATGTAAGACTAAACACGATTGGTCGGGCTATAAATACTATCTTGTGTTGTCAGGGGAAACGTGAAAAGGAGTACTTTTTTTAAAAGATGTGTAGACATGGTTTGATTGGGTAGAGCTGCGAATATACTCAATTCAGAGCGTCTGTTCCTTGCCACATCTTGTAATAAACCTACTAAGAAGCAGTGCGTTGAGCACCAGTGTATATTTTTTATAAAATAAAGCCTGGGACATCGGCAGATCGGAGTTGTGCTATATTCATTGCCAGTCAACGAAACTGTTTATTATTTCCATGAATTGTGGTAAGCTTGAAATATTCAATATCTTTTAATGAAAATTGAATGTAAATTGATAATTTATGTCTGTATATATGTGTAGTTCAGTAGCGAACATGATGTAAAGCCTATAGTGCTCCAGCCTGAACAGAAGGTGTCGGAGGAAAGTAAAACTGCATGGAATGGCCAAACAGTACACTGACACCTAGATTATTGACTAAAAAAATAATGCTGGAATTGCAGAGGCGTAGTAACCATTAGGGAGGGAAATACTGGTATAAAGTATTTCAGATGAAGCTGACAGTTGGCCTAACGCTCTGAACTCAATGTTTGTGATGTATTGTGCTCAGTGTAGAAATAGAGTATAAATTAGTTCTGAAGTAGAAGGTACAACCTTCTTGTTTCAGGGACCGTGGTCTTAAAGTTATTGAGCAGCACCTGGTCAGAGCTTTGCTGAAGCCAGAGGCGGACAGCATACTCCTTGGTCCATATAGCAACCAGTGGGGTGGCTCCAGAACTCATTAAAGTAATCGAGCAGAGGAGTCTTTTACTGCAGTCATCACGAAAGATAAGAGAGTGTGGCCATGGAGCTCAACATTATGTACCCCATCTTAAAATGACATTGTAAAATAAAATTAAGAGGGGAATTTAATTGTTTTAATACCAGGAACTGAGAACATCTCCAATACTAGTTCCAATAGAAACAAACTATTGAAGTCATGATGACAAATACCAACAGAGCTTGAACAAAACAAAACCAGTATTACCTCATATTACTACTACACAACTGACACACATAGGATACTATTAATAATATATGTCACTACAAGATTCATATTAATAAATTCTGTACATATAACTTGTAATTAAAATTGATTGTGATTCCTGGTTCCCTTTGTATTTGAATCAGGACACATATACATTCATGACAGCACTGAATACATATTGTTATTTGAAAAGTTATCAGTGACTCCTTTAAGATATCCTCGTAGAGTGTTTTATGTATGTGAGTGTCACAGTGTTGTCAAGTGTGGTGGAATAAATTAAATTGTTTATCTGTCTGTTGTTGTTATGACTTACACTTCATCATACACATACCCTAGACATATAACGTAGTCATCACACTATTCCAGAATAATTCTGACTGAGGTATACATATGTGGCAGCAAGTAAGGTTATCTATAATACACTACTCTTATTAGATATAGATACCTTCACAGCTGATCTCAGTCAGTACACTAAGTCCCCTATAAATATTTATAACATCCCACTTCACCACATATATTGGGGTCTCGCTCTCGGGATTTTGAATCTTTCCCTATTACAAATATTGGGGGTAATTCACTTCAGGGAATAATAAGAATTAAAAGGTATCCTTGGGTGAAAATAAATAAGGTTGAGCTCACAGTGCCTGTGTTGTCCTGAGTTAATTAGTCATAGATAAAATTGTTTAGTTACATATTTTAGACATTTATCTGTTAGACAATGGCCGACCTGGCAAAATTTCGATCTGCTGCTGTACAGACTGCGAAAGAGTTAGGAATGGACGGGCAAATTATGATTTCTTATGTCACGGCTGAATGTGACAAATATATTGAACGGGAAGAAAGAAGATTAGAAAAAGAGGCCGAAAGAAAATTAGAGGCTGAGACTAAGAGGTTGCAGATTGAGGCTGAGGCTAAGAGGTTGCAGATTGAGGCTGAGGCTAAGAGGTTGCAGATTGAGGCTGACAAAGAGGCTAAGAAATTGGAGGCAGAAAGAGAAGACAAAAGATTGGCTGCAGAAAGAGAAGAGAAGAAATTAGCTGCAGAAAGGGAAGAGAAGAAATTAGCTGCAGAGAGGGAAGCAGAAAAGGAGGAGAAGAGATTACAAAGGGAACATGAGTTACGACTAAGGGAGTTTGAGTTTCAAGGCCATGCTCCTGAAAATGGTGCCAGTCCCTTTGCCTCTGATGCCACTGCTAGCCAGGGAGCCTCAACCTCAGCTATGAATTTTCATTTAGATCATTTTGTTGAGAAAGACGATGATATAGAGAGCTATCTAAATAGGTATGAACTATTAGCTACCACATATGGGTTAGAGAGAGAAAGGTGGAGCTTAAAGTTATCTCAGGGACTTCGTGGGGCAGCTTATGAAGTTTTGCAAAAATGAGCAGAGGTGATCAGGAAAATTATGACATGCTAAAGCAGGCTCTTTTGTTAAGATATGAAAAGAATGCAGAATTTTATAGGAAAAAATTTAGGAATGCTAAACTACTGTCAGGTGAAACCTATCACCAGTTCTCTGCACGAATAGAGACATACTTGGAGAAATGGACTTCTCTGGGGAAAACCCAAGATCTTAAGGAAATGGTCCTTATAGAGCAATTAAGAGAGTCCATGGCTCCAGACCTGAGAAAGTTTCTCATGGAACAAGGTGCAGAGAGGCTGGGTGAGTTGCTAAATGTTGCTGAAAGGTATCAAGCAGCTCAAGCAGAGGTAACAGGTAATAAAAAGAAACAGGTGGATAACTTTAGGGCACCACAGAACTTTAATAAATTTGATCCTAGGGATCAAAACAAAGGTAAGCACCAGTTTGATAGGCCACGGTATGAAAATAAAAATAAAACCCCACAATTCGATGAAAGGAAATATGATGAAAGAAAATCTTTCAACCAAGGAAAAAGGTGGTGTAAAAATTGTAAGATGAACAATCATGACACTGACCATTGCAGAAGGAAACCTGTGTATATGGCCACCCTTCAGGTCAGGTCGACCTCAAGACAGGAGGAGGATATTATGTTGGATACCACTCCAGAAGAGATGAGGAAGGCACAGGCTGGGGATAAAACACTCAAGCCTTGTTTCAGGAAATTGTCAACTTGTCATACAACTCCAGGCAAGGGAGATTTTTACATGAAAAACAAGTTGATGTATAGGAAGACTGGAGCTAGATCCAAAGGTCAGGGACAGCTGGTACTTCCTAAAAGATATAGGGCAGACTTAATAAGGAGCCTACATGTGAAACCAGATGGGGACCATGAAAAAATAGGTACCATCATCCAAAAGGTGGCTCACAATTATTATTGGCCCAAAGCAAGATGGGACATTGAGAATTTTGTAGAAAGGTGTAGCATAGCACATGAGGGAACACCCACAAGTGGGAACATGGATCAGGACCTGGACACGCCACGGGGCAACATTAGGCCTGACAATAAAAAGGAAAAAAATTTGATAAAGTGGACCAAATGGAATGGGAAGCCCCTTTTCACGGACAAGCTTCACTTAACTGTTTTACAATGGCCACTATGCAGAGAGTGCAAAAAGATGTCTTACCCCAGGATAAGCCGAAAATCCCTCAATCGGACTTAAACAAACTGGAGGAAGAGGATGTAGAGAGGAAATCTCTCATCAAGAATTTTAAGTGGGGAGAAAGCCCCAAAAGGAGAATTGGTAGCGGTCGTTTTGTGAATGATAATTCTGGGAAGAAAAATCATCACTATAGAGCTTCTAGTGGAAGAGACCATACCGGTGCATGGACAAATAGGTCCACACAATTAAAGGTCCATATGTAGCTCTGTTAAGAACGTGGACTGATGAAAAGGCAGAGGAAAACATTACATCTTCATACCAATATGTGAATGAGCTGACCACTCGTTTAAAAACTGGCTGGAAACTTGCCAATGAAAATTTGAAACAAGCCAGGAAGAAACATGCTGCCTATTATAACCGGAAGGCGAAAGACAGAAATTTGGCTGTGGGAGAGAAGGTACTGCTTCTTCTACCCGGTAGTCAGAATAAGTTACAAATTGGATGGCAGGGTCCATATACAGTTCTAGAGAAGGTGTCTAGAACAAATTATAAGATAGATAAGAAGGGGAAAGAAAAAATCTATCATGTGAATCTCCTGAAGAAATATTTGGAAAGAGAACATCAGGAAGAGACACACTTGTTGACCTTGTCCATCGCCATGGAGATGAAAAAGGAACCACTGTCATCATTTGAATATCCATTACACCCCTGTGAGACAGCAGCACAGGTGAAAATCAGTACACATTTAACGAAAACTCAGAAAGAGAGAGTGCAACAGGTTCTAAATAATCATGCAGAGGTGTTAACAGACCGACCAGGGCATACAAACTTATTGGAATATGATATGAAACTGATAGACCCCACACCTGTCTGTATGAAACCATATTCGATTCCGTTTGCTAAGGAGAAAGCTTTGAAGGAAGAGATAGACTATTTGTTGAAGGAAGGAATTATTTCACACAGTGAATATTCGTATAGTTCCGGTGTTGTACTCCTAAGGAAGCCCTCTGGAGAACATAGACTCTGTATAGATCACAGGAGACTGAATGCTAGTACAGAAGGACAGGTGGATCCATTGCCGGATACAAATCCGTTGTTTGCCAGGCTAAATAAAGCTAAATATTTCTCAAAAGTGGATCTGAGAAAAGGATACTATCAGATTCCAGTAAAACCTGAGATCAGACAAAATTGTTGGATGTAAACATTTCGGAGGAACGTAATGAATCCCTGAGTTGCCTCTTTGATTGAGGATATTCCGAATGTTTCATACAGGATAATAAGAAGATTATGGGATCCACTACGAAAACTCTGCTATCACCAGGTATATGTTATCTCCTCATAACGTACATTTTGAGGAAAATCTAATGTTCTCTGGACATGTCATTGCGCAGACTCAGAGAAGAGAAATGGTGAATACGGGTTGCGAAGCAGCATTAAGACAAGCAGTCACACTTGCGGCGGTTCAGTAACATAACCGAAATATATTATTGGTTGTAGAAGTCTGAGGCAGATTTCATGAGTAGTGCCTACTCTGAATGGACCCAACTACATAAAACCATGATAGCACCACAGCAGAGTAAAGTCAAGTTGACTTACATTTATCTATGTGTATATAGAATAAAGGACTGACATATAATGTCTGTTTTAAGAGGGGAGATGTCGTGAATTATTCTAATCCCCATATATAAATTAAAACGTAAATGCAAAGCCTAACAAATAAATTTAATAAAAGGAAAGAAGAATGGTAAAGAACAGTGCTGTCACAACGACTGTACTCGAAATCCCCCTTGTTTTCTACTGCGTCTGCAAATTGTAACGCTTTCACGTTGATAGTAAAAGCCTACTGTATTATTACCCGCTTTCTTCAATGAAACGTGTACTGTATTTCTTGGAAAAACCTTGAAATACGCAAGTTGACCTAGATTTAAAATTCCATTCATGTCTTTTTCTACACTATGTTACCAAAAAACAAAAGACAGATGGACTAAAGGATAGAGAGAAGGGAGAGGCAGAAAGCAAGGACACATGCAACACTAAACACGCGTCGCGCGATACACAATTGCTGCCATCACGCGTGTAAGGCCACATGCACTAACTTTATTTCAAATCGACAGTGATAAAATTCACTACCCATACCAGAGTTAGGTTTTTAAAATCCTGAAAAACGCTTATTGGGAATTATGACATTATACCGGTTTACGTTTGAAAACATGACAGTACCCAGACACCCTCAAGTTTGGAAGTGAGAAGGTAGTAACAGCACGCCTATCCTAGAAGAAAATGCATATTGGCTCCATTAAATTCGTATATTTGGGTTCCTTAGGGTTTGCTGACAAAGAATATGTAAAACGTTACGCAAATAGTCTAGGAATTACCAAGTTATGGCCAAAATAAAATAGTGGGGGTGCCTGACAGCATGAAATCATTTCTGCTCATAAAATTTTTTTATAACGTGTTTGAAAAAACATTACGTTACGGAAATAGCCTACCATGTTAACTCCTATTTGATTGGAGCGCAACAAATGTAAGACTAAACACGATTGGTCGGGCTATAAATACTATCTTGTGTTGTCAGGGGAAACGTGAAAAGGAGTACTTTTTTTAAAAGATGTGTAGACATGGTTTGATTGGGTAGAGCTGCGAATATACTCAATTCAGAGCGTCTGTTCCTTGCCACATCTTGTAATAAACCTACTAAGAAGCAGTGCGTTGAGCACCAGTGTATATTTTTTATAAAATAAAGCCTGGGACATCGGCAGATCGGAGTTGTGCTATATTCATTGCCATGATAGCAACGAAACTTTTATTATTTCCATGAATGAATTGTGGTAAGCTTGAAATTTCAATATCTTTTAATGAAAATTGAATGTAAATTGATAATTTATGTCTGTATATATGTGTAGTTCAGTAGCGAACATGATGTAAAGCCTATAGTGCTCCAGCCTGAACAGAAGGTGTCGGAGGAAAGTAAAACTGCATGGAATGGCCAAACAGTACACTGACACCTAGATTATTGACTAAAAAGAAATAATGCTGGAATTGCAGAGGCGTAGTAACCATTAGGGAGGGAAATACTGGTATAAAGTATTTCAGATGAAGCTGACAGTTGGCCTAACGCTCTGAACTCAATGTTTGTGATGTATTGTGCTCAGTGTAGAAATAGAGTATAAATTAGTTCTGAAGTAGAAGGTACAACCTTCTTGTTTCAGGGACCGTGGTCTTAAAGTTATTGAGCAGCACCTGGTCAGAGCTTTGCTGAAGCCAGAGGCGGACAGCATACTCCTTGGTCCATATAGCAACCAGTGGGGTGGCTCCAGAACTCATTAAAGTAATCGAGCAGAGGAGTCTTTTACTGCAGTCATCACGAAAGATAAGAGAGTGTGGCCATGGAGCTCAACATTATGTACCCCATCTTAAAATGACATTGTAAAATAAAATTAAGAGGGAATTTAATTGTTTTAATACCAGGAACTGAGAACATCTCCAATACTAGTTCCAATAGAAACAAACTATTGAAGTCATGATGACAAATACCAACAGAGCTTGAACAAAACAAAACCAGTATTACCTCATATTACTACTACACAACTGACACACATAGGATACTATTAATAATATATGTCACTACAAGATTCATATTAATAAATTCTGTACATATAACTTGTAATTAAAATTGATTGTGATTCCTGGTTCCCTTTGTATTTGAATCAGGACACATATACATTCATGACAGCACTGAATACATATTGTTATTTGAAAAGTTATCAATGACTCCTTTAAGATATCCTCGTAGAGTGTTTTATGTATGTGAGTGTCACAGTGTTGTCAAGTGTGGTGGAATAAATTAAATTGTTTATCTGTCGGTTGTTGTTATGACTTACACTTCATCATACACATACCCTAGACATATAACGTAGTCATCACACTATTCCAGAATAATTCTGACTGAGATAGACATATGTGGCAGCAAGTAAGGTTATCTATAATACACTACTCTTATTAGATATAGATACCTTCACAGCTGATCTCAGTCAGTACACTAAGTCCCCTATAAATATTTATAACATCCCACTTCACCACAAGCTGGTCAATATCATGTAAAGTATTGGCAATATATACTCACGAAGTTATTAATGTTTTCACTGTACATTTTATTTTTTGTTTATTGTTTGAACTTAAATTAAGCCGAAATGAGCGGTTTTGTAAATATATTAAGCAACATTTTACCAGACTTTGGGATAGATCCTGCAAACACATCTACGACATTTCTCGGTTCGGACTCACACCTGTAGCCATCCACTTCAATGGCCCTTGCCACCACGGTGCCACTAACATACAGGTGACAGCTATCAGATCCTGTTCCTCGGACGCCAACAGTCAGCTCCGTCTTAAACAATGCCTCATCCATCTTATGGGCTGCATTAAACCCCTCGGTTTGAACACCCAGCATTATTTTGTCTGAGGCGTCATTTTCTATATAGTCCTATTTGTATCACGATTGCGATCACACTTGAACATAAAAAAAAAAAAATTATTTTATTTTACTGTTGTTTATAATTAATATTATGTTTTCTTCATCTTCTCTCTCCTTATTTATACCTCTCCGTTTTTTTTTTATTAATATTACTTTTTTCTCACTCAGTTTCCCACTCCTTTTTTTCATTATTTCTTTTATTTATGTTTTGAATTTAGTATCCACTTCCGGTTTCCGGTTCAGAGGCAGACATTTTATTTCCAACATGTGACACACGTCAGGGAGTGTTTTCTCTTATTTTTATAGTTTTATGTTCTCTACTTAATTCTTACTTTCTTCATCCCCCCCCCCCCTTCCCCCAAACAAAAAGTCATCAAAATCCTAGCCCTAGTAATAGCTTTCTAAATCTGATCTGTATTTTATTCACGAATGTTCTTTAATTTTCCAGTACAGTTTGTGGCTAGAAGTGTTTGAGAGGGAGAGAGAGAGAGAGAGAGAAAAAGAGAGGGGGAGAGGGGGAGAGATAGGGAGAGAGAGGGTTAAGTGGAATCACTCTTCCCGGTCGCTGAATGCTCTAAGGTCGGCCCTGAGAGTGTCTGAGTGCTTAAGAAATGATCAACTTTTTGAACTTGGATTGTGATCACACGTTATACTAAATAACTAAATAAGACAGACAACGTGAGAAATGACGAAATCAGAAAAGTGGATGGTGGGAACTACATACTGTATCAAGTATATAGAGAGACAGAAAATCAAATGGTTTGTCCATCTCATGACAGTGGAGCCCGATAAATTACCACTACTCACCTACAACACTAGGAGACCTGGGTTCAGAGCACGGTGAAGTCCAAGAGAGAGATGAATTGACAACATCACAGACATCCTACAACTACGTGGGTTCCCAGCAGCCAAGGCGACAAACATGGCTCGGGAACTACGCTTGAGTCTGGTAAGATTATTTACAGCTAGGTTGACTGGAGAGTGTCGTAAACTAGTTTCGAACCAGGAGATATTGCCTCAGGAAGCAAGCGCCCTAACCATTTTGATGGTAGGAAGTAAGAAATAATACAAACATACAAACACACAAACAAACAAAAAGAAACTAATAATTCAAAAATATTTAAAACAGGATTTAAACAAACCTGTTATACATTAAAACAAATTATGACCATGTTATCACACTAATAAACCTATTATAATTGTTTAAATTTTATGACGACGTGATTACATTAGCAATTAAAACAAATTATGAGCACGTGATCACATTAATAAACTTGTTATAATTGTTTTTTAAATGACCGCTTGATCACATTAACAATCCTGTTTCAAACTAATCCACACCAGTTGCCATACACTTTAATGGTCCTGACCACCACGGCCACATCGACATCCAGGTCACGGCGATCAGATCCTGCTCCTCTGACACTGCTAGCCGAGAACAGCTTGAGAACCGTCTTATCCACTGCATGGGGTGTCTGAAACCAGCTGGTCTTAACACTCTGCACACCTTTGTCTGAGGCCACCCTTTCCTCTTGTTCTATTTTGACTTTTTCCACTCTATCCTATTTTTCTATTTTTCTACCGCCTTCTAATAATATGTATGAATATATAATACTATGTTTTAATATGTCTTGATTTTTTATTTCATATTTATTTACCACCAACTCATTCTGTCCTCTTCTATTTCCAGTCCCCACTAATATTACGTTTGGGTAGATTATTGTTCAGTTTCGTTTTTTAGTTTCTTAGTATGTATTGTGTACATCCGGTGATGGCAGTCATTTCCTTTTCCGGACAAGCTCGTCCGTTCGCGGGAAGCTAAAGTGGTAGGAGTTCGATGTCTTAAGGGAAGTACCTAGGTTTAATTTTTATTATTTATTTAGCTTCTTACATGTCCTATCTAGCCTTCACTTTCTTCCCTTTCCCTGACGAAGGCCTTGTGGCCTTAACGTTGGCTATTTTCGTTGTCTTTTGTCCTCGTAAGACGAATCACCTTTTTTCGATTTTTTTCACACCTATCCATTGTTACATACTAATGATAAGTCACGTGTTAGTAGCTTTTAAAAAAAAATGAAAGCTTACATCGTTTTGGCGAGGCGCGTCCCGTTTAACATAGTCGGTTATATTAGGGCACATGTCCTAAATATAAAAGACCTTTAGGTGTGGTAATTGTGTTTGACACATGCTGGGGTGATGCATGCTGTCACATTTATTAATCCTCAAAGGTGTTCCTATCTTCTTACACCATAATTGACACATCCATTCCTGAGTAACCAATCAACACCGAAATTTGGTCTCAAACTGAACACTGTATTACGGAAATGTCATAACATTCAAACATTAAATGAAATCCAAATATCCAAGGTAATAATTCGTAATTCTTCCTTCAGAATTAAACAACAAGATTCAGCCATGACATCTAGCCATCTTCTCTCTTCCTACACGCAACTTTTCAGTTCACCTTCCAGTCAGCCAACTAAAACTTCGCACCTTCAACTATTCCCCGTGTTTTGACCCACTGTCTCGCACGAGGCAAACTCACGTAAAACCCGACTGACCACTTTTCATTCGCACTTAAGATACACACAGGCCTACGCAATTTACTGTTCACGCAAACAACCTCTCTTACTTTATTATTTGTTTACACACACATTAATCATCATCAGCGTAATCATCATCATCATCAATACAATATACGCTTGATAATTGTATTACACTGATATCATCACCATTACAACATATGCTCGATGTCTGTATTATCCTGACATCATCATCATCTTTATGTGACATCTACATTACACTGATATCATCATCATCATGTGACAGTGTTAGAAGCTGAGGGTCGAAATGAGGCACAGAAATATCAGGAAAAGGAAAACAAAGCGAGAATTAACTTCTTTTTGTTTTTTCTGTATCTCATCATCATCATCAGTTGCCATCTCCACAACGGAGGTTGGCTGTAATGGATCTCCAACGTCTTCTGTCTCTTGTCTTGGTGGTACACTCTGATAGACTCTTTCCCGTCCATCTCTTGATGTTATCTTCCCACTTATAGCGCTGTCTTCCCCTTGCACGTTTGTATCTATCACTCTTATATTTATGATCGTACCATTGGTAGAGTGTTAGAACAATGCCCTCTCGTTGTAAATGTACCGAGTTCGAAACACAGTGACGTCATACTCCATTCTACCCAGCTGTAAATGGGTACCTGTTTCTCGTTTGAATTAGGTAAGATAAGGCAGTGAGGAAGGAAACTGATCATTGCACTTCTCGACACTGAATACTAGTACAGTGAAGTCTCTAACACTTCACTTTACTACGGCATTATCTGCGATGGGACAACCTTTGTCTTACATTTAAAGCGCCATGAAGTTCTAATTACTCCGTGGGTGTTTTATACGCCCAGTGGTGTTGTCTTGTCATTGCCAACTTAGGCTTTTGCTTCACACTTTTAGGGGCCTCACGCACAAATGTGGATACAACAGGAATTTATTTGAAATGGACATAGTAAATTCCTTGGCGAAGGGTTAGATCGCATACCTCTTGCTACCGAGCTCCGCGATCGAAATATGGTGGCATTACGCTCTAGACTACCCAGATGTAAGTGCGTACCTTACTCTGCTCTTGAATTAGGGAAGACGATGGCAGCAAGGAAAGGAATTGGTAACTCCACCTCATAATATAATAGCTGGACCTATTATAGACGAGTTTCTAACACTTACTCCCCTACAGCAGCATCTGATATGGCTTGACCTGGCAGTTTCATGCTGGCCCGAGGCCTCGTACAACTTTAAACCAGCCCTTTATATTCTCTCTGTAAGGCTCATCAATATTATCACACATAAAGGTGTCCTATATGAGGAAAGAACAAGCGGGTTTTAGAAAGAACAGAAGATGTGCAGATCATATATTTACCATCAGGAACATTATAAAGCAGTGTTCAGAATGGCAGAGACAGCTATACATTAACTTTGTTCATTTTGAAAAGGCTTTCGACAGCATACACAGGGACAGCCTATGGAAAATTCTGACGGCTTTTGGAATTCCCAGCCAAATTGTTTCCATCATAAAAAGCCTCTATTTTAACTTTACGTGCAGTGTTGGATTGAGTAATGTAACATTCGAAGTGAAAACAGGAGTACGACAGGGATGCCCCTTATCAACAACATTATTTTTGACAGCCATAGATTGAGTGATGCGCCAGACACTGAGGGCAGTCCAAGAGGAATTAGATGGACAACGTTTTCTACACTGGAAGACCTGGAATATGCAGATGACATTGCACTACTCGCGCATTCACATCAACACATTCAAGACAAAACCGATAGACTGAATAAGTATGGCCAGCAGGTTGGCATGAACATCAATCTCAAGAAGACAGAGGTCATGACAGTAAATGTGGGCAATCCTGAGCCAATAACAGTAAGGAACCAGAAGTTAGAACAGACAGACACATTTACTTACCTAGGATGCATAGTAGCACTTGACGGCGGAACAAGCAAGGACATTAACAACAGAATGAATGAAGCGAGAACAGCCTTTGCTATTCTCAACAACATTTGGAAGTATTCGCAGTACAGCACAAACACCAAATTAAGACTGTATGAGAGCTGCGTACTTTCTGTGCTTCTCTATGGTACGGCATGTTGGAGAGTAACAGAGAAGGAAATGTCGAAACTGTCCTCCTTCCACACAATCTGCCTAAGGAAAATTCTCCTAATCTTTTGGCCAAACACCATCAGCAACCAAGAACTACTTATTTGGAGTAACCAGGAGGACATGCACACCATCATAGCTGGCAGACGCTGGAGTTGGGTTGGCCACGTCCTCAGAAGGGACCCTGATACCATCACAAGAACAGCTATGCTATGGACACCAGAGGGAAAGCGAAAGAGAGGCCGACCAAAAACAACTTGGCGGAGAACTGTGGAGGCTGAGATGCAAAGAATGAACCAGAGTTGGGGCACTGTACGAAGGATGGCAGCCGATCGAGAAAAGTGGAATCAATTTGTTGCTTGTTGCTGCAAAAACTCGTAGTTGTTGCAACATGCTCCACTAGTTTGAAAGGTGAAAAAGTGAGTTGAATTTCTTTTTGTTAGTAAGTCACACATTATTAAAAAAACTTGACTGATCTTTTCCACGGATGAATCAACTTTATTTTGTAATAAATTGTTTACACCTGGTTCCATTTAATTGGTCCATAGAGGCGTTTTTGTTGGTGGCCCTTAACTTTTGTCCAGTAGTATATAAAAAAAACGTCCAGTAATACTCATGGCGACGCCCATTATCTGTCACATAATTAAATTCGCTCACCTTTACTCTCCTTCAGTATTGTTATTTTAGAGTCATTGGTCGCCCTTCTTCTCCGTAATAATTCGTCTTGGCTGTTTACCTGATCATCCCTTATGAGAGAGTAGACACATGATGCAATATGGACCGACAGTCAGGTTGGTAACATTCTCGTGTACCAAACCTTGGCCACGCCGGCTTAACTCGACGTACGCCCAGCAAGTTTATTTAGCGCTAATATGGCAAATGGGATTCCTTAATTACTATCGTGAAGAGTCACAGCCCAGATGGTTACACGAGGGCCAGTGTTTGCACAAGGACGGGAACATTACCCGTCTGCGGACATATTATTGACATGCATTTTAAAAGACGGAATGTTGTAATAGCTTCCGGACAGAAGTGTTGCAAGGACATTATGTGTTATAATGTAGGGAGTTGCAGTGCAAATATTACCACGAATCAACGAATATAAAACTTCTTATGCGGAAAATGACCTTTTAAATAATACGCATGATTGTAACTATTGGCTGCCATTCGAGATGTAAACAAACAATATTTCTTATTGGAGCCTAGTCTAATAGTAAACAACAACGTGTGTCGGTTGAAAGCACTGTGAAAATTCACCTCGTCGAGAAACCAACCAGACCTGATAGAGTTAAGAATAAAATCTGAATTCATTTATCGGACTGGACTTGTTTGATCCTCTTGAGGACTTAAAAGCCCAGGAAAGCTGTAATATTATTAGCAAGGAAAACCGGAATCTGAGGACTCTGAAACACGGAGACAAAGTGGGAGCTTATAATAAAGTAACAATCACAGAACACGTGTAAGAGGCATCTTCAACAATTTGCCTTAACTCTATCTCTGAGCCAGAAGTATGTGATCCCAAAGTCAATTTGAGGTAAGTTGTATATATAAAATTCTGTTTTGCATTATTAACACGTGAAATAATGATGTATATATTGACATGTGAAAATGGCTAAGTGGATGTCCATGTCATTTGAGGCTGGCAACATCAGCATTTAGAATGATGTTTTAATGAACCATCACTGCAAGGGCTGGTGACTGCTTTATGCGAGTTTCATGCAAGATGGCCAGCGACTGTTTTGACAGTCGGCAGCTGACGCGAGTATGGAAGTAGATGATGTCTAAGTTTAGACAGATTATGAATGAGTAATGTGAAAGTAGAGGCAAATAGAGTTACTATTTACAATAGGGGTGAGGTATGAATTCTGGAGAGAAGAAAGATTTAATCAGGTATATAAGGTCTTCTTCCAGCCACACTTGAGACTATGTCTAAGATGTCAAGTATCTCTTCCGTCCTCTCTTGCTAAATAGGTTAATCTACTACAGTAAGGACTACAACAGCAAACATCTAGTGACAAGCAGAATATAAGTAAATTCTGACGGCTAAGAACAACAAAAATATATTTATTAAAGAATCCTCACAAAAAATAATCATAATTTTACTAGCTCTGATGGCTAGTAATTATCTATCTCAAATAGAAAAATACACTCAATCGCACAGTCAGATAGACCCGATTTCACACCACCGCCTATACAAACAAGTACACACAACCCAGGACAATCTAACTAACAGGGGAGGCCCCCCGTTATCTTGAAGAAAACGTCCGATTCTGTATTGTTAGTTTATCCTGGAAGGGGAATTATTCCTCAGGTAGGAAATATTATACTTTACCCACTAATTGTGTGTTCTCAGGCGATGGAGCTCAGCTCTCACTGTGGGAAATACCTACTAAATCCAGATGTTTCAGTTACACCCGCTAATACATATATATATATGACACTGGCTTCTGCTGGCAAACGAGTAACTATGAGGGATCTAATACAGCACCACTTGTACTTGGTTAGTAAACACTTGACCACAAAGACAGGTAACAAGTACCGGCAACTGACTACTCCTCTATAACGTTATGTCAGTATATGCAGTCTTAATATGATATCAATGGGTCTGACCGTATTGCCCACAATCGTGGATGGAGATGGAGGCAGCACTACGTGCTGGAGTGATGGGTGATTGCAAATAGCGGCAATAGGTGCTGTAGGTAGCAGCCTTATCGGCTGGAAACAGGATATTTGCTGGAGAATGCAGTATAACCTTAAGTTTCTGTAGCATTAATAACCTGGTCATTGGAGGAACAGTCTTCCCACATAAAGAAATTCACAAATTAACATGGGAATCACCAAATGGTCGGGACAGAAACCAGATAGACCACATCATGGTTAACGGTAGATGGAGACATGCATTACAAGATGTGAAGGTAAGAAGAGGGGCAGATGTGGGAAGTGATCACCATTTAGTAGTAGCAAAACTGAAAGTGAAACTAAGAAGGGCTGCACCAACTGTAACTACACAGAAAAGGTTTGACATCAGCAAATTGAAGGACTCCCTTACCAGAAAAGCTTTTAAGGCCGACATAAAGAAACGATATCAATTTGCCAAAAGTCAGGAAAAGACATTGACTGATGATATAGACCAGAATTTCAACACCATTTCAACAATATACAAAGAAAGCAGCAAATCATGCTTGGGATTCCAGGAAAGGAAGAAGCAAGACTGGATAACACCAGAAACTTTAAACACCATAACGATGAGAAAGGAAATGAAAAGAAAGAAAACAGAAGCGAAGTCCCCCAGGTTAAAGCAACTATATAGCGAACAGTACAGTCAGCTGGACAAGGACGTTAAACGCCAAACCCGAGCCAACAAAAGCAATTTCCTAGACGATCTTGCAAGACAGGCAGAGGAGGCAGCACTGAGAAATGAACAAAGCACAGTATACAAAATAACTAAATTCATCAGCGGAAAACGAGGTGCAAACAATATTACATTAGTAAGAGATAAGCAAGGTAATCTTATCACGATAGCAGAGGGACAAGAAACAAGATGGGCAGAGCACTTTAGAGAAACTCTGAACAAAGAACCACCAGAGACACAATTGAATGTTCCTGAAGCTGAAAACGATCTAGATGTGAATACAGACATTCCACGAAAAGAAGAAATCATCACAGCAATCAAAGGGTTAAAGAACGGCAAAGCTCCGGGCCATGATAACTTAAATGCAGAGCTATTTAAGACAGACCCTGAGCTAGCAGCAGAACTATTAGAACCACTATTTGCAAAAGTCTGGAAAACGGGGACAGCTCCATCAGAGTGGAACAAAGGAATAATTGTCAAATTGCCCAAGAAGGGAGATCTTGCAGACTGCAATAATTGGAGAGGAATCACTCTTCTCTCAGTTCCCAGCAAAATACTAGGCAGGATAATTATACAGAGAATTTTAAAGGCAGTAGATCACAAACTGAGGAAAGAACAAGCAGGATTTAGAAAGAACAGGAGATGTGTAGATCATATATTCACTCTCAGGAACATTATAGAGCAGTGCTCAGAATGGCACAGACAGCTGTACATTAATTTCGTTGATTTTGAAAAGGCTTTTGACAGCATACATAGGGACAGTTTATGGAAAATACTGAGGGCTTATGGAATTCCAAGCTGCATAGTGTCAATCATAAAAAGCCTCTATGCGAACTTTACGTGCAGTGTTGGGCAGAGCAACCTAACCTTTGAGGTGAAGACAGGAGTACGACAGAGATGCCACTTATCAACCACTCTATTTTTAACAGTCATAGACTGGGTGATGCGCCAGACAACAGAGGGCAGTCCAAGAGGAATAAGATGGACAACATTTTCTACATTGGAAGATCTGGAATATGCAGATGACATTGCACTACTAGCACATTTACATCAACACATCCAGGAAAAAACGGATAGACTTAATAAGTTTAGCCAGCAGATGGGCTTGAACATCAATTTAAAGAAGTCTGAGGTCATGACGCTCAATGTGAGCAACCCTGAGCCCATTTCAGTAAGGAATAAGCAATTGGTACAGACAGATACCTTCACATACCTAGGAAGCATAGTAACACCAGACGGCGGGGCAGGCAAAGACATCAACATCAGAATGAATAAGGCAAGAACAGCCTTCTTTAGCCTAAACAACATCTGGAAGTCCTCCCAATACAGCACAAGCACAAAATTAAGATTATATTAGAGCTGTGTGCTTTCTGTGCTTCTCTATGGTGCGGAATGCTGGAGAGTTACAGAGAAGGAAATGTCGAAATTGTCCTCTTTTCACACAACATGCCTAAGAAAAATTCACCGAATCTTTTGGCCGAATACCATCACTAACCAAGATCTGCTTACTCGTAGCAAGCAAGAGGACATGCACACCATCATAGCTGGCAGACGCTGCAACTGGGTTGGTCATGTCCTCAGAAGAGACCCCGATGCCATCACAAGAACAGGTATGCTTTGGACCCCTGAAGGAAAACGAAAAAGACGCCGACCAAAAACAACCTGGCGGAGGACTGTGGAGGCTGAGATGCAAAGAATGAACCAGAGTTGGGGCACTGTACGAAGGATGGCCGCCGACCGAGCAAAGTGGAATCAATTTGTTGTTGCCCTACAAGACGCCACTAGGCGTGATGGCCACTGACTGCTTTGACGGTCGGTGGTTAAGGATCAAAGAAGAAAAAGAAGAAGCAGTATAACCTGGAAGCTGCAGTATAAACTGGACACTGCAGTATAATTGGGCTGCAGAATAACTGGAAGCAGGGTGTCTAGAAGAACGGTAAAGGATGACCAAGTATCTCTGGAAATAAACAAGCATTCAATATCCATTTAATAACCCGTAACAAGCACACCTTTTTATTCTCTCACCCATGCAAACATAAACAAACACTCACTTTCCGTTTCCCACCCCACACAATCCAAAACAGGCTCTTACCCTTCGTTCGCTCTGGTTTGTCTAAGGTTTCAGGCTTCCTATCAAAGTCCCGTCCACTTTTACCGATTTAAAATCTCTCGCCGCTGTGCGTGGCTTAGCGAAGGCGACCCTGATATCTAGATCACGGCCCTAAGGCCAAAATATTTTCGCAGACACTCGATATTAACTTTTTTTAAATAAAATAACTAATGTACTCCACACATCCCAACGTAATTAAAAGTTTTCCCGTTGATAATTACTCTGTAAGCAATAAAACCCCATTAATTATTTAAAAAAAAAACAAAGCTCCTATCCTCAGTATTTACAAAATAGCAGTACTCTTTACAGACCAAGAGAAAATTGGTGGTAATATTATTGTTGCAGTGACCTTGCGTTAGTTCAGTATAAATGTGTATAGTGACGCAGGCTCATTAACTTGTAGTTACATGCTAATGGTGAAGTTTATCATCTCTATGTCTTTGTCTTACTTATGCTGAAAAGTTAATTTGATCACACGACAACACACATGACTTCACTGACTTCTGATTATTGGTTAACAAGATGCTGTCTACGTTTTCCATCTTTTATTAAATCATGAACTTATGTACTGCATGTAGAATATAAACGTTCAATACATCGAAGCAGGACACCAATTTCAACATCTCATATAGTTCTCATCACATTGAACAATACTAGTGAATGTATATTGCTAGGTGGTCAGGAAGAATATATCTGACTGGATATCTTCTAAATCTTTCGTTAACATGGTAACTTTCAATTATGTACGTTGGCATGGGTTATGGTAATTGGACTATCTCCAGGGAATGAAGCTATTACCACTCAGCCTATACTGTTCAATAATTATTGTCACTTGAAATCACCACTGTTCTACCTTCTCTATAAGCACACGGATTTGTCACAAGACGGTTTGTGCGCTCTCATGTCCACTCCGGCAGTATTGCATTACCTTTACTGTCCGGGCGAAATTTTGATATTTATATCTCCCCTGCCCTAACGTGGCTCATTTCTGTCAACACAGAAAACTCATCCGAAGGTGAATAGAAGCGCAGTATTAGAGGTACAGATAAACCACGAATATTTCCAGACAGATTGTCGAACTGCGCCGAGTCATAGTCTGAAAACGACGTCTGAATTACGTGGGATAAGCTAGTCAGATAATCCCCAATCTGAGAAGACATTTTGAAATGTGATACATGTAACTGTACCAAATAACAATCGGATGTTTACAGCCCAATTTTAGAAAGTACAGGTTTGAAATTTTGCAGTAGATGGGTCATCCAAAATATTTCATCATAAAGTATCCATAAATAAACTTTTCATACAAGATTGACTGGCATTTTGATGTGCCAATAACAATTGCGTCGCTTGGGCGTTTGTCCCGACCGCTCGGAAAATCGGGGGCACGAAATCTACGTTATATAATGTAGAACAGTTGACACACGAGACTACATTCCATAAATCGTCACAAATAGACAGCTCATACCTTGCTACTGGAAAGAATAGAGGTGGACTCTGAATTTATTAGGAATGGAAACACGTATTAGAGCACCTTTTACCCACTGGAAAAGAAAACGTGTCAAAATTAATACGGACCCGGACTCCTACAGAAAACTACACACAAAGTGACAGAGGAATTCTGAAATAAGAAACAATCTCAGACGTGTTTTCGAGGCACATCGTACTAATTTGCGCGATTTTTTATTTGAGCAGGAAATCTAAAGATTCTCAATTTTATTGAGGTGAGTGTACATGGTTTAATACTCTGAACTTTAAATGCGTATACTCTACTTGTGGTGTTAAAGATTCACATGAGGCTGGCAACCTCAACATGTGAAAAGGATACATTCACGAATCACCACATCAAGCGCTGGTGACTGCTTCATGCTAGGTGTCACAGAGAACCAAACGCAGAAGTAACTCCAAACTTCGAAATGAGTGGTGGTTACATTAACAGGTGTATAGTTGTGTATTATCATTTGTTAAACGGATGTAAACTTTATACGTTGCTTCAGGCAAAAGCCATTTTCCGCTGTCCAGTCACAAGTTTTCATTACATTAACTGAAATAATGGTGATTTTTTTATCAAATCCCTTGAGTAAGATATTATACGCTCAAGAGGAGTAAACAATCTGAGAAAAGGAATCGGTTCACGGACAGCGGAGATAAACGCCTGATCAATAGCAGGCAAACACATATTTAGAAGAGGTATTTGTTCTTTTATTCCCTCTGAAAGTTGGTGGTATGGATCCGAGAGGCCAGTTGTGGTACTACTTTACGAACAATAGGAGCTGTCCTACTAGTCTGTGTTTCTAAGCCTTAGTTCGACACTTCAAGATCCTTGTCTGGACCAGGAGCGGTAACTTCTAGACATCTGGAAACGTGTCCTTGACACAGGAACGAATTTATCAGCCCCAGCAGTTCAGGAATTTTGATAGATAAGTCATAGTTCCAGCAGGCCTAAATAACAGACTTTATTTCTAAAACAGATAACCAGTCAATGATGATAACTATCTCTAAGAATTAATAGTTTATATTTATTTACATGTGTTCCAAAAGCGATTGATCATTAAATGTTATATATATTGATTTTGATAAATCCATTGTCGAGTTAATCATTACAGAGCATAAGCAACATGTTTCAATCCTGATATATATATATATATATATATATTGTTCTATCTACACTTGAAGAGCCACTAACAATAGTAATAATATCAATAGTGACAATAATAACAATAATAATAATGAGAGGAATCTTGCTGGATTAAACCAGCTGAGGGCTTAAAGAGCTAACAAAATATAAGATAACCCAATCCTTCACAAAAGTTGACAGCAGATACTAGAGTTAACATTGCTAAGAAACATGCAGCATTGTTCTCGCTTTTCTGAAAATCTTGTCAAACTCCCTTGAGGTAGAAGCATCATTATACTTCTACCTACTGCTCTGCCAAGAGTAATCTTGTGCGAAGGTAGACACCTTTGAAGACCCAAATTAGCTACTCTTGGAGTTGTGGCCACTGTTGGACTACTACTGCAGACCTAAGGGGAGGCAATCCGTGACAGGGGCAAGAATTCACTAAATGTCAGTTGAATGTCATTGATTCGCGTTGCACGAAGATTTCTCAAATAACTAGATACCAGATTCTCGTACTGATCTAGTTTGGTCTTGAAATATCGTTGGCAAAACTGCTTTCAGGCATCATCATGTTTACTGCACGCTGCAGCTCACAACCTCATGCACGATTGTAACGAAAGCTTGTCAATACATGGTTGATTCTAACACAATGGCGGCCTCAAATAGCTAACTGCTATGAGCCATTTGCCAGAAGAAAAATACGGAGAACAGAGAGTGAATCTCCCGTGTGTCTGTTATTGAAGACCCGAGCTAGCGGAAGTCATGGGACCTATACCTATGTCCCTTAACTCATGAATTACTTCCTCAGCTCGTCTATTCATGTACTGTCCCTTTGATTAGATTTCTTATCACATTATACACAGATTCACACCTTCCGTCTTTAAGAAAAACACTCTTAACTTAACACGTTAGTGATTTTGAATGGTGGCGCACGTAATAAAATTCAGAGTTTCCCTGTCAGAAAAAATATTTCATATGGAAAAATGTATTTAGATTTAAGATGAAACAAAGTAATGAGGAATCTCTATTCTATAAAATTAAGTTACAACTGTCAACGTGTATGTATTGTATGTCAACGCAATACAAATACACACACACAACTGCATGTCTGAACTTCACGCAGGACAGGAACAATAACACTCGTACACGCTAAGGGCTTCACGAACAGTGGTGATACAAATAGAGGCAGGCTCAGATAGCCATTATCCATTTATTCAATGAACAATAACTTGGCCAAATGTTGCCAGAATGAGATACTATATATATGTGCTACTAATGCAAATAGTACGGTTGATATAAACTATCCTATCAGCCTCACGGTCAAGTCTGACAATCACTCAGCATAATGAGTGACGAGGCTAACTACAGTATAACATTCTCATATAACTATTAAATACAATGCGAGAATGAAAATAACAACGAATACAGCTGACAACTTCGTATAGCAAAATAGTTCTGCACCAGAACAAACACATCATGACTAAATTAACAATCGCAACTGCTCACTGTCCCGCCATAGGCAGAAAAAAATACGGTATCAAAACCGGCTTTCCAAAGACACGTTTCTACCATACGGCTACCTAGACTCAAATCCCCTATGCCACCGTTTGCGCCAAAATTCAACATCGTCACGTAACATCACATAACGGGTTGTTTATGCCGGAACTCAAGCATATCGAGTTTCGTTGACGGCCCAGGATAACACAGCTTCGCTTATTACCAAGCAAACGAGTCGAAACGGCGGTAAAACGTGCCGTCACAATAACCGTAATCATTACGTGAGTATGGTGCTTACCGATTAACGAATAAATCCTTACACACACACATACACACACACACCCACACACTACAACTGTTATGCTCTGGCGCAGAATATCACTTTGTCAGGGTAGCAGAATTCTTTGGAGAAATGGCAAGGAGTGTTTGAGACGCCTAGCTTAAACTCTTTCAGTCCCAAGCAAAAAGGTGGGTTTGGCCCAAACAAAAATGGCCATACCAGTATGTTTTTATTGTTTTTGTTTGGAAATAATTTTTTTTTAATGTTCATATTCATAAATAACAAAAGTCCATAATGGATGGCTATACTTTAAGAAGATAGCGTTTTTGAGTTGTCAAAATTAGAAAACAGCCCTAGAAAGAATCAAGAGATACGAAAGCCAGTATACTGGCTCTTGGGCCAAATGGGTCTAGCGGGAAGTACAGTATACTGGCTCTTGGGGCTTAAAGAGTTAAATTAAGTAGTAAGATAACGTCTGCAGGTACTCTAGCGTGGAGTCGAACGTGCAGTGATAGCACGTAACAAGACATAAGGAGCCGTGAGCTGTCTTCCTAGTGTCCATTGATAAAAGAAAGATACGTAATCTATAGCAACGCTTAGGCGGTAGTTTGATCGATGTGATCGGACATATGAAATGTTTAGGGCGTTTCCCTGTGTCCCCGGGTTATCTCTGAATCAAAGAATCAGGGAAGTAGCCGTCATCTACAAGAAAGGCAGAATAAAAGGACCTTTATCTAGATGCCGATGCACACGCGTAAAGGGGTGGCATTTCGCCTGTCCAACGTAAGAGTGCGTGACTAACGCAAGAAATAGAGCTTGTAGGAGCTATTATATGGAAACGTGGGAGGAGACTACAATAGAGAATAAGACGGGGCAGACGTCTCGGCTAAAAGTGCCAGCGATTCGCATTCAAATTACTACAGCATTTGAGGATCAAGAAAGAAGAACATTCAATAAAGTTCCTTCAATGCCTAGTAACACCCACCATCAAGCCCTGCTTTTGAATGCCAGTTTTCCGGGTCCATGTTTCCGATGATTTTTGCAGTCAAAACTGAGGTAAAATAAAATCAATCGAAACAGAAGGTCTAACCGAAAGACAGCTAGGATAAGAATAGAAAAGAAAAATACGCGATAGGTAATACGGTTATTTGAATCCAGTCCATTTAGGAGGCAACATGGCCTCACTACATGTTGGGAGACATAGGTCATCTCAAAGTCCACGCCCAGTGGCGTAACTACCGTCTGAAGGAATCAGGCATGTCCTGGGAGACACAGAACTGAGTGGACTCTGGAATTAGGAGTCGGGTGGCACCCCTTTTATATATCTTTCTTTTCCTTTGTTTCTTTAAATAAAAAAGTGCCTCGTTTTGGCAAGGCGCGCCCTTTCAACGTAAACACAGGGACCGACGGTTACATTAGTGTGTATGTCCAAATTTAAAAGACCTTGTGATCTAGTTTTTCTTTCCTTTGTTCCTGTATTAAGGTAGAAGGATACCCAAAAATGTTAAAAAAAAATAAAAATCCAATAATTTTCATTTTCATGCTTTAAATCATCGTCAACATGTTCTTGAACTAAAAATAATTCATAGAAGCTTAGAGATACTCTGGTTTGATAGGAATCAGTTAATTTCTACACACACCCCCTTGAGTGATTTGCATAGCAACCAATGTTTATAGTTGGTTACCATGTGAATAATGACCCAACATGAAGGTGCGTAATTGTAAAACTGCGAAATTATAATTATACTGAGGCAACAGGAAAAAGATATTTATAATTTTTCCACGGTGAATCACTCAATGATTTCTTATGAATTTTTCAAAAGTGTGTGTCTAGAAAGCTTTGATCGTAAATTTCAACATTTGTTACATGCATTGTGCATTTTCACCAACATCAACTCTACTTATTGCTAGTTTTATACTGATTCTGTATAATAGTAGTTAGCAGAGCTTCTTTTGTTCACAATGGGAAATAAGACAAAGACTGGGAGGCGTGTACACCAACAAACCGTTGCCTGAAAATGAGACACCTATTGTCGATAGTGACGCTATAAAGCCTCTGTGCTCCTCAGCAAAGAAAATAAAGGTCCAAGAAAGTGAAGGACAAGCTAAAAATGACAACAGAGGAAATGGGTTTATCCTTATGGATGTAAAACTACTGTTTGGGTTTTTATGCGCTAACTTTAGATGTGACAAATGTTATCAGTACTCACTGACCTATGAGATCGTCGAAGAGACTCGGAATGGCTTTTGTCATGAAATCAGTATCAAGTGCACAAGCTGTGCCAATTTCAATACTTCTGATGTTTCATCTTCAGCTACTCACAAAGAAGTAAATGTGCGAATGGTGGCATTTGTGCGTTCTATTGGGAAAGGCCACAGTGCATTGCAGAGTTTTTCGATATACATGACCACAAGTCAACCCATGGCAAAGAAAGCATACATGAGAACGCTGCACAGGATCTATTCAGCAAGTAAGGACATTGCAATAGAAAGATCCTGAGAGCACTGAAAAGGGGATTCATAGACACTGCAGCTGCAGTAGAAGGAGACCTTTATTCAACAGGAGCTTTTTGTGAGTTCTTTTTCTGTTTTTTCTTTGTTTTCTCGGAATTGTCTTTTTAGCATAATTGGTGATCTTTGAAACAAGATATCTCTGGATCTGTACATTCAATTGACATGAAAATTAACATAGTTGGTTGTCATATAACCTTACAGATACTGACCTAAAATGGATACAATTGAATTAAAAGTTTTAGTTTTATGACCATCATGCATATATAATGAGGCACAAATATCAAACATTCCAGAAATATAAATTTTGAAAATTCATTAAAAATTAACCTTTCTGTCAATCTCTGTCATTTTAGTTCATGATCTCTCGCTATATATAATGATTCAATTTGCCAAGTTTCAGTCAGATCCTTGAAAAAATAACATAGTTATGATGTTTTAAAAAAGGTGTATAATTTATTCACTACGGCGGCCATATTGGATAGCTAATTTGCATAATTAATGAGGTCATTATGTGGACAAACATTTTAAGTCCATACTAACACTATACCAATGGTTGTTTGATTCTGAAAGGAAAATTTGAGTTTTTTACCCTATCAAGGTATCCTTCTACCTTAAATGGCATAGCATGTCCCAGGTTGGGAAGTAAGAAATGAGAGGAATTAAGAAGATAGCATAAAGATCTTGAGCGGATGACATAGAACAGCTATTTTCGCTTGGTCTAGCCCAAATTTGTTGAAGGCCTATTGTTACGTGAAGTCTTTGATATCTTACAATATTATACATTGGTATACTTGTTATGTTGTCGGTTCTTTCGATCGAACTCCGCGGATGAATCCAGTTTTCTGCGATTTATTCTTTGTTTGGGTAGTAATAGAATGTTCTTGCTTCAGAATATCTATGGCCTGAATTTATGTGTATTGTTTGTCTGAGTAGGACGAGTCTGTCTTATATCTGTATATCTTTACATATCTAAGTCGAACTATATGTTCTGTTGTCTCTAGAGAGGTCAAAGGCTATTCGGCGGATGTGTCGCTAGAGTGTGGTGTGATTTGGCTTCGTCCTGATGGGGACTGTGTTTTTTTCTATGTCGGCTTGTCGCCGGAAAAAGTGATCTCAGTATTTGTGGGGAAAGTGATAGTCGTCTAGACCTATCGTGTATGCTTTACCCCAGTGTTTATTCGTATTGCCAAGGAATGGCAGAATCATATTTCTGATACCAAGGTAATAATAGATACTCTTATGAACTCTCGTACGAAGCCACCATTTTCGATAGGTACGATTTGAATGTCTAAGAGAATATATTTGACTCGATGAAAACGACTTCGATTCCTAGCAGCACTATATCCTGTAGAATGCAGTCAATTGTTCATGATCAAATCTACAGAGCAATGAAAGGTTTAAGGAATGACTAACTTTAGGACAGATTCATTATCTGTATCCAAACGTGAGTGACAGCTCACGAGTGAAGCCATCTTGGAACCAAACATGTAGTGACTTTCAAGAAGAGAAAAGGGATGCCCGTATTATCGCTTGATTAGTCCAGAGATCACTGCTACACATGAGAACCCATTGCTAGCGGTTCCATATTATTATATGAAAAAAACTGTGCTGAACCTTATGTTAAAGAATCTTCGCTAGACGAGATTAGGTAGAAGCCATCTTGGATATTGTTTATAATCTGACGTGCTTTGTCAGTAAACTCAGTTGATATATATATATGGGCAATACTGAGTGCTTGGCTACTGACAGTCCATTATAATATTATTCTACATGAGTGCCCATGTAACATAACATTGCAAGACCAGTTATCCACTGTACCATGATGTATTATGCCAACCTGTGATTTGTCACTATCTGTGCTGTCGAGTGTGTACGTCCAATTAAACTTTAGTAAAGGTACACAGTCGTTGGTGTCGATGACTTCCAGCCATACATGAGTGTGAGAAAAGAACATTTGTCAACACCACGAACTCTTCCTATCATTCGCACATTATACACTCCATCTATGTCTACACACCACTGCGTAGGTCAAGTTGACATTCCATACACTACAGTGGAGCAAACCACACCATAGAGATCTTATCAACTGATGATGATGAAATCTGCTTCCATCCACATATATTTATCTTTTTGGTGGATATCATTAACTGGAATAAATAGGACTTTATCAACTGGTGGACCAGCTTTCTGGGTTTGACCTCGCAGAAGTTCAGAAGTCAACAGATTACCGATACCAGACCGTTTCCTGTGGCTGATACGACACACTTGCAGTATTGGTTTGCTCTTTGTCAACACTTCGTCACGTGACCTGTCAAGTGAATGCAGTATGTAGGTCAGCGTTGTTGACATTTTTACATTAGACATTACAGAGTTTCACAGAACAGTTGGATCAATTCTTGTCAATATTAACAGGAAGACAGTATTAGTGAACTAAGAAGTCCTATTTTCATCGATGGATCTTCTTGTTTTCTATATATGAACTTTAATATTTAAGGCCAGAATGTTTAATTGAATAAAGTGGCAGTTTGTTTATTTTCATAAAAATAACTTTGCCATTACTGTAAAACTGAGCCTATTTTGCAACACATACTATCATACACATAATTTATATATATTTATGTTTACATGTTATTTGTTTGTATAGTATGTTAGTTTCTATGTCAGCGGGTTGTGTTTAAGGTTGGGCGGCGTCCTCACAACAGAATATCCCACGTCATAGAGGGTCCGTTGTGGGCGTTTTCTATAGGTGCAATTTTCTTGATTGAAAATTTGCTTGCGACAACTGTTGCTTTTGTGTTAGCTGTGAAGTCTGTAATTATTGTTATTTTTGTAATATTTCTTTGTTCTTTAGTTTTGTTTTGATTTGTTTGTAATTTGTTGGTCTAACCTTTTCTATCTTTCAGTTCTATTCACAATTTATATTCATATACTGTGACGTCATTTGTGTTGTTATTCTTTGCAGATTCAGTGATTATTTTCATTGATTTCCCTATTTGATTTATTTTGATTTCTGCAAACGTTCTTGTATTGTCAGTCCTATTTGTACTTTATGTATTCTGTTGGTTGACATATGTTTTATATAGGTATATTTCATAAGACACAATTGCCTGTGCACTGCACTTGGATTATGGTATAAACCAGTACCTGATTATTATTACTGTTATACAAGACCTTATTAAGGCTTGTGACCCACAGATATTGGGATAGTATACTGATTAATCAAGTCATTAAGAACTTGTGGTATTATTATTGGTTCAGGTGATTAGTATTATTGTTAGACATCATGTCTACATTAGAATACTTCATTACACAAGGGAAATCCCTTGATAAGACTGGTCAACAATTAGAACAATGGGCTGTTGCTCAATATGACAAAGCATTAGCTGCAGAAGAGAAAAAAGCTGCTGCAGAAGAGAGAAAAGCTGCTGCAGAAGAGAGAAAAGCTATGGCTGAAGAGAAAAGATTAGAAAGAGAAGCTGAGGCTGCTGCTGAACAAAAGAAATTGCAGATGCAGGTGGAGCAAAGGAGATTTGAAGCTGAACAAAAAAAATTAGAAAGAGAAGCTGCTGCTGAACAAAAAAGATTAGACATTGATGCTGAACAAAAAAGATTAGACATTGATGCTGAACAAAAAAGATTAGACAGGGAAGCTGAACAAAAAAAATTAGAAAGAGAAGCTGCTGCTGAACAAAAAAGATTAGACAGTGAAGCTGAACAAAAAAAGATTAGACAGTGAAGCTGAACAAAAAAGATTAGACAGGGAAGCTGAACAAAAAAAAATTAGAAAGAGAAGCTGCTGCTGAACAAAAAAGATTAGACAGTGAAGCTGAACAAAAAAGATTAGACAGGGAAGCTGAACAAAAAAGATTAGACAGAGAGGCTGAAGAAAAAAAAGCAATAAGAGAACATGAATTTGAGTTGGAGAAATTGAGATTGACAAGTATGAGTAATGTTAATCAGGCATCTAGTGGTAATGGTAAACCTTCTACTTACAAGGTTAAGGTTCCACCGTTCAATCAGTCCAGTGACGATATTACATTCTGGCTGGATAGATTTGAACGTTCTTGTCGTACACATAATGTGGATAAATCACAATACGCTAATCAATTAGCAGAAAACTTGAAAGGTGAATCTTTGACTAGATTATGCCTTGTAGCAGAAGCAGATAAGGATAATTATGATGTCATTAGGGCGGCTTTGATAAAAAAATATCAGCTAAGTGAGGAAGGCTATCGCCTTTTATTTAAAACGATGGTGCCTGAGACAGGTGTAGAATTCTCAGAATTCACTGCAAAGGCACGTCTCACAGTTGATCGTTGGATTGAGCTTTCCAAAACAGAAAAAACGTATGAAGGACTTATGGATTTGTTGCTCAGAGATAAGATTATGTCATGTGTTAACAAACCCTTCCTCGAATTTATACATGAGCGTAAACCCAAATCTCTAAAGGAAATGGAAGAATATTGTTCCCAATATGTCACTGCACACCCCGACGTGACTTTTGGCAACACTAAGATTAAGGAGAGTATGCCAGTTGCTTCAGCAACACCATACAATCCCAATTATTCACACAGATTTCAGGGACCTCAAAACAGATTTGATAAAAAAGGTAACCATAATAGTTATCAAAACCAAGGTAACCAATCATTTCAGGGTTCTTCTTCAAAGAACTGGAGACGAGCTGATAGCTCTCGACACAGGGGTGGTCATAATTATAGGGATTTCCGTAGAGGAAGTAATTATAGAAACTATCAGGGTTATCCGTCTTGGAGTCAACAAGATCATAATTACAGAGATACTCATTATAATGAATATGATAATGGTAACCAAGGGAACTATGACTCAAACCCAAATAGGGGTTACAATAGAGGTAACAATAACTACAGAGGTGATAATAACCGAGGTAGATCTCAAAACAAAAGACATAAACCACATTTTCAGGCAAACTCTGCACAACAAGAGTCCCATGAAGCCTATAAACAGAGTAAAGATAATAATGATGCTAGTAATATGGCATGTGCCGCTTTTGATTTTGGGAGAGCATCTCAGTGCCCCCAATGCAAAACGTTATTTGAGCCAACCACAGTGTCTACTTTAAGCTGTGGCCATCCTCTTCCTGCTCTTCCGGCATCAGTCGCGCATGATGGAAGAGGTTCTCTTGTCTTACATAAGGGTTTAGTGAATAACAATCCAGTCTCTGTGCTATTTGATTCTGGATGCCCCACAATTGGTGTTAGGCAGTCACTCGTAGATCCTTCCCGTGCCACTGGACAAGTAGTCAAATGTGTAACATTTGGCGGCACATTAGAGAAATACTCTACTGCTATCATTAGGATTGCTACTCCTTTCTTTACAGGAGATGTACACGCATGTCTTCTCCCGAATCCGATCGCTGACCTCATCATCGGTCGCATTCATGGAGTCAAAGAATGCACTCCGCAACAAATTTCCACGTGGGAAAGGCAAAACATGCAGATTGCTAACGCTGTAGTCACTAGAGCTCAGGCTCTTAATATGCCTCAAACTTCATCTACTGAAGATAATGAAGTGCATAACCAAGATAATCCCTTGGTAATTTCTCGTGACTCGTTTATAAAACAGCAAGAAGATGATCCCACTCTGAAGAAATTCTTCATTCTTGCAACTAAAGGTGATCCGAATAAAGACACAAGTCGTAAATCGTGGATTACAAAGAAGAATGGCGTACTTGTACGTATGGTTCAAGACTCCATTACGTCAAGTCATTCTCAAATCCTGGTTCCCAAGAATTTGAGAGTTAAAATTTTGCAGCACGCTCACGACTCTCAGTGTGCTGGACACATGGGTTTTTCCCGTACTAAGTCAAGAGTCCTTGCGGCTTTCTTTTGGCCATTGGTAAACAAGGACATACGGATTTATTGTCGATCTTGTAAAGTATGTCAGGAAGTTAAATCCAAAGGTCCACGGCATGCTGCACCCATTCAGGCGGCGGACATTCCTATTCGGCCGTTTCAAAAAATGGCCATAGACATTATTGGTCCATTTAAGATCAAGTCTGCCAGAGGACATCAGTTTATCTTGACGTGTGTTGATATGTGCACACGTTGGCCAGAGGCTATTCCTCTGAAGAGCATTACTACTGCTGATATTGCAGATGCTCTTTGGCTTATATTTTCTCGTCTGGGGTTCCCCGGAGAGATATTGTCAGACCATGGCACCCAACTAATATCAGATACCATGTCTCAAGTAATGTCTACTCTGCAGATAGATAGATCTTTAAGTAGTATCTACCATCCAATGTCTAATGGTATGGTCGAACGCCTTAATAGAACACTTAAAAACTTACTGGGGAAGATAACTGAGGATCACCCTCAAGACTGGGACAGAGTTTTACCTGCGGCCCTCTTCGCTTACAGAGAGGTACCCAATGAACATACAGGATTTTCTCCCTTTGAACTCGTCTTTGGCGCGCGTCCGCGTGGCCCTATGTCGTTGCTTCACGATCTCATAACATCTGACAATATTGACGATGACACAAAGTCATCCTACGAATATGTCATCGCGTTGAGACAAAAAATTATCGAAGCATGCAAATTAGCAACTTCTTCTTCTGAATTTGCGAAACAGAAGGCAAGGCAATTTGCCAATAAGAAGAGATGCTTACGACAACTTTGTCCTGGTGACAAAGCATTTGTATTACTACCTTGTAGGGAAAACAGATTACTTATTTCTTGGAAAGGTCCGTACGAAATAATATCGAAAATTTCCGATGTCGACTATATTGTCGATATTGATGGGAAGCATAAAACCTTCCACATCAATATGCTTACTGAATTCCATGAACGTCCGGATTATTTGCAACCCATTTTCCAAGCAGCGGACAATTCTCCAGTACAACATGGTCATTACTCATCACTGTCCGTGATACAGGATGAGGAAACAAGTTTTTCAGATGTAAATCTTCCTCTTCCAATGATCCCACTTCATTCTAGTGAATCGTGGAAGAACGTTACCTTCTCTCCTGATTTATCTCTAGGAGAACAGCGACAAGTTTCAACTATGTTGCAAACATTTCAGGATGTACTCACTGACATCCCTGGACAAACGCATGTCATTGAACATGACATTATTCTAACTGACCATACTCCTATTAGGGTTAGACCTTATCCTATACCTATACATTTTCAAGCACAGGTCGAGAAAGAGTTGGATGAGATGATAGATTTGAAAATAATCGAACCATCCACCTCTGCATATTCTTCGCCGATGGTTATTGTGCGTAAAAAAGACAATAACATACGTCTTTGCGTTGACTATCGAAAATTGAATCAAGTAACGAAGTTCGATGCCGAACCTATGCCTTTACTGGAAGAGCTACTTACTCGACTCTCCAAATCTCATTTTTTCACTAAACTTGATTTGTCTAAAGGATATTGGCAAGTTCCTTTATCTGAACGCGCCAAACCTCTCACGGCTTTTTCAACACCTAGAGGTTTGTTCCAATGGAATTTTATGCCTTTCGGTCTTATGAACGCACCAGCTACATTCGTACGCATGATGCGCCGAATCCTATCTTATCGGTCAGATGTCATTGCATATCTAGACGACATCTGTCTTTTCAGCGATACTTAAGAAGATCACTATTCAGGGTTAGATGAATTGCTGTCTACTTTGCGTGAGCACAACCTGACAGCGAAACCCTCTAAAGCCTATATTGGTTTTAGCGAAATTTCTTTCCTAGGCCACCGAGTTGGTCATGGTTTCCTAAAGACAGAGGACCATAATACTAGTAAGATACTTAACATCTCAATCCCTAAGACTAAAAAACAGGTGAGAAGTCTGTTAGGTCTTATTCAATTTTATGGCAGATTCATTCAGAATCTATCCTCTATCATGGCACCTCTTTCAACACTTCTAAAGAAAGGTTCGCCTAATGTGGTCCACTGGTCTCAGGAATGCCAATGCTCTCTGGATAAGATTAAAACATTGTTTTCAACACCACCTATTTTAGTGCTACCCACTAAAGATAAAACATTCGTTCTTCGTAGTGACGCTTCATCCACTGGGATTGGAGCGGCACTAATGCAAGAGTACTCTGGAACTCTGCATCCTGTAATGTATATTTCCAGAAAACTTAATGCGGCAGAAAGGAATTATTCGGTTTTAGACCGTGAGCTATTAGCTATGGTTTGGTCGATCCTCAAACTACAGAGATTCCTTCTAGGCGCACATTTCATAGTAGAAACCGACCAAAAAGCTCTTACTGCTATACAGAGTAAGAATTTGAAGAGCTCGAGGTCTACTCGATATGCAATTGCTCTTCAACCTTTTCATTTCTCTGTGCGAGCTATTCGTGGATCAGATAATGTGATGGCAGACATTCTGTCAAGATGCCCACATGATTCCACATAACTATTAGGGCTTAGACTTCTTGATATGTCTAGTTCTATAGTAGTTCCTTTTCTATATCATGATAGATACACATTCGTAATTTAATAATATAATGATTGTATCACTACATAGCGGTTCATTGATGTTTATTCACCGCTGTGCTTTGATGATTTTTTTCTTCATAAATCATAAATTTAAGATATCTAATACGAAATGATGATATGAATTTTTTAGGCATTGTGTAATTGCCAGAATTGTATTATACTTTGATGACACCTTCCTGGAAAAATATACTTGTAGAGAAATAATTTCTCTCAGTTTATGAGACACATTCTCACCAGTCGCTCCATAAGTCGACTTAGCCTCATATTAGGCGTTATAGGTATTCCTGATATTTTCATCTGCGCATTATTCATGCGTTGTGAGCCTATTGTACGTTGCTCCGAGATGTATTTCAAAAAAAAAAAAAAAGTTCCATTTTTTTTTCCCGGGAGGTGTGGTAAGACTGTTACGTGCAGTCTTTGATATCTTACAATATTATACATTGGTATACTTGTTATGTTCGCAAATATTTTGTAAACAAAATAGTGCTTAAGGAAAAGTCATTATTGAGTTACTTCCCTTGAAAGTTGTGTCGGCTCTTTCGATCGAACTCCGCGGATGAATCCAGTTTTCTGCGATTTATTCTTTGTTTGGGTAGTAATAGATTGTTCTTGCTTCAGAATATCTATGGCCTGAATTTATGTGTATTGTTTGTCTGAGTAGGACGAGTCTGTCTTATATTTGTATATCTTTACATATCTAAGTCGAACTATATGTTCTGTTGTCTCTAGAGAGGTCAAAGGCTATTCGGCGGATGTGTCGCTAGAGTGTGGTGTGATTTGGCTTCGTCCTGATGGGGACTGTGTTTTTTCTATGTCGGCTTGTCGCCGGAAAAAGTGATCTCAGTATTTGTGGGGAAAGTGATAGTCGTCTAGACCTATCGTGTATGCTTTACCCCAGTGTTTATTCGTATTGCCAAGGAATGGCAGAATCATATTTCTGATACCAAGGTAATAATAGATACTCTTATGAACTCTCGTACGAAGCCACCATTTTCGATAGGTACGATTTGAATGTCTAAGAGAATATATTTGACTCGATGAAAACGACTTCGATTCATAGTAGCACTATATCCTGTAGAATGCAGTCAATTGTTCATGATCAAATCTACAGAGCAATGAAAGGTTTAAGGAATGACTAACTTTAGGACAGATTCATTATCTGTATCCAAACGTGAGTGACAGCTCACGAGTGAAGCCATCTTGGAACCAAACATGTAGTGACTTTCAAGAAGAGAAAAGGGATGCCCGTATTATCGCTTGATTAGTCCAGAGATCACTGCTACACATGAGAACCCATTGCTAGCGGTTCCATATTATTATATAAAAAAAACTGTGCTGAACCTTATGTTAAAGAATCTTCGCTAGACGAGATTAGGTAGAAGCCATCTTGGATATTGTTTATAATCTGACGTGCTTTGTCAGTAAACTCAGTTGATATATATATATATATATGGGCAATACTGAGTGCTTGGCTACTGACAGTCCATTATAATATTATTCTACATGAGTGCCCATGTAACATAACATTGCAAGACCAGTTATCCACTGTACCATGATGTATTATGCCAACCTGTGATTTGTCACTATCTGTGCTGTCGAGTGTGTACGTCCAATTAAACTTTAGTAAAGGTACACAGTCGTTGGTGTCGATGACTTCCAGCCATACATGAGTGTGAGAAAAGAACATTTGTCAACACCACGAACTCTTCCTATCATTCGCACATTATACACTCCATCTATGTCTACACACCACTGCGTAGGTCAAGTTGACATTCCATACACTACAGTGGAGCAAACCACACCATAGAGATCTTATCAACTGATGATGATGAAATCTGCTTCCATCCACATATATTTATCTTTTTGGTGGATATCATTAACTGGAATAAATAGGATTTTATCACCTATCCCCCCCCCCCCCCCCCCCCGGGGAGCTGTAGTGAACCAATAATGTATACAGATGCCTCCTATATTGATTGCAGTTTTTCATAGCTTTTTATAAGGAAGGTTACACTTAATTTATCCCTTTCATTTTAGTTACGCAACTGCCCAAGTCCCAACTAATAATGAATATAACAGATAAGGACTTTTCGTAACGCAGTCTAAATATAACAGATAATGACTTTTCATAACGCAGTCTAAATATAGCAAATAAGGATTGTCGTGACGCAATCTACATGCTGAGATCAGAAGAATGCCTTTTTACGGCTAGAGAACCCTGACGTATTTTCGGTGAATATAATTTTTTTAATAATGCGATAAAAAAGCAATAAAAAATAATAAATATAAATAAATATGCAGCAGGCGCTCATAAGAATGACACTGAGAACACTAGACAAGAGAAAAGAAACAGAAGAGGTAGGTTCATCGGGAAATCGATCTAGGAACCTTCCGGACTCCGCCTTCTCATCGCTGCGGCAATGACTCGTGACTAGGCGTAAGACCAACTCAGTGTCTTTGTTTATTTCTGCACAAGAGAAGACGATTTCATTATGGCATCAGACAAGTAAATTGATTTCTAGTTATCTCCCCACCAAGCTTTAACGCGCGCCACTTCTACCTTTTCTGTGCATTCCATTTCCTTTGGTGTCTTTCTCATCCCAACTGTGTCTATTTTTATCCTGTGTCATCCTTCATAGTGCTTCACATGTCTTCTTCATTTCCTCCACCCTAACATGTCTGTATCCAATTTCAACAAAATTGTCTTTACTACTTTTCTTTGTAGCACGCCTCTTTCAGCCAATGACCATATACATGGAATTGTTGGTTATATGAGGACGTGTTTCATAATGTATATTCTATGCTCTATACTGTATTATTCCAGTATCCAATTTCCGTCACCATGTGCTTTTTAAATCCCTCTATTTTTGTTACACTGAGAATTCCAGAACAAGGACTGCCTTGTACACCACATAGTTACGACAGGATAATGTGTTGTGATCTATACTCATATAACGTCCGTGGGTCTCTGATGAAACAAGATATAATAGGTCTACTGTTATTTTAGGCAGGTCGTACAAGGTGAATAAATTTTGTGAATGAGGTTGGTAACCTCATCATAGTAAAGACATTTCTACAGAAACCACCCCGGCAAGAGAGTGAGAATGCGTGATGGAGGCTTTTTTACAAGGAGATTAGTTACAGTAATCGTTCAATACTCCATTAGGAGCGACAAAGAAAATGGCTGAATGAATGAAGAACATATTGGTATTGACACAGAAGTGCACACGTTTATTCTGTGAGTCGGATAACCTTGACAAAAAAAACCGTGAACCACGCTAATTGTTTTCATTTATCTACCACTATACGCAAGTAAACCAGATCAGAAAAAAAGCCGAGTTAAAATCAACTGAACTGACAGAGCCTCAAGGACTCTTACATACAAGATTAAGATTTCTTAGAGAATCAGGAAAGATGAAGATGTTGAAGAAACTTAAGAGGGCTTAACCGTGTCTTTGATAAAATTATCAAACTACAAAGATTTAATGAGTTTTAAGTTCACTTGTCACGACGCAGATGCACGGCTTTATCTGTTAAATTGGATTAACATTACTCTTAATTATGACTTAAGTTCAAGGCATAAGTATTTGTCTTTTTCCGACTGGAAGGAATTACATACTCAAATGTAACCGAGATGTAGCCACTCTACAGAATTAAAGAACTCAGGTTAAGTAATCAAATGTAATCTTAAGCCCACTTCGGGACATATCAATGATTCTAACCTTGGTATCATTTCTTTTTTGCAAGTACCGTGCCAGATTGGTTCTAATGTGAAATTTATTTGCATATTAAATTATTTTCTTCTCCATAGTCTTAAAAGAATATAATCGCCCACACTCTGTTTTTTAAATGCCCCTTCTTTCAATTATCTGGTCTGAAAATGTTTACATGTAATCTCCACGCCTATTGGGTATCCCAGACATTTTCATAAATCTCTAGTTTCATATCTTCAGTTGGGTGTACACCACACCATTCATCTTAACAAAAAAATCGTTCTTGTTTTCATTTTCCAGTTCTCTGTCTGAAGTCAACAATTTAATTGCATCGCCCAGAAGTGCATGTAATTATTGAATTCACTGTAGAAAATTTCATCCGTTGGTTCTACAGTACTGGAAGTTTCCCGTTCTATGTTTAAAGAAAAAAAAACAACGTTCTATGTTTAAGGGAAATGTAAAAAAAAAACAAACATTCTTTCAAGTATTGTATAAGCATTATATGGTTGCTATAGGTTAGTACGGCTCGTTTATCAAATTGTATTAAATGCACAGAAGATGTTAATGAAGACGTATGTATTGTGAAAACAATAAACAGAAAAAAGTAGACTTTCATAAATGGGTGCTTGTGTAGAACAGAAGAATTGAAATTGTATGACAAGATCACCAGTGATGGTCTGATGACAAGATCACCAGTGATGGTCTGATGACAAGAACTAGACAAGTGTCAGTAGAACAAGCGATGAGAAAAACAAGCTGGCGATAGATTGGACACACTTTGAGGAAACCTGTTAATAACGTTACCAGTCAGTCCTTGTTCTGGACGTCCAACGGTAAGTGAGTTAAGGTACATCAACAGAAACATACCGAGAAGAAAAGTGGAGACAAAAGTAAAATGACGTGGAAAAACCTGATGTTGATGGCACGTGACAAGAGGACTTGACATACATTCAGCTGAAGGCACGTGACAAGAGAACTTGACATATATTCATTTGAAGGTCTATGCCTCTTGGAGAGCTAGAATGATATTGATTAATCTATGGGACTGGTGTGTCCGGCAGTAAGTTATATACGGGTCAGGTCAGTAACTAAGATTATTGTTCATTTCTTGAAATTTAATTATTAAAAAAAATTAATTAATTAAATAATGATACCGATAACGTAATTTTTATGGTAACAAGGAGAACGAACGAAATCTTTATTTCATCAGGATAAAAAGAAACAAGTATTATTTATTGCCTTTTTTACATTTCTGCCCTGTAACAATATATTTCTAAAGGCGATTACAGATTAATACATTCTTAACTTCAATTGTAGGTAGTAAATATTAATATTGAATTTATTGACAGCGCTAATTTTAGAAAAATATCAATTGTTTTCGTAAGCATCTTCCCATTATTATATCTCAGAGTGGAAGGGGAAATAATCGTGATCAATACTCGTGAGTGTACACGGCTGTTGTAATAACGGGGTTCCTGATTTTTTCAGTCACCGAACACTGCTCACACCCACTCACCCCCGGCTCTTAGTAAACCTACCCGTGTCATACTTATAACGAGAGGAAATCAATTCTAGCGTTCGCCCCCATATTCATAAAAGAAAATAAATAAACAGGTTAAATAATTTTTCATAAAGAAAACTGTATTCGATACATGACATATTTTTAGCACCATGAAGGTGTTAAATGTTTATCAGAACACAGACAAAAAAAACTTGCGAGATCCTTGATTCTCTTTCTTGTCCACCATCAGTTTTGTTCTTGGTTTTTGAAAGAGATTACTACACATATCATAATCATCCACCAGTTTGTTGCTTGATTAGGATTTGACTGACAGCCTAACTCTTGCTGTTTTCTCTGCAATCCACATCTTGTCATTAACACAACTATTTTGTGGAATATTTCAGCTCTTTCCGGTTTAGTGGCAGCCATCTTGCTTCACATGTGACTGGACTTAATATTAAGGGAGTTTTTTTCTCTTATTTTTATAGTTTCATGTTCTCTACTTAATTCTCATTTTCTTTCCCTCCTGTCTCTTGTTTATCTGTCCCTGACGAAGGCCTTGTGGCCGCAACGTAGGTTTTTCTTGTCCTTCTCCTTGTAAGACGTATTACTATTTGTGTGTGTGTGTGTTTTTTTTTTTTTTTTTTTTTTTTCAACTGAATATTTCAGAAAGGTTTTATAAATACAAGGTGGATCAAATGTCAAGCCCCATAGACAATTTATTATACAGACGGCTTGAAAAACGTACCATGTTCAACGATGATGTAGTTTCACCTTAATGGTTCACTCAGCAGACATAATGCACGCCAATGGGCAATTGAAAACCCACACATGGTAACAGAAGGACATTTGCAAAATATTCCATGAATTATGGTATTTGAAGAGTAAGATTTTGCAAGAAACATTGCCAGACAAATGGATTGGACGACGTGGGCCCATTGAATAGCCACCTAGGTCCCCAAATCTCATTCCTATGGATTCTTTTTTTATGAGGTCACCTCAAATCCGTTGTTTATGGCAGCCCATTGGAACACTTAATCCAGCTCATTCTTTCCGTACGTAACGCTCACAAATGTAGCAACACTCGCCAAAGAAAAGTGCACAAAGGTTGGTGTGCATGCGCCATGTGAACGGCCTACATGTTCAGACTTTCTTTAACACCGGATGTAAAACAAATATTTTAGTTTTTAATACAATAATTAAAAATAAAGGAAGAATATGTTGATAGCTATTGTCACTATCATCATCTAAGTGAAATGTATCTGATGAAGAGACAATTGGTATGACATTGTTTAATTATGTATCTTCGTATACAAGTGTTTAGAGATGTATAAATAGCCATTCAATGTCTAAAGGTCAAGATGGTCCTATAGCAGATAATGTCGTAGGGGAGTGAAGTGTTAAAGACTTCACCATACTAGGTCCAGCATCGAGAGTTGGGGTGACCAGTTCCTTTTCCTCAGTGCTTTTTCCTTTCCTAACTCAAAGTCAGGTACCCATTTACTGCTGGGTGTTTATGTGAATTGTGTGCACCAAGGATAAGAAGGTTTTAAATGTGAATAGATAAATTATAACAAAACTTCCAGGTGAGCTCAAGATCTATTATAGTTCTGATCAAATAGCATCTGAAGATCCCGGTGATGTTATGAACTATCCGGCCGATTATAACAACTGAAACTCAAGGTGCTCTTCTAATGGACAAACGGATGTTAACACCTAACATTATTATTCAACAAGTATTTTAATAAATAAAATTGCCGTTAAGTATTGGTGCTTTTAAATTTAATTCCCGACATATGACAGGATTTTACTCTAGTTTACATAATAAATTGCCTATGAGGCTTGACCTACAGAACCAGGGAACACGATCTATTTTTGGTAATGAAAGTTGGACATTAATTGTAATGTTTCCCTTAACAGTTATTTTTTTAGGTCAGTATATTAATGAATTTCCCATTTTGAAAAAAATAAATCAGGAAGATAAGGGTCCCAATGTTTTTAGGTCGTTTACTTTTAGAGTATTCATTATCGCACACAGCAAGAACCATCAGATGCCATTCTACTTAGAACCTGTGGAGTTAGTGACCCACCAGCACTAAGGATGACATACAGAGATGATCTTAGAGAAGATTTTAAATATCAGGTTTAGTCTATATAACCTGTAATAATTTTTTTTGTTTGTTTTTTTAAAATAAAGTTTTGCCTCGTTTTGGCGAGGCGCGTCCCGTTCAACCTAGTCGGTTATATTAGGGCGCATGTCCAAATATAAAAGACCCTTAGGTCATTAGTGATGGAAATTATGTAACCGCGTATACCGTGAGTCTTCAGATGCAGACTATTTTAACATATAAAATACATTTTTATAGAAACAAGATTAAAAAATCTTGATGCAGATGTTTAATTAGGCCAGTTTAGCTTCGAAACGCCACGCATTTATTTAGGCTAAGCTTCGCTTGTATAGTTGCGTTGGTCACGTGATTTCCCACCAATGGTTAGGCTCAGTCCTTCTTTCCCCGGAATGAACGAGAGACGAAGCCATTTTTTGGGAGTCATGAATTTAGAGCGGTCGAGAGAAGACATAATTCTTCTTGCTCAGTGATATTCTAATAGAGGAGATTGACTTCGCACAATTAATGCAACTGTGTAACTTCGAAATGTAGAATGTTATGTTTTGTGAATTCACGAGAAACGTAAGTAGTGCTAAGAATTGCATGCAATAACTGTTAGAGCCCACAGTCATAACTGAAACAGAGCTACGCTCGAAAACTGGGTAAAGAATTGTAAACCCAGGCATATATCAGAACCTTTTACCAAGGATGAAGGTCCTTAAGCTGAGAGAACGTCAAACTAAGGAATACTAATGAATAAGAGAAAATTTGGCTCTTCATTGAAATGAAGAGATAAGAAAAACGTCGTGAAATCTAGACTACATTAACAAATAAACGAAGGAACACTAGAAGGATAGAGGAGCCACGCCATGTTTTTGCAAGTTGAAAAGATCACGAGATGCAATAAGGAATATTGCATCATTAAAATAATGCATTGACTTTTTATGCTTGTTTATTAAATGTCAACATGCTATTATGCAAATTTGGTGTGGTTACCATTTGACTTAACCCAGTTCTTGTTGAAAATTGAATAAACATTTGTTTCATTGAACACAAATGCTGTTGACGAATCATATGTTTGCAGTCGGCTATCATACAAATTATTAAGGGATCATACCAAAGCTAATCGCTGCAGGTGCAACACAAATAATAACCATCTGCTCTAAAAATAAAACATCATAGAGGATTATCCCCGAACCTGGTTAAGTCCTGTAAGACTGTAGAGAGAAATCATCACCTCTAGCAGGCTAGCTAGTCATCAAAATCTAATACTCTCGATTTGAACAGCAACCCCCACTACCCTACCCGGCCACAATTAGTTACAATAATGAAATTTACAAAACATATTTATTTGCCATAGAAGATAATGTTATTTACGTGGAAGGGTAGAAACTGCATACTCTTGGTCTCCTTTAGACTAACCGAACTGAAGGAGGTACAGGTGGGGTGCGGGACGATACACGTATATCGCTGCTTGAGGTACAGTGGAGGAAACGATATACGTATATCGCTGCTTGAGGTACAGTGGAGGAAACGATACACGTATATCGCTGCTTGAGGTAGAGTGGAGGAAACGATACACGTATATCTCTGCTTGAGGTACAGTGGAGGAAACGATACACATATATCGCTGCTTCAGGTACAGTGGAGGAAACGATACACATATATCGCTGCTTTCTGTGTCATTCGTTTATATTCGCTACTCCCATCGCACCCAACCATCCACAATACACTCTACACAACACCACAACAACTGAGGAAGACTTGCACCTTTGTTAGAGAGGCAATGGGCTGTCACAGTGTCGTAGATTTGTGATAGGTGAATTAAGACTTAGGTTGGTCCCTTCTGAATAGCAATAGAAACAGGTGTTAGCTCAGTGAGATGATAAAATAGAAATAGATTTCACGAGTGAGATGGAGGAAATATATTAGAGTCGGTCTCTGACCCTCGAGATGAATTCTCTCAGTCAGCCTATCCTCCACAACGGATTAAGATTTGTCAGGCCGTCTAGTATTATATATATATATATATATATATATATATATATATATATATATATATATATATATATATATATATATATATATATATATATATATTCCTAACATAAACACACACACATAAGTGAACACAATAGTCGCACAGACGTGAAACTATGATAATGAAAATATAGATAATTTGGAACGAGCTGACCGACACACTGATTAAGCTTAATTGAATTTTAATTATCAGAAGAAAATTCCATCACAACACATAAACATTACATCAAGCATATACAAATAGTCATAAAGTCAATGAATTTGTTACACGAATGATAGACCCATTGGTGTGATCTTTTCCCTCGATGTATAGCCCACAGTCCCGTTAGAAGAAAAGTGATAGCCCCAAAGATTCACGGATACATATGCTGTAGTCTAAGATTTCCCTTTAAAGGTATGAAGAGACTTTGATACTCTAATCTATCCTAAGAGGAAATCAGCATTTGCAAAACAAATTGCATATAAGAAAATACAAAGTAGGTGAAATTTGCTATACTATTGTAGCGGGAGGTTATTTAAAATTATTTATTATGTAAAAGTATGCCAGTAAAGAGTTCTGGTCTTACAAGTAATACCCCAGTCTTAGAAATAAGCACTGGTGTATTGTTATCATAAAAATAGTCAGACTGTGAAAACCCTGGCCCAGTTGGTAAGAAGTAGTACCAGGATTTAAGGTGTCTCCTCCCTGTGACTATCTTATGATTACTTTTATTCTAGGGGATAAGTAAAATGAACATTCACCGAAACCACAAATGGAAGAAGTGAATAAATCCTCAGGTACAGTTAAAATAGTTTAATAATTACACTAATATTCTATTTCTACTAGTTGGAAAAGAGTATACACATATATATAAAAATATTCACACAATTACTATTATTGTCTGTTTAGACTTCAAGATCTTAAATAATAAAGTTACTGAAATCACTGTTATTAGTCCTTTGAATTTAAGGATAACTGTCATCAGTTGACTGAGTTTATGTATGGTTACTTATTGTTTTCAACTATTGGCTGTTTCACATGTATAGGTGGTCAGTGTCAAACAGGACACTTATCTTTCCAACTTGATACTGCTGAAACTGTCCTTTGCTGATATCAGACTTGGTAGGCCCAACAGTAGGGATGCCAATGACCAGTTGAAGTTCACTCTTTGGGGTCCTGCACTTTTGTGGGATTGCCTCGGATGAACTGCACCGGCTTCTGATACTGGACAGTCTGGTTTGAGTTATTTCATGGAACCTGCAACATATCAGCCTTGGCTAGTATCTGGCTAGACTTGTAGCTGACTAGCACAGATGTCAGACCAGTCAGTCATCAGATGTCACCGTTATACAATCATAGTAAGTAAGGACATCATTTCAGTGATATAGCATTAATATTAACATGTCAATTAAGTGTAACTGACTAGCACATAAGTCAGACAAGTCAGTCATCAGGTGTCAAAGTTATACAGTCATAGCAAGTAACATCATTTCAATGATACAGAATTAATATTAACATATCAGTAATAACCATCATCTGGTTTATTCCGCTCCTATACATCCCTTCATATTCTATAACTTGATCCTTCCAAATCATATCAAGTACGAATTCAAATACTGATGCTATCCTTAGCATCTACACAGAAGTAATACATAAATAAAGAAAGTGAGTGACCACGTGATCAGGTTGCTTTCTACTGAAACTGGCTATAGAACACTCCAGTTTACCAGCTGTAAATGGGTACAAAGTTGTGCGCTCGAACTAGGGAAGGCAAAGGCAGCGAGGAAGGGGACTAGTCACCTTAGCCTCGTAACTGGGATCTTCCATGATGAAGTTTCTAACACTTCATTTCCCTATGACAATCTCTGCCATGGGACTGCCTTTATCTTCGTAAGCGATAAAGCAATATGATAAATATATCTTCATTAGGCTGTGGGGCTATTTGTGATTAATTTTTGTACAAGCAACAATCATCCACAATGTACATGTTAGATCATATTAAAAATACAATACATTATATCAATGACTATTATACAGGCATATTTTGTGAATTCTATATGAACCTGAAATAACAAATATTATACACGGTAGTTATCATAATTTCGCTTACCCTCAGACTTCAGATACTGGACTTAAAAATGTTTCTGGCGATCCGCTCACAATTCATGGATAGTGGCGAAACTCTGCCTCCAGTCTGGCTCAAACCTCTTTCGTTTTGTATCCCTCTCAGTTTACCGATCCGCTACTTATACGCAAAGCGCGGACGTATCGGAGAGTACCGACGTCACAGCCTAAACATAACCTGAAAAATCCTTCCCGAACAGTGATTTCGGCCGATCTGTGCGTCGACTGAAATTTTGCCTTTATCATTCTCGGCATATATAATATCCATATTGTTCCATCTTATCTAGTTTTATACAGCTGATAAAACTCTATCTTCCTATCCATGTAAATTCCCAAACTGTTATTTGTTGATTTTAATATTTAGAACAGAAGTGGGTTTACATGCTTTTAGCGTAACTGTGGGCAGCCGAAATACGCATATATCTCCGTAAATGAGAACTTCCTACCGTTCCATCTTATATGCAGTTATACACCATCCTTCCCTGTACTGAAATGTAAAATCCTTTTCATACGGATTCCCTTCTGTTTTTATTATCGTTGGCGATTTCCTCTGTCCGATACACATTTCGCTGATACGCCGCCATTTTGAAAGCGGTCACTCGATCGTAGATGGGTTTATAAATCTAACTGAACCCATTTGCAATGACTTGAAACCAATTTTGCGACAACTATAAAGGACTCACTCATTCCTGCTGTCTCTCTGTTCATTCATCAGGGCCCTGACATACATTCTTACCTACAATCGTGCTGTTGTTCGCCGTCTGGCGCAAAATTTAGGACACCCACACACTTTAATCTGTTTTTCTTGTGATGAAGCGTATCCCAGCTCTGCAGATTTTGGGTTCATCAAAGGTTCCGGGGAGCGTCCTCTTCATGCGAATATTTTTCAGACTAAGGTTAGTGTCACTTGAATCACGAGGAAAGAATTAGTTTTAAGCGGGCTCACAGTGTCAGAATCACGAGGTTTCCACTACTTAGGAAAAAATGGCAGGTTTGTAACTTCGATCAAAGGTAAAATTCTTGGTCACACCACAATTAGTCAAAAATGTCGGAAAGGTTATTGATTGTAATTTTTTTTTTCGTACGCCCGCTAATACTCGAGGTGAAATCTCAGGTTATTATTTATGTCTAACCTGACATTGATTTTACGTGAGTATCCTTTTATTTCTTGTACAGAGACAGGTGTCCCTCGCCATTCAGGGAAATACTCGCCGATTTCGGAGGTACCAATAGCAGCTAGGTCGGCTCAGGAGCCGCCAGTCCCTGGTCGACGACACTCCTTCAAATGTCCTCGCCAGGTCTCGAGTTAATCCAGACCAAATCCCGGTCGACGAAAAATCCTCAAATGCCGTCGCCCGGGTTTGATCCTGTATCACCCGGTCGCCAGAGCGGTGTTGTAACCACTACGCTAGCGCGGCTCCCATTGATTGTAATATTTTACTTGCCACAAGGGCTGAAATGTACTTGAGGTTTTTCTCAGTAAGAAATTAAGTCTGGCACGATAGGCCCGTTACTTCATTTAATCTTAAAGTTCCTGTAATGGGTACTCTGTCGTTCTGGATGCCAACCCAATGCCAGACAGGTTTTACTTTATACACCCAAGTCTTTAAGAAAAAAATGTTTTTGTTTTTCACATATATTTCTCAGTACTTAAACGCTGGTAGAGTTGGGTTACCCCAGTTTTCACTGAATAAAGAAAAAACAACATATAAAATACTTATACATACTAATCCCTTCGGGTATAACTTACATTATAAACTGCAAGCGGAGAGCTTGACTTATCGTTTAAAACTCCCGTGAAATAAGTTATATTCATAAAATCAATCATCATGAATTAGAAATAAATACGTATTTCGTCAATACTCAATGATGAATCAGTGCAGTAATAAGTTAGTTTAAAGTAGTTTACTCTGCTTTCCACTGTAACACGTCAGCTAGAGAATATAACAGACTTAATATTTAAATCTTCTGCACACAAATCTAACTAGTAAAATGAAATAAGCGATTTATCACTAAAACACTCAACACTACTAGATATATGTATATTACCTCCACACAGAACTACAGGCGATCGCACAAACGTAGAAATATACGCTTATATTATTTGTAGTCTAGAAGCTCGGCAAAATTTCCGAGAACAAACTGAGACTTCGCTATACAGATTAATCTCTAGCACGAAACGATCTGTCTACTGCGAATTTGGAGAACTGAATGAAGTCAAGTTTAAACTCCAGGTAAGATATCTGAAAACAAGACAAAGGATCCCACGTTATTTCGAAAATCCGAAATAGTCTCCCCTTCCCGTCTTAACACTTCACATTAACTTAGACGCTGGCCATAAACCGCATATACGCGTCTTCACACCTACTACGACATATCTTATTTCTGAGCGCTGCATGAGGGCGCCGTTCACACCTCACGCCGAGAAACTAGCCGAAGAAAAACTCGTGTCAGATGAAAATGTAGACGAATGTCTGCCATCTATGTCTGACGTGACGAATTCTCACACTATTTCGTTCACATCCAGGGACTCACATATTACGCCATAAAATACGTTGCCAATATGAGAAAAGAAACAGGTAAACGTTAGAATGGGAGAGTATATTTTGTCGCAATCGAACGAATGCAATAAATAGGAAAAGGATAAAAGAGCGATAATACAGTAGAGGACATGGGTAGAAAAAATAAAGAATATAGAAAATGTATTGACCATAAATCTCTATGCGACACACAGCTAAAGGGATTATATCATCATGATCATCATCATTCATGGTAATATGCATGTACGCGATGAGTTTAGCAGCCTCTTGCACCTCATAAAAGTCGCCCTGTACGAATTGCCAGATGGTGCAGTAGTCATATTTGTCGCGGTTTGCGTCTCTAATGCTCCGCAGTAGTTGTCCAACAATGGCCAAACTTAGAGTATAATGATGAGGATATTCAAAGGTATCAACCTTCTCTCAAGATTACTCCTAGCAGAGATATAAATAAAAGAATAATGATGCTTCTATACTAGCCGCCATTAAAAACGCATCGAAATCGTGACATGTTTTCACTGTTAAATTTTTATGCAAGTGAGCAATTTTCAAACCCCGAAAGTGTGCGAGTGATGAAGTTCATGTATTCCTACTTTACTGTCGATGTGATGTTTACTTCAAATTTTGCGTGCTTCACATGCAAAACAAGGTTTTTTTTATATAAATTCTGGCTTTATCAAAAGTCGAATCACATTGAAATTTGGCACACGCATTAGTCAAGTTTCAGCAAGTAAAAAGCCATTATCTGTTTTCATCGAAAGAAAGTCTGTTAATGTTTTTGTCATGCCTCGACTGTCGTCACAAGAGCGATGGCAAGCTGTAGGTATGCTCAGCAGTGGAATGGCGACCACAGAAGTTGCCAGACATTTCAAGTGTGACCAGTATACTATAGTGAGGGTGAACCAGCGATTTCGGGTGACAGGTACCACCAATGACCGTCCCAGGCTTGGTCAACCTCGTGTAAAACCACTAGCTCAAGATCGCCAAATTCTATTGTTACATCTGCGCAATCGCTTCCAAACAGCAACGACGGAGACGCCGATGCCAAGCCTGTATTGATGCTGTAGGGAGTCATACACAATATTGAATGGGTGTGACTGAATGACAGTGAGTGCAACTTTTGTTTTTACACCTAGGGTTGACAACTGCTTAGGAGCCGGTTCTGAATTGTCTCATGTTTAATAATACAGCAAATTTGGGTTAGTAGATAAATCAGAAATGTAAAATCAGTGGTTTCATGTATTTCAAATTTAGCACAACGAGTTGCGGTTCATAAACTAATGTGATGCGTTTTTAATGGCGGATAGTATATTTCATGGGCCTTACAGGAATGTTAAGAAATCAGGCATGACATCTGAGATCCTCTAAGCCGTTATGAACTTTGTATCTCCCCGCTCTTCTTTAAAGTAAATTTTGCTTTTGTATTTTTTGGGACCAAAAGATGCAACAATAGAGAATGCAGTCAGCGACCCATAGCTTGACTGCTTGCATCAGGGTCAGCGAACCAGAGCTGACCAAGACCGTACTCCACCTCCACGTGGTGGTCCTGGAAACAGATTGCATCACTGCAGTCTGGCTGAGCGAGTACGGATCGAAGAGGGAAGGCAAACCCGGTCCCAAAAATGCCGTGCTGATGTCGGATGTGTCGACCGACAGGTGCAGATATCACAGCTACGGCGTAAACAGACACAACGCAACCACCGTCCTTTTCAGGGCGAACGAGGGAGAAGAAGAACCATGTTTGTTTTTCTTGCCTGCAACTCAGCAATTATTAATTGTAAAGTTCTGTATGTTTAGGTTACTTAACGCTCTATGTGTCATACGAGTGCAGACATACAATTCACGCAATATTGATTATTAATCCAACTATAGTTTTAAAGTTATAAATCAACAGGTTCAATAATCACTTAAGAGTTTAACAATAATTAAAATAAATAATTTTGTTCAGAAAAAAATAAACGATGACATAGGATGATTTAACTTAGTGGTGAAAACCTTTGAGGAAAGTGTTCTTAGATTTCACTTGTTTGCTACTCAGCGTTCAGTCTGGAGTGAGACGGTTGGCGTCAGCTTCAGCCGCTTGTTGCGCACATATTTTTGGCGCACGGATTACGCATACCATGTAAAATGTTTTAATTGTCTGATGAAGATATATTCGTCTTTGAATGCATGTTTTGGTCTTGAGGGACGAAACTCAGATTGGGCAATAAGTAGTCATTCTGTGAGTTATCGCTCTTTGTAGCGTTCTTAAAAATAGAACTCGGCGGAGGAATTTAGACTTACTTGAATCTATTCTGTGTTTGGTTAGGAATAGATTGTTCTTGCTTCAGAATGTCTATGGTCCGAATCTATGTGTAGTGCTTGTCTATGTAGGACGAGTATGTCTTATATCTTGATATCTTAGTATGTTTAAGTGGAACTATTTGTTCTTGTACTGTACTGAAGGGGGTCAGGTGTTTTCGGCGGATGAAGAGAGGTGAGGGGGTTCTTCGGTTGTCTAGGCCTAGGGCAGAAAGTCATGTCGGAGAGATGCCCAAGAGTTTGTGATCTCTTTAAGTTATTCTGGGGACGAAGATAGTTTCTTCCAGGATCGTTTAGTCCATGAGTTCCCCAGTTGTGATTCTATAACGCCGGGACAGCGTTTTTGTGCTTGCTAGTGTATTTCTTATGTCCAGGTAAAAAAACGTACTTTTGCTGACTTCGTTCATTCCTAGGCTTAAGATGGGCAGACGTTTACATGAACTTACCTATGAATATGTCGGGACGACATATTCTCTAGCAGCACTAAATATGTTTATTTGCAGCAACTATGAGGACAGAATATGCTGATCCTTGTAGAAGCATTTATTGTTGATGAACAAAGCTTCGATTGAAGATTTGGCTATACACCCGTATAGTGAGTGATGCTCAACCGGGAACCAGCAGCCATTGTGGAATTCGATTGATTTTTTTGGAATTCTACTTATTGTAAATCATTAGCAGAGAACGGGAAAACTTCCTTATTATCAGGTGATGATTGAGAGATCACTATTATAAAGAAATTAACATTATCTTCACAGAGATTTGCTGTAATGTACCTAAAGGAATCTTCACTAGTAAGAGATCCTGTTTAGGAGCCAAGTTTGGACAGTATTGCTTAATTGACATGCTCGGTCAGTAAGGTCTACTGACTGTATTTATAAACTATGGAAATCTTGGTGTTTACAGATGTTCCATTACCAGATTTTTCTTCATGAATGCTAATTTAGGACGGTAGTCCATTGATCAATATTATGCTGTCTATGTCGCCTCATGTTCCTGTAACTGTACCCAATCTGTCAAGTGTGTGCGTCCAATTAAACTATTGAAACGACTACAGTGGTCTGCATTGGTGACATAACGTAATGAGTGAATGAGTGCCTTATACGGGTCAACACACGAACAGTCCACCATTCGCCTAACTCATACTTCACACTCACACTCCATATTTGCATAATCCTGCGTTGGTTGAGTTGACCTTTGCTCCCCCTGGAGCCTTCATCATATTCACCACTGGTTTGCGTGAGGAGAATGAAAGCAGTACTTTACAGCATGCCTGGTATACACAGTTACGATGAAGAAGAAAAAGGAGAGTTATCAACGTGGTTTGTTCCCACGGGTGCTTTTGACTGCACGTCTTGTCAATAGTCAAATCGTGTGGTTGCAGCATGTCTCTTGAACACGGCCGAGGTAACTGCTAAGATTGTCTAGTCAAGCATAGACTGCTGGCAACTTGTACCACAAACTTGTTCTACGAACTAGGACAACAAATGCCTCTTTTGATTACTAAGTCCTTGATATGCGCCTTAAGCGCATGCCGCGTCCATCCACCACTTCCACCTTCGTCAGAATAATTTACCCTCTCTGAGTTTACCGTGAGACGGATGGAAGTTCTTTTGGGTAACGGAAGACAGCCATTGCAATATATATATATATTTATACAAATATATAAATATGAAATTTACAAAAGTGCTTGTATAACAACTATGTACACCATGATATCGTCATCCACTCCCAGCTCTCTATGGAGCTGGGGCAATCTCTGATGTTGGATCCTTACAAAGAAACTCACACGAAATAATCACTAGCTCTTGCAGTGGTGGTTAATGTGTCACCTCTTTTACATTGAAGAAATTGCCAGCCTCATATGCCACTGTAAATGCACAAGCAAATGGTATCTGTAAAAAATGCAAATTTAAAATTATAAAATACATATTACAACATTCCCCAAGTTGTCGGGCGAATTAACACATATTTTTGCAAAGGTATAGTACAAATAATGTCAGCAACTGATTTAAGATGCCGTCTTTTTTAGGTGAGTTAGGTGAATAACTTTTAGCACTTGAACTAGGATCATAGAACGAAAAGCACAAAGTGGGTTCTTTGTGCCTACTATCTTCTAATCATAGAATTCAAGTCCGGTCCTCCCGCTTGTCCTATATTTTGTTCTGATAGTCTGAGTTCCTGGCTGTCTATGGGTTCTCCTAGAAAAAAATCGGAAGTAAGTGAAGTAGGCTTGTAGGGCGATAGATTATAATGAATATTTTCGCTTACCCGCCCATATTGCTTCGTGGGCGAAATGCCCAATCAACAGCACCCTATATTTGCATCTCAAATGCCAAACCAATGATAAATAATTAGCTGATTTTAACAGCAGTCTGTCTCCCACTATACTTATTTATCGATACAAATTCTTCAAGACAACGTAAACCAATGTTTTTTGCATGCAATCTAAAAATTGAAGTGTTTGACTACATGACCATATAAAGTTTTGCCTCTTCCTTTGAAATGTTATCATGTTTATGCTCACTGCTTCTTACATTTATTACTGATAACTTCTTTCAAGATTTCACTTTCTTGTAAGTATTGTTTACAACAAAATCTGGGTGGAATCGATTATGTCACTTTCGTGCTACATAATCCCATTCGTTATGTTATTGTCTGTGTCTTAATCTGTCACCAAATTGACATTTACTATGTGTTTTGGGAACGGCAAACTTTAACAAATAATCAGGCAACAACCTAGGTTGTCTTCTGTCTTCACAGATAAAAAGTTGGAGGTAACAATAGGCCGAGCTAACGATAAAAGATAGATTGAGGTGACACTTTTACTCCTACGCTTAATCCATGCCTCACTGTCCAGTCCACAGTGAGTTCTGAATAGTACACAGACACTTCACTCTTTTCACAACCAGGAGTCAATATGGTTTCAAACGAAAGTCAGTGATCAAAACAATTAGTAACATATGGTCAATCAGGCCCAGACATGACAAGAAACCTTAAGCTATAAAGCGAAAACAACAAATGCTGTAGGAGCGGAGAAAAAGAAAAGGGAAAAGCATTAAATAAATTAAATGATGGCACAGGAAAATGTAACGGTCGAGAATGTTTCGTCACAATATTCTTTCCTTATGTCTTCAGGGACCCAAGGAACCACACTTACTTACTTAATTAGTCGTTCCACTTCTACCGTGAGGTGTAGAGGTTTGGAAGAGAGAGCGCCAGACTATCCTATCGGCTGTCTTCCTCCTGGCCTGGTTCCATTCTAGTCCTCGGTCCTTCAAAGATTGTCTAATGTTGTCCTCCCAGCGGACCCTGGGTCGTCCTCGGGGTCTGGATCCTTGGCTCTTTGTTTCCCATGCTTGTCGTGGTATCCGATCTTCTCCCATTCTGCAGACATGGCCAAACCATCTTAATTGGGACTGTTCTACTTGGGTCTGCAGGGGGTAGGATTTAAGGCCTTGACGTATCGTCTGGTTGCGTACCATGTCTCTTCTTGTTACTTCAACCACCTTCCTCAGATACCTAATTTCTGAGGTTTGGATGTGGCTTTTATGGGTTGTAGTCATTGCCCATGACTCGCATCCATATGTCAAGACTGGCACATAGGTGGAGCGGTATACAGCCATCTTCGTTTTCTTACCAACCTCTTTCTTGCTGAGGAATCCTCGATTTATGGCCTGAAAAAGTCTCTCAGCCGCTGCTTTTCGAGTGGCCAACTCTTCTTTGATGCCTCCCTTTCGGTCTATAATAGCTCCGAGGTATTTAAAGTGGTCGACCTGCTCTAGGACCTGTTCTCCCAGCTTAATCTGATGTCTTCTTTCTTCTCGTGATATCACCATGGATTTTGTTTTAGAGCTGCTTATGACCATCTCTCTCTTCCCCAGCTCTTCCTTCCAGACTTGCAGGTTGGATTGGAGATGTGCCTCTGATTTAGCAATCAGGGCAACATCATCAGCAAATTCCAGCTCCGAAATATAGACCTGTCTCATCTTTCAGTACCCCACTGAATACTTTCTTGTTCTCTCCTTACATGCCTTGATGACATCGTCCATAAGGAGTATGAAGAGGTAAGGTGATAGGATATCACCTTGTCTTACACCAGTGGTGGTCCTGAACTCCTCTGACTTATGGTTTGCTGTCCTCACATAATTTCTGCAAGACTTGTAGAAGCTCTGTATAGCATGTATCAGAGGTGCTGGAATATTCTTCCTTGCCAAACAGTCCCAAAGTTTGCTCCAGGGGACCCTGTCAAACGCCTTTTCCAGATCTATGAAACAAAGATGGATCTCACTCTTATACTCAAGGGCCTTTTCACTCAGCTGTCTGAGTGTGAAGATCAGGTCTTGAGTACTTCGGTTTGCTCGGAATCCGCACTGGACCTCATCCAATTGTGGCTCAGCTAGGCGTCGGAGTCTCTGCTCTAGGATTCTAGAGTAGATTTTACCAGGGACACTGAGAACCACACATGACATTTAATTTGACATGTATTATGTGAAAATTTCTACTAATGTTTTTGGCTGATGTGGTCTACTCGCAATTAAAAAAAAATATAGATAATTAGACGTATGTCTCCCAAGCTCATTATGCGACATTTGTGTAAAACTAATGTCGACACTTATACCATCTACAGGTTCCAGCAGTCAATGTAATTGGACGTCGCCGATAAAAACAGCGAACAACTAGTGAAAACTAGCAAGAGTCTGACCCATGAGGGGAACTTTGGGATCGTGACAAATCGACATTTGACTGTACCAGCAATAATCAAAAACCGCTTACGGTTGTGGCATAACTTATTCCTCATCAATATTGCTTGTGTCATTTAATCCTGGAATACAACTGGGAGCCACACCATACACCTGTTAAGACTAACTGTTAATACGACACTGATGTCAGCTAGAGACAATAGCTTGTCTGCATTTGATTAGGAGGGTCACTTTTACTATCAGAATATGGTTTTAAACGACACGTCTAATGGGGAAAAAGGCGACAGTCCCGACGTACCACTGGGATTTCAGTTTGACTATATAAGTTCTGAGATGCTTGAATATGTTACCTTTCTTTTTATATACATCATCTATCCAGTCCTTGGTATAATGGGACTTGTTGGGAACACCCTCAGCTTAATTATTTTAATCAAAGCTGATCTATTCAACTCCTTCAACATTTTCTTGTTCTACTTGTCTGTGGCTGACATGTTTTGTTCAATGAACGCCGTCAATATTCCGTATTTATTATCAATCACCAACTATCACGGATATTGGGAGGCATCTTACGTGGACGCCAGTATCTTAGCAGGATCATTCATGCTCATTACAGTCCTTGGTGAAATTGGTTCACGAATGTCTACATACATTACTGTTTGGATCACGGCCGAGAGGATTGTGGCAATTTTCTTTCCACTTCGGTTTAGCTCCCTAGTTACACCCACAAGAGCTTGGTTACTAAGGTGGCCTTCTTAACCAACTACGGACTACTGGCCAACGAATATGATAGACTTCGCGGAGTTTTTATCGTCTACATTTGGGTAAGGGAGGCCGTCGTTTATATTAATAGCGCACTTAATTTCTTTATATACATAGCGTTCAACAAAAAATTTAGGGTAATTTTTATGAACTTATTTTGATTGTGTTGTAGATGTCAGTGTATCATTTTGTTCAATGTGAAATGTTCTGTAGCCACTTGAAATAAATGACAAAACTTCGTTACTTGAAATTACGAGTTTATTAGATAATGGATGTTGATAGCCAGATAAATGTTCCTGTGTGTGCTGATAAATACCATCAGCAATGGTAGGAACTGACGTACAGATAGAAGAAAGAAGGAATAGCCAGACAAACGAACAGACATGTAAATTATGCATGCTGAAAGAGTCATATTTAAATTCATTTAAGAAAAAGAGAGCAAAAACTGAACAGTTTGTCATTACGGCATTGAAGGAAGTCAACAGCAGAACTGATAAATTGTACTGGAGACAGGAAGTTGTGGAGAGACATGATCTCCTATGCCTCTTGGCATGGAACTTGAAGAAGAAAAAGTTTAGTTTAGTTTGGTTTGGTCTAAGACCATTTTCATAGCACTCGGATAACTCCATAAGTACTCCGATCTCCTCCCTTAGATCACACAAGGAGGATCTTAGCACAGTGCACGAACTCCGTAGCATAGTCGAGGATCACAATGTGTGTATACAGGAAATGCACATTTTATAAATATTTTTGGGGTAGATAGCTTTCCTAATTTTAAAATTTGGCGAAGTCAGCGGCCGTATGGCCTACGTTTTACGATTTTCAACTGCTGATAGATTTTTAACGTGCACAACTTGCACACGGGACCTCCTGTTTTTTTCTCTCTGTGGTCAATGGTCAATGAAGTATGAAAAGCTTTTAAAGATCTAAGTGCTCTTTTAATGGGCGGTCAATTTAGTTTTCGCAGTGCAATGCGATCCGTCTCCGTATTTTCCCGGAAAACTGACTTGATTTTTGTTTCATTATTGGTTACTGACATTTCATTAACACTATTAAAATTTAGGAGATATTTGTTGATAGATAGATGAATGTACCAGTGTTTGTTTCAGTACAAGACTCACTTGTTGAAAGTTAATACACAGGCAGGAGAAAAGTGGAGTAGCCAGACAAACGAACAGGCAGGTGTAAATGATGCACGATGAAAGATTTATTTTTATGTTCAGTAATTGTTCTGTTAAATATGTTGCTTTTACAGAAAATGTTTAAGATACCATGGTGCTGGGGGTGGGTTGTTGGTTTAAATTGATTTGTGAGTTGTACCTCGCTTGCAAGAGATCCAACCCACCGCAGAAGAACGTCAAAAACAAAGCAGTGACAAACTTCAACTTTAACACAGTTAATGAGCGTCACGTGATATAGTTTCTCTTCATGATCGCTGACGACAGCACAGGAAGGGAAAATCATATCCTATGAGATGACATGCTTAAGATAAACATTTAATGTTTGCAGCAGAGACAGAATGATAAATGATGACACCTGAAAAAAATTGCAGGAATTACATCCGGCATCAAGTATATGTAGCAACTACATCCGGCATCAAGTTTATGTAAAGGTCAGGTCAACCTAGTCCCATAGCAGATATTGCCGTAGGGGAGTGAAGTGTTAGAGACTTCACTATACTAGGTCCAGCATTGAGAGGCTGGGTGACCAGTTTCCTTCCCCGCAAGCCTTGTCCTTTCCTAACTCATTCAGGTACCTATTTACAGCTCGGTAGTCTGGAGCGTAATCATCACATCAATCAAAGGGTTAAAGAATGGAAAAGCTCCTGGTCATGATAACTTAAATGCAGAGCTATTTAAGACAGACCCAGAGCTAGCAGTAGAACTATTAGAACCACTATTTGCACAAGTCTGGAAAACGGGGACAACACCAACAGAGTGGAGAAAAGGAATAATTGTCAAATTGCCCAAGAAGGGAGATCTTGCAGACTGCAATAATTGGAGAGGAATAACTCTTCTCTCAGTTCCCAGAAAAATACTAGGCAGGATAATTGTAGCGGGAGGTTAATTAGATTTAGATATCTATATAGGAATCCAGGTATGTCATATGCTACCAGGATAGTATGCCAGTACAGAGTTCTGGTCTTACAAGTAATACCCCAGTCTTAGAAATAAGCACTGGTGTATGGCTATCATAGAAATAGTCAGACTGTGAAAACCCTGGCCAGTTGGTAAGAACTTGTACCAGGATTTAAGGCGTCTCCTCCCTATGACTATCTTATGATTACTTATATTCTAGGGGATAAGTAAAATGAACATTCACTGAAACCACAAATGGAAGAAGTGAATAAATCCTCAGGTACAGTTAAAATAGTTTAATAATTACACTAATATTCTAGTTCTACTAGTTGGAAAAGAGCATACACATATATATATATATATATATTTATATATATATATATATATATATATATATATATATATATATATATATATATATATATATATATATATATACAAGTATTCACACAATTACTATTATTGTCTGTTTAGACTTCAAGATCTTGAATATTAAAGTTACTGCCATATGCAATCACTGTTTTTAGTCTCTTGACTTTTCAATTAATTGTCATCAGTTGACTGAACTATGGATTTTCACTGTTAGCTGTTTCTATATATATTGGTGGTCAGTGTCTTAACTGACACTTATCTGTTCAACTTGATACTGCTGACACTGAACTGTCCTTTGTGTCGTGGAATATTCTAATCCACATATATAAATTATTAGGTAAATATGAAGCCTAACAAATAAAATTAATAAAGGAAGAAGAATGGTAATGAACAGTGCTGTCACAATGGCAGTACTCGAAATCCCCCTTTGTTTTATGCTTCGTCTGCAAATTGTAACGCTTTCACGTTGATAGTAAAAGCCTACTATATTATTACCCGCGTTCTTCAATGAAACGTGTGCTGTATTTCTTGGAAAAACATTGAGATACCCAGCGGATCAATGACCTAATTTAAATATTTCATTCATTCCATTTTATACACGGCGGAACGAACGAACAGATGGACTAAAGGATAAAGAGAGAGGGAGGGCTGAAAATCAGGAACGCATGCAACATGCGTCGCGCGATACACAAATGCTGCCATCACGCGTGTAAGACTACATGCACTAATTTTTTTTTTTCAGACGGACAGTGATAAAATACATTACCCATCCCAGAGTTAGGTTTATAAATCCTGAAAAACTCTTATTAGAAAAGATAACATTAGATGGGTTTACGGTTGAAAACATAACAGTACCCAGACAGCACATCTTCGAAACAGGAGGTAGAAAATACATATTTTGAACGCAGCCACGTAGCTCTTTTAAATTTGTATATTTGGGTTCCTTAGGGCTTGCTGACAAAGAATATGTAAAACGTTACGCAAATAGTCCAGGAATTAATAAATTATACCCAAAATAAAATAGTGGGGATGCCTGACAGCATGGAATCATTTCTGCTCATAAAATTTTTTTATAACGTGTTTGAAAAAAATCTTACGTTACAGAATTAGCCTACCATGTAAACTCCAAATTGATTGGAGCGCAACAAATGAACGACTAACCACGATTGGTCGGGCTATAAATACTATCTTGGTTGTTAGGGGAGACGGGGGAAGGTAACATTTTTTCAAACACTTGTCGAAACGGGGCCTCATTGGCTAGACTCGCTGATATAATCACTTAGGAGCGTTAGTTCGAAACCACGGAACATAAGCAGATGGGAATTTGTGCCAGTAATTGTGCCAGAATTCATTGCTAATCAACGTATCTGTGTTTATTTCCATGAAATTGTGGTAAGCTTGAAACATTCAGTATCTTTTAATGAAAATTGAATGTGAATTGTTAATTTATGCCTGTATATATATGTGTAGTTCAGTGGCAAACGTGAGGTAAAGCCTATAATGCTCCAGCCTGAACAGAAGGTGTCGGAGGAAAGTAAAACTGCATGGAATGGCCAAATAGTACACTGACACCTAGATTATTGATTAGACAGAAATAATGCTGGAAGTGCAGAGGCGTAGTGACCATTAAGGAGGGTAATGCTGGTATAAAGTATTTCAGATGAAGCTGACAGTTGGCCTAACGCTCTGAACTCAATGTTTGTGTTGTATTGTGCTCAGTGTAGAACTAGAGTATCAATTAGTTATGAAGTAGAAGGTACATCCTTCTTGTTTTCAGGGACCGTGGTCTTGATGGTATTGAGCAGCACCTGGTCAGAGCTTTGCTGAATCCAGAGTCGGACAGCATACTCCTTGGTCCATTTAGCTATCAGTGAGGTGTCTCCAGAGCCCAGAGGAGAATTCGAGCAGAGGAGTCTTTCCCTGCCGCCATCACGCAAGATAAGCTGATTTGGCCAGCTGAGCTCAACATTATGCCCCCTCATCTTGAAATGACTTTATAAAAATAACATTCAGAGGGGAATTTAATTGTCTTAATATCAGGAACTGAGAACATCTCCAATACTAGTCCCTAAAGACAAACTATTGAAGTCATGATGACAAATACCAACAGAGCTTGAACAAAACAAAACCAGTATTACCTCATATTGCTACTACACAACTGACACACATAGGATATTTTTAATAATATATGTCACTACTATATTCATATTGATAAATTCTGTACATATAACTTGTAATTTAAATTGATTGTGATTCCTGGTTCCCTTTGTAGTTGAATCAGGACACATATTCATTCATGCCAACAATGAATACATATTGTTATTTGAAAAGTTATCAGTGACTCCTTAAGATATTCTCATAGAGTGTTATATGTATGTGAGTGTCACAGTGTTGTCAAGAGTAGTGGATTAAATTTAATTGTTTATCTGTCTGTTGTTGTGACTTACACTTCATCATACACATACCCTAGACACATAACGTAGTCATCACACTATTCCAGAATAATTCTGACTGAGATATATAGATATGTGGTAGCAAGTAAGGTTATCTATAATACACTACTCTTAATAGATATAGATACCTTCACAGCTGATCTCAGTCAGTACACTAAGTCCCCTATAAATATTTATAACATCCCACTTCACCACATATATTGGGGTCTCGCTCTTGGGATTTTGAATCTTTCCCTATTAAAAATATTGGGGGTAATTCACTTCAGGGAATATAAGAATTAAAAGGTATCCTTGGGTGGAATTGAATAAGGTTGAGCTCACGGTGCCTGTGTTGTCCATTAGATATATTTAGAGATTAAATTGTTGGTTAGACATTGTAGAAATTTACCTGATAGACAATGGCGGACCTGGCCAAGTTTCGATCTGCTGCTGTACAGACTGCAAAAGAGTTAGGATTAGATGGGCAAGTTATGGTTGCCTATGTCACTACGGAATGTGACAAATTTATTGAACGCGAAGAAAGAAGATTAGAAAAAGAGGCCGAAAGAAAGTTAGAGGCTGAGACTAAGAGGTTGCAATTTGAAGCTGAGGCTGAGACTAAGAGGTTGCAGATTGAGGCTGACAAAGAGGCTAAGAAATTGGAAGCAGAAAGAGAAGACAAAAGATTAGCTGCAGAAAGAGAAGAGAAGAAATTAGCTGCAGAAAGGGAAGAGAGGAAATTAGCTGCAGAAAGGGAAGCAGAAGATAAAAGATTGCAAAGGGAACATGAGTTACGACTAAGGGAGTTTGAGTTTCAAGGCCATGCTCCTGAAAATGGTGCCAGTCCCTTTGCCTCTGATGCTACGGTTACTCAAGGAGCCTCAACCTCAGCTATGAATTTTCATTTAGATCATTTTGTTGAGAAAGACGATGATATAGAGAGAGCTACCTAAATAGGTATGAGCTATTAGCTACCACGTATGGGTTAGAGAGAGAAAGGTGGAGCTTAAAGTTATCTCAGGGACTTCGTGGGGCAGCTTATGAAGTTTTTGCAAAAATGAGCAGAGGTGATCAGGAAAATTATGACATGCTAAAGCAGGCTCTTTTGTTAAGGTATGAAAAGAATGCAGAATTTTATAGGAAAAAATTTAGGAATGCTAAACTACTGTCAGGTGAAACCTATCACCAGTTCTCTGCACGAATAGAGACATACTTGGAGAAATGGACTTCTCTGGGGAAAAACCCAAGATCTTAAGGAAATGGTCCTTATAGAGCAATTAAGAGAGTCCATGGCTCCAGACCTGAGAAAGTTTCTCATGGAACAAGGTGCAGAGAGGCTGGATGAGTTGCTAAATGTTGCTGAAAGGTATCAAGCAGCTCAAGCAGAGGTAACAGGTAATAAAAAGAAACAAGTGGATAACTTTAGGGCACCACAGAACTTTAATAAATTTGATCCTAAGGATCAAAATAAAGGTAAGCACCAATTTGATAGGCCACGGTATGACAATAAAAATAAATTCCCACAATTCGATGAAAGGAAATATGATGAAAGAAAATCTTTCAACCAAGGAAAAAGGTGGTGTAAAAATTGTAAGATGAACAATCATGACACTGACCATTGTAGAAGGAAACCTCCTCATTTTGCTGCTATGACATCGGGGAAAAAGGAAAAGAAGGGCAAACCTGAAGAATTACAGGAACCATACCACCCCCCAGTGTGTGAAGATGTCATCTGTAATGGTGTCACTATAAGATGTTTATATGATACCGGTTTAGATTACGATTCCGTTGTGAGTTCTCACCTGGTGCAGGCCGATCAATACACCACGGAAACAGTGGAGATTCAAACTGCAACCAAGGATGTAGCTACCATGACACTTCCCGTCGCCCGAATAAAAGTGAAAACGCGATATGTGGAAGGAATCATAAAAGCAGCAGTGATAAATGAGCCAATCTACCCTCTAATATTGGGGTGTAGATATGTCTTCTTGGGGAATCCCAAGAGACCTGTGATATTGGCAACAGTGCAGACCAGATCACAGTCAAAGAAGGAGGAGGATAATCCCATAAATACTCACCCAGATGAGATGAGGAAGGCACAGGCTGAGGACAAAACACTCAAGCCATGTTTCAAGAAGTTGCCCAAATCTCATACACCTCCAGGCAAGGGAGAGTTTTATATGAAGAACAAACTGATATATAGGAAGGCTGGATCTGAATCCAATGGTCACGGACAGCTGGTCCTTCCCACTTCATATAGGACTAAAGTGTTGGAACTAGGGCATGCGATTCCCTTCAGTGGTCATATGGGAATCAGCGCAACAGGACAGCGAATAGCTTGTCACTATTTCTGGCCAGGAATAACTGAAGATATCAAACGATATGTAAAATCCTGTCCAGAGTGCCAACGAGTAGCACCTAAACATTGGACTGCACCAGCAACTCTGGGGGAAATGCCCATAGTGGGAACACCCTTTGAGAGAGTTGCCGTGGATCTTGTGGGACCTCTCACCCGAACCAAGAGAAGGAACAGCTACATTCTGACTCTGGTGGACACTTGTTCTATGTGGGGAGAGGCAGTAGCCCTGTCATCGATTGATTCAAAACATGTGGCAGAGGCATTGCTCACAATTTTCACAAGGTTAGGCTTTCCCAATCAAATCTTGACTGATAATGGCTCTCAGTTCAAGGGGAAACTAACTGAAGAAGTTTTCAGGATCTTCCAGGCCAAACACTTCCATTGTAGTGTGTATCATCCCCAAGGGAACGGCCAAGTGGAAAGATTTAACGGCACATTGATGTCGATCCTGAGAAAGTTGGCACACGAAAAACCAGATACATGGGACCAGTACCTGCACGCCGCCCTCTTTGCTTATCGGGAGGTACCCCATAGTTCAACCGGTATGGCCCCGGCAACATTATTGTTTGGAAGGCCAATAAAAGGTCCACTTGAAGCTTTGTTAAGAACGTGGACTGATGAAAAGGCAGAGGAAAACATTACATCTTCATACCAATATGTGAATGAGCTGACCACTCGGTTAAAAACTGGCTGGAAACTTGCCAATGAAAATTTGAAACAAGCCAGGAAGAAACATGCTGCCTATTATAACAGGAAGGCGAAGGACAGAAATTTGGCTGTGGGAGAGAAAGTACTGCTTCTTTTGCCTGGGAGTCAGAATAAGTTACAAATTGGATGGCAGGGTCCATATACAGTTCTAGAGAAGGTGTCTAGAACAAATTATAAGATAGATAAGAAGGGGAAAGAAAAAATCTATCATGTGAATCTCCTGAAGAAATATTTGGAAAGAGAACATCAGGAAGAGACACACTTGTTGACCTTGTCCATCGCCATGGAGATGAAAAAGGAACCACTTTCATCATTTGAATATCCATTACACCCCTGTGAGACAGCAGCACAGGTGAAAATCAGTACACATTTAACGAAAACACAGAAAGAGAGAGTGCAACAGGTTCTAAATGATCATGCAGAGGTGTTAACAGACCGACCAGGGCATACAAACCTATTGGAATATGATATGAAACTAATAGACTCCACACCTGTCTGTATGAAACCATATTCGATTCCGTTTGCTAAGGAGAAAGCTTTGAAGGAAGAGATAGACTATCTATTGAAGGAAGGAATTATTTCGCACAGTGAGTCTTCGTATAGTTCCGGTGTTGTACTCTTAAGGAAGCCCTCTGGAGAACATAGACTCTGTATAGATTACAGGAGACTGAATGCTATTACAGAAGGACAGGTGGATCCATTGCCGGATACAAATCAGCTGTTTGCCAGGCTAAATAAAGCTAAATATTTCTCAAAAGTGGATCTGAGTAAAGGATACTATCAGATTCCAGTAAAGCCTGAGGTTAGACCATACCTAGCTTTTAGTACCTCAGAAGGACACTATGAGTTTAATAGATTGCCATTTGGATTGAAGAATGCGCCTAGTGTCTTCTCTAGAATGATGAGAAAATTATTGGATCCTCTGAATAATCCCTGTATAACAAATTTTATGGATGATATCCTTATAGCAACAGAAACATTTGAGGAACACATTGACTCTCTGAACATGCTGTTTGATCGACTTAGGGAGGCAAATTTAACAGCCCGACCAACCAAATGTTGCGTTGGATGTAAAGAATTGGAATTTTTGGGACACACAGTTTATCAGGGAAACATGACCCCTGACCCAAAGAATTTAGAGAAACTACAGAAAGCCCCGAGACCACAAACCAAGAAGGACGTGAGATCCTTTGTCTCATTATGTGGTTTCTACCAGAAGTATATCAAAAACTTTAATTCCATATGTGCACCGTTAACTGAATTGACACGTAAAGGACATCCAGATCGCATTACATGGACACCACAATGTGAAATGACTTACCAAGAATTGAAGGAAAAGCTCACAAGTAAACCCATTTTGAAATTACCTGACTTAAGTCAAGAATTCATTGTAAGGACGGATGCCAGTAATATTGGGCTAGGAGCAACTCTACTACAGAAATCAGATGCATTGGATGGGGAATTAAGCCCAGTGGCATATGCTAGCAGAAAGTTGAATAAAGCTGAAATCAACTACTCAACTAGCGAAAAGGAATGTCTTGCAGTAATATGGGCAATAAAGAAATTCAATATTTATCTATATGGGAAGGCATTTAAGTTGCAAACAGATCACAAACCTTTATCGTTTCTAGCACAGGCTAAGCATGAGAACTCTAGGTTACTCCGATGGTCTTTACTTCTGGCTCCCTATAATTTTAGCATCGAGTATATATCTGGAAAAACCAATTTGGGAGCTGATTTTTTAAGCCGCCATCCGTGTGATGAGAATCACCGTAAACCCCAGAAATAATAATAAATTTCTCTATGTGTATATAGAATAAAGGACTGACATATAATGTATGTTTTAAGAGGGGAGGTGTCGTGGAATATTCTAATCCACATATATAAATTATTAGGTAAATATGAAGCCTAACAAATAAAATTAATAAAGGAAGAAGAATGGTAATGAACAGTGCTGTCACAATGGCAGTACTCGAAATCCCCCTTTGTTTTATGCTTCGTCTGCAAATTGTAACGCTTTCACGTTGATAGTAAAAGCCTACTATATTATTACCCGCGTTCTTCAATGAAACGTGTGCTGTATTTCTTGGAAAAACATTGAGATACCCAGCGGATCAATGACCTAATTTAAATATTTCATTCATTCCATTTTATACACGGCGGAACGAACGAACAGATGGACTAAAGGATAAAGAGAGAGGGAGGGCTGAAAATCAGGAACGCATGCAACACGCGTCGCGCGATACACAAATGCTGCCATCACGCGTGTAAGACTACATGCACTAATTTTTTTTTTCAGACGGACAGTGATAAAATACATTACCCATCCCAGAGTTAGGTTTATAAATCCTGAAAAACTCTTATTAGAAAAGATAACATTAGATGGGTTTACGGTTAAAAACATAACAGTACCCAGACAGCACATCTTCGAAACAGGAGGTAGAAAATACATATTTTGAACGCAGCCACGTAGCTCTTTTAAATTTGTATATTTGGGTTCCTTAGGGCTTGCTGACAAAGAATATGTAAAACGTTACGCAAATAGTCCAGGAATTAATAAATTATACCCAAAATAAAATAGTGGGGATGCCTGACAGCATGGAATCATTTCTGCTCATAAAATTTTTTTATAACGTGTTTGAAAAAAATCTTACGTTACAGAATTAGCCTACCATGTAAACTCCAAATTGATTGGAGCGCAACAAATGAACGACTAACCACGATTGGTCGGGCTATAAATACTATCTTGGTTGTTAGGGTAGACGGGGGAAGGTAACATTTTTTCAAACACTTGTCGAAACGGGGCCTCATTGGCTAGACTCGCTGATATAATCACTTAGGAGCGTTAGTTCGAAACCACTTGTTTAAATAAGCTTGATAAAGCATCAGTGCGTTGAAGCCAGCTCATATTTTTGCTAAATAAAAGCCTGGAACATAAGCAGATCGGAATTTGTGCCAGTAATTGTGCCAGAATTCATTGCTAATCAACGTATCTGTGTTTATTTCCATGAAATTGTGGTAAGCTTGAAACATTCAGTATCTTTTAATGAAAATTGAATGTGAATTGTTAATTTATGCCTGTATATATATGTGTAGTTCAGTGGCAAACGTGAGGTAAAGCCTATAATGCTCCAGCCTGAACAGAAGGTGTCGGAGGAAAGTAAAACTGCATGGAATGGCCAAACAGTACACTGACACCTAGATTATTGATTAGACAGAAATAATGCTGGAAGTGCAGAGGCGTAGTGACCATTAAGGAGGGTAATGCTGGTATAAAGTATTTCAGATGAAGCTGACAGTTAACATTCAGACGGGAATTTAATTGTCTTAATATCAGGAACTGAGAACATCTCCAATACTAGTCCCTAAAGACAAACTATTGAAGTCATGATGACAAATACCAACAGAGCTTGAACAAAACAAAACCAGTATTACCTCATATTGCTACTACACAACTGACACACATAGGATATTTTTAATAATATATGTCACTACTATATTCATATTGATAAATTCTGTACATATAACTTGTAATTTAAATTGATTGTGATTCCTGGTTCCCTTTGTAGTTGAATCAGGACACATATTCATTCATGCCAACAATGAATACATATTGTTATTTGAAAAGTTATCAGTGACTCCTTAAGATATTCTCATAGAGTGTTATATGTATGTGAGTGTCACAGTGTTGTCAAGAGTAGTGGATTAAATTTAATTGTTTATCTGTCTGTTGTTGTGACTTACACTTCATCATACACATACCCTAGACACATAACGTAGTCATCACACTATTCCAGAATAATTCTGACTGAGATATATAGATATGTGGTAGCAAGTAAGGTTATCTATAATACACTACTCTTAATAGATATAGATACCTTCACAGCTGATCTCAGTCAGTACACTAAGTCCCATATAAATATTTATAACATCCCACTTCACCACACTTTGCTGATATCAGACTTCGTAGACCCAACAGTAGGGATGCCAATGACCAGTTGAAGTTCACTCTTTGGGGTCCTGCACTTTTGTGGGATTGCCTCTGATGAACGACACAGGCTTCAGATACGGGACAGTCTGGTTTGAGTTATTTCATGGAACCTGCAACATATCAGCCTTGGCTAGTATCTGGCTAGACTTGTAGCTGACTAGCACAGATGTCAGACCAGTCAGTCATCAGATGTCACCGTTATACAATCATAGTAAGTAAGGACATAATTTCAGTGATATAGCAATAATATTAACATTTCAATTAAGTGTAACTGACTAGCACATAAGTCAGACTAGTCAGTCATCAGGTGTCAAAGTTATACAGTCATAGCAAGTAACATCATTTCAATGATACAGAATTAATATTAACATATCAGTAATAAACATCATCTGGTTTATTCCGCTCCTATACATCCCTTTCTGATCTATAACTTGATCCTTCCAAATCATATCAAGTACAAATTCAACTACTGATGCTATTCTTAGCATCTACACAAAATTAATACATAAATAAAGAGAGTGACCAAGCGATCAAGTTGCTTTCTTCGGTAGTACAATTACATAGTTTTGGAATTGAACTTGGCTGTGGAACACTCCATTTTACCAGCTGTAAATGGGCACTCAGTTGTGCGCTCAAACTAGGGAAGGAAAAGGCATCGAGGAAGGGGGCTAGTCACCTTAACCTCGTAAACGCGGTATACTATTCATTTCCCTATGGCAATCTCTGGTCATGGGACTGCCTTTATCTTCGTAAATGATAAAGCATTTAATATCGACGAGATACAGCATTTAATATAATAAATATTTTCTATTTGGCTGTGGGGCTAGTTTGAATACCTTTTAGTACAAACAACAATCATCCATAAAGCACATGTTTAAATCATATTCAAAATAACAATACATTATATCAGGCATATTTTGGGAACTCTACATATGAACATGAAATAAAAGAAAAATTATTATACACGGTAGTTATTCTAATTTCGCTTACCCTCAGACTCCAGATACTGACTGAACCTTATGGCGATTCGCTCACACTTCAGATAGATGTAGCGTAGTGGCGATTATCTGCCGTCCGTCCGTCTGTCTCAAACCTCTTTCGATGTGTCTCAGAATTTACCGATCCGATATATATACGTATAGCGCGGACGTATCGGAGGGTACTGACGTCACAGCTTAAACCTAGGCCTGAAAAATCTTTCCCGAACAGCGATTTCAGCCGATCTGTGCGTCGACTGAAATTTTGCCTTTCTCATTCTCGGCATATATAATATCCATATTGTTCCATCTTATCTAGTTTTATCCAGCCGATAAATCTCTATCTTCATATCCCTGTAATTTCCCAAACTGTTATTTGTTGATTTTAATATTTAGAACAGAAGTGGGTTTACCAGCTGTTAGCGTAACTGTGGGCAGCCGTAATACGCATATCTTCCCGTAAATGATAATTTCCTACCGTTTCTTCTTTTATACAGTTATACACAATCCTTTCCTGGACCAAAATGTGAAATCCTTTTCCTAATGATTCCCTTCTGCTTTTATTTATCTGAAGTGAAGACAGGAGTACGACAGTGATGCCCCTTATCAACCACTCTATTTTTAACAGTCATAGACTGGGTGATGCGCCAGACAATAGAGGGCAATCCAAGAGGAATAAGATGGACTACATTTTCTACATTTGAAGATCTAGAATAAGCAGATGACATTGCACTGCTAGCACATTCACATCAACACATCCAGGAAAAAACGGATAGAAATAATAAGTATAGCCAGCAGGTGGGCTTGAACATCAATGTCGTGAAACGAGTGGGTAAACCCACTACTTTGTTAAATCATTATGTCGAGCTACAAATTTGCTTCAACCAATCAACGAGCACCGTTCACCAGAAGCTGAGCCAGAATAAATTACACGAACTATACGCCAGGAAAAACTTAAGCCCTGTTTTTCGGATGTCTGTGGCGGCCATCTTGTCACCCAATATGGCAGAAAAACAGAATAAATATAGCCATAAGCCCTGTTTTGTTCAGGACTCGTCTAGGTCAAGGACGGTACGAGGCATGGTACAAAACTGCAGACAACCAATCAGCTTGCCCCGCCAGGAACCAACCAAACGCTTTCCTTAAGCAGTAGAAGTTACTTCACCTGCCTATATAATCGGGCGAGATTTTATGCAAAAATACGCAAAACCAACACGAAGCCAGATACCGACCGACTGAAGAAGAGAAGCTGTCAACCTTGATTTATTGCTTATCGGAGGGCAATTGACCTGCAGCCTGCTTCACTAGTCGAGTCAAAACCTGGCCTGTTTAAATCTTGGAGGGTAAATATAATTTACTATTTGTAGGCAAATAGGATAACAGCAAATATATAATGTTTGTATTGGTTGTGTGTCATTTATACTACCTACACCTGTATATATTTTATATAAATTTTTTCAACATGAACGTATCAGGTTACTGATTGTATCTTGGTGGAATTAGGTATAATGATTGTATTTCCTGATATGATTGAATAGACGAAGACTAATAGGACTCATCCTTCAATCTATTGTCTCATATAAAACCAACTGAAATATAACCAAAACAGTCCTTGTTAGGACTGAATCTGTTGTCTCCTATAACTCAATCTATTGTCTCCTATAACTTCAGTCTATTATCTCAGATAAAACCAACTGAAATATAACTCAAAATAGTCCTTATTAGGACTCAATCTATTGTCTCATCTAACTCCAATCTATTGTCCCATATAACTCCAACCTGATATATCACCAAACAGTTCTCGTCTCGTATACTCCTATCATCAGAACACAACAATATTGTTAGGATATATGGTACCATCACTTGTCAGAGAGGGCCTGGTATATTATAGGGGGAAGGACATTGTTGTATCACACCTAGGTGTACACATTATTGGATGTATTCATGTATTGACTTTATATTATTGGATGTATTCATGTATTGAATTTATATTATTGGATGTATTCATGTATTGAATTTATATTATTGGATATATTCATGCATTAATTTATTAGAAAGAATGTTTTGCAAGTAGACACATGTCTTGTCTCGCTATTGCTAAATCATACTGAGCCATGTTGTCATTCATCCTACATGCAGACTTCTGAGACACGCTCATTTCATCAAACAATAGAAATAGGTGGGCTTAATGACAGAAATTAGACCCTTTTTTTGCTTGTTACAGGTTTTATTCGTGTCATCAAATCTGAGGTCATATTTCGTGTCAATCCATCTGATATTTCGTGTCAATCCAGCTGCCTGAAACGTCGCAGGAGCACAGTGATTGCACAGGATCAACCTCTTTAGCCTCCCTCAATCTTGGGTGGGCTAACGAAACGACCATCAGCGGGTGTTGCGTGCAAGAAATTACGGACCGAACTATTGCAAGAGATGAGTACACATTAGTACCATTTCTGTCAGCATTGTGAGCAAAGTAACTGTCAGTGACGAGATAGAGATTTAGCGTAGCAAGAGACAATAATAAGGTCATATCTGATAAATTATATATATATATATATATATATATATATATATATATATATATATATATATATATATATATATATATATATATATATATATATATATATATATATATATATATATATACGTAATTAACAGCACAGCTGATACATTTACTATAATTGAATAACAGCAGAATGGGAGAAGATCGGCTACCACGACAAGCATGGGAAACAAAGAGCCAGGGATCCAGACGTCCAGGACGATCCAGAGTCCGCTAAGAGGACAACATTAGACAATCTTTGAAGGACCGAGGTCTAGAATGGAACCAGGCCACGAAGAAGACAGCTGATAGAATAGTCTGGCGCTCTCTCTTCCAAACATTTACACCTCACGGTAGAAGGGGAATGACTAAGTAAGTAAGTAAGTAAGTAAGAGTAACAGCACAGCTGATATAATTTTTTTTTGTTCCTATAATTGGAAGACGTGTAATATACAAGTGTATATATATATATTTGTAAATCATATGTAAACATTCAAATTCATTACATTCCATTTTTCAACATTCACCCTTCAGCACAAGAGTAGATAGTACTTATACTAAATAAATAATAAGGAAATTGTATTTGAACGACTTGTCAATTTTTTTATAATTGTTAAGTAAAATCTGTTACCTTGTTTTTTTGTAATATCACAGTTAGTTACACAGCGGGGGTTGCAATTTATGTCTGTCTCCTCTCCACTAATGTTTCGAGATCAGATCATTCACAGCCGTAAGTAATTTGTGATACCAGTAGTTCTCTCAGACACTGGGACTTCACCATTTTCTGCAGAAATTATATTTCTGTAATTGTCAGTACTACACTGATCCTAGAGCCAAATAAAACCTCACGCCATACTGGGGGCTCGTTACTGGGGTATTTCTATATACCTTGAGCCATACTTAGTCTATTCATCTATCTGCTAACTCTATCTTGTGACACCCACAGATAACAAAAGAAAAAAAATTGAAAAAATTCTATAATAGGATTGTTTATTGTTTTCTTATGAGGAGTAGCATTTAGTACTTAGTAAATAGTTGGATGCTCCCAAAGTTGCACGGAAATTATTTGTTCATTTAAATTAATTAAGTTTAATTATAATATTTGGATATAGTAAATTTACATACCCTATCTAAGTAACGCCATGGCTGATTTAGTGAAGTTCAGGACTGCGGTCATGCAGATGGGTAAGGAATTAAATATTACAGGTGATGCTCTTATTCAGTATGTCACAACAGAAGTGGACAAACACACGGATAGGGAAGAAAGAAAGTTGAAATTAGAGACTGAAGCAAAGAAATTAGAGGCTGATAGAGAAGCAAAGAAATTAGAGGCTGAAGAAAGGCGGTTGCAAGCGGAAGCTGAGAGAGAAGACAAAAGACTGGAAGCTGAGAGAGAAGACAAAAGACTGGAAGCTGAAAGAGAAACTAAAATGTTAAAAGCTTAGGAAAGGAAATTACAAGCAGAGAGAGACCATCAGTTGAGATTAAAGGAGCTTGAAATTCAGGCCACTACTGGCAGTAATGGTGGTAGCTCAACTCACTCTGAGAGTAGCTCCAGCCAGAGCATCTCAAGTGGGGCCATGAATTTTCATCTGGACCCATTTGTTGAGAAAGAAGACGCCATTGAGTCGTACTTGGATAGATACGAAAGACTTGCCACTACCTATGGCTTAGGGAAAGAAAAGTGGAATCTTAAACTAATTCAGGGATTGAGAGGTGTGGCCTACGATGTATATTTAAAGCTCTCAAGAGATGACCAGGAAGATTATGAAGTTCTGAAGCAGGCACTGCTTGTGAGATATGAAAAAACTCAGAATCATTTAGAAAGAAATTCCGAACAGCTAAACTTCTTCCAGGAGAAAACTATCACCAATTCTCGGCTAGATTAGAAACCTATTTGGAAAAATGGAGTAGTTTAGGAAAGTGTCAGGATCTGAAAGAAATTATAATCATGGAGCAAGTGAAAGAGTCCATGCCTCAAGAAATGAGGAAGTTTATCATGGAACAAGGAGCAGAGAGATTGGAAGATATTGTAACTGTTGCTGAGAGATATCAAGCAGCTCAGGCAGAATTATTAGGAAACAGGAAGAAGCAGGGTGAAAACTTCAAATCATCACAAAACTATTCTAAATATGAACAAAAGGACTATACCACAAGGAATAAACACAGATTAGACCAAAAGACAAAATACTCTCTAAGATCGGATAAGACACCTTACCGGAAAGAAGGAAAGTGGTGTAAAACTTGTCTAATGAGTAACCACAATATTGCAGACTGCAGAAGGAAGAACCCTCCTTATTACGCTGCATGTCTCAAAACAGGGAACAAGGGAAGGAAGGAACTGGCAGTTAGTCAGAATGACCTCCATCATCCCCCTGTCTGTGAGGAAGTGACATGTAATGGCACTAAAATTCAGTGCTTATATGATTCCGGATTGGAATTCGACTCAGTCGTGAGTGCAGCCCTAGTGCACCCTGATCAACTTACCACGGAAACAGTAGACATACAAGGGGCAATGCAGGGAACCGACACCATGACACTTCCCATAGCAAGGATCAACGTGAGAACTCGCTATATGGAAGGAGTGATCCGAGCAGCAGTGAGTGATGATCCTATATACCCGCTGGTAATAGGATGTAAATATGTCTTTTTGGGTGACCCAATAAAACCTGTGGTCATGGCAGCAAACCATACCAGGTCGAGCACCAAAAAGGAGGAGGGAGATTCAATAAACATTCATCGTATAAAGATGAAAAAGGCTCAAACAGCAGACAGCACATTGAAGCATTGTTTTGTCAAATTGCCAAAGGCCCATAACCCTCCAGAGAAAGGAGACTACTATATGGAAAATGGCCTACCCTACGGACAAGCTGGAAAAGGGCCTAAAAGGCATGGACAGCTGGTAGTGCCAAAATTCTACAAGGAGGAAATTATGGAGCAAGAGCATGCTACATCAGGCAGTGGTCACAGAGGAAAAGGGGCCACTGGTCAAAATATAGCATTGCGATATTACTGGCAAGGAATAATTGAAGACATAAGATGGTATATGAAATCCTGTTCAGAATGTAACCAGGTAACCTCATTCAGAAGTGTAGACCAGTTACAGGAAATAGGGAAGCATTGTTGCGGACGTAGACCCACAAAGAAAATACACACGAGAAGACAACAGGTAGATGCAGTGATAAAGAGAAAACAGAATCAGAAGTCTACTGTTACACAGTAACCATGGCAACTCTCTGTATTGTACAGAGAGGGGACGAGAGACATCCCACCCCGACTAGATATTTGTCGGAACACCATGGCCTGGATCATTTGGAAAATTTGGTTAGTTAGCAACCAGTATTAAAAAAAGCTGCAGAAACAAACCCGAACCAAAGGAGGTAGGAAACAGGGCTGTACCAAACAGTTGATGGAGACAGACCCCACTTCGGTATACTGCCCCTTACAATAGAAATAGGTGTGGGTCCGGCAACGTTTTTGTATTGCCGTCCCCATACACAGTCCACTGGAAGCATTGCTGCGGACATGGACTGAACACTAGCAATCACAAGCACTCAATGATGAGATTGACTATCTCTTAAAATAGAAAATTATTTCAAAGTCTGAATCTCCCTATAGCTCAAGTGTGGTGCTATTAAGGAAGCCTAGTGGTGAGTACAGGTTATGTATTGACTACAGGAAGCTAAATGCGATCACAGAATCTCAGGAGGACCCATTACCTGACACCAACCAGCTGTTCTCTACCCTGAGTAAGGCTAGGTATTTATCGAAGGTAGATCTAAGCAAGGGATACTACCAAATACCAGTGAAACCAGAAGTTAGGAAAATGATGGCATTTAGTACATCAGACGGACACTACGAGTTTAATGTACTACCCTTTGGGCTGAAAAATGCTCCCAGTATCTTTTCAAGAATGATGAGGAAATTGTTGGAACCTCTACAAAATCCCCATATCACTAACTTTATGGATGACATTCTTGTTGCTACAAACACATTTGAAGAGCATATAGTAGCGCTCTCCATGTTGTTTGACAGACTGAGAGAAACTGGATTGACTGCACGTCAAACCAAGTGCTATATCGGTTGTAAATAGTTGGAATTCCTAGGTCACACTATTTCTACAGGTCATATGTCTCCTGATCCAAAGAGTATAGAGAAGTTAAAGAAGGCACCCAGACCTCAAACGAAGAAAGATGTGAGATAATTCGTGTCATTATGTGGGTTCTATCAGAAGAACATACCCCACTTTAACTCTCTTTGTGCACCATTAACTATCTTAACGAAGAAAGGACAGTCTGACAAAATCCAATAAAATGCTCATTGTGAAAATGCTTACACAGAGCTAAAAGCTAAATTCACCAGCAAACCGATCCTTACGCTAACAGATATCACACACGAATTTGTATTAAGGACGGACACTAGCATTATAGAAATTGGTGCAAATCTCTTGCAGAAATCAAAAGCCCAGCCGGAGGAACTTTTACCAGTCGTCTACGCCAGTAGGAAGCTGAATGAAGCTGAGTTGAATTACTCGACCATAGAGAAACAATGTTTGGCTCTAATTTGGTCCATCAACAAAATTTCACCTTACCTGTATGGGACACACTTCATTGTCCAAAGCGATCATCAACCTTTAACTTTCTTGGCTGCATCCAGAAAGTTAAATTCGAGATTGCTAAGGTGAAGTCTGCTTCTGTCGCCTTATTCCTTTACCGTGAATTACATTCCGGGAAGAGACAATGTAACAGCTGATGTTTTAAGTCGACACCCTATTACTCTGGAAGGACAGACGCAAAATGATTAACTACAGCAGGGGTTTACACGTCAGCTATGACAGGTCACAGCTAGGAAAGGATGGGGCTATGTCGTTAAACGAGTAAGTAAACCCACTACTTTGTTAAATCATTATGTCGAGCTACAAATTTGCTTCAACCAATCAACGAGCACCGTTCACCAGAAGCTGAGCCAGAATAAATTACACGAAGTATACGCCAGGAAAATCTTAAGCATTGTTTTTCGGATGTCGGTAGCGGCCATCTTGTCACCCAATATGGCGGAAAAACAGAATAAAATTAGCCGTAAGCCCTGTTTCGTTCAGGACTCGTCTAGGTCAAGGACGGTACGAGGCATGGTACAAAACTGCAGACAACCAATCAGTTTGCCCCGCCAGGAAGCAGCCAAACGCTTTCCATAAGCAGTAGAAGTTACTTCACCTGTTTATATAATCGGGCGAGATTTTATGCAAAAATACGCAACACCAACACGAAGCCAGATACCGACCGACTGAAGAAGAGAAGCTGTCAACCTTGATTTATTGCTTATCGGAGTGCATTGACCTGCAGCCTGCTTCACTAGTCGAGTCAAAACCTGGCCTGTTTAAATCTTGGAGGGTAAATATAATTTACTATTTGTAGGCAAATAGGCCTACAGCAAATATATAATGTTTGTATTGGTTGTGTGTCATTTATACTACCTACACCTGTATATATTTTATATAAATTGTTTCAATATGAACGTATCAGGTTACTGATTGCATCTTGGGGGAATGAGGTATAATGATTGTATTTCCTGATATGATTGAATAGACGAAGACTAATAGGACTCATACTTCAATCTATTGTCTCATATAAAACCAACTGCATTATAAACAAAACAGTCCTTGTTAGGACTCAATCTATTGTCTCCTATAACTCAATCTATTGTCTTCTATAACTTCAGTCTATTATCTCAGATAAAACCAACTGAAATATAACCCAAAACAGTCTTTGTTAGGACTCAATCTATTGTCTCATCTAACTCCAATCTATTATCCCATATAACTCCAACCTGATATATCACCAAACAGTTCTCGTCGCATATACTCCTATCATCAGAACACAACACTATTGTTAGGATATATGGTACCATCACTTGTCAGAGAGGGCCTGGTATATAATATAGGGGAAGGACATTGTTGTATCACACCTAGGTGTACACATTATTGGATGTATTCATGTATTGAATTTATATTATTGGATGTATTCATGTATTGAATTTATATTATTGGATGTATTCATGTATTGAATTTATATTATTGGATATATTCATGTATTAATTTATCAGAAAGAATATTTTGCAAGTAGACACATGTCTTGTCTCGCTATTGCTAAATCATACTGAGCCATGTTGTCATTCATCCTACATGCAGACACCTGAGACACGCTCATTTCATCAAACAATAGAAATAGGTGGGCTTAATGTCATCAAACCTGAAGTCGTATGTCGTGTCAATCCAGCTGCCTGGAACGTCGCAGGAGCACAGTAATTGCACAGGATCAACCTCTTTAGTCCCCCTCAGTCTTGGGTGGGCTAACGAAACGACCATCAGCGGGTGTTGTGCGCAAGAAATTACGGACCGAACTATTCCAAGAGATGAGTACACATTAGTACCATTTCTGTCAGCATTGTGAGCAAAGTAACTGTCAGTGACGACAAAGAGATTTAGCGTAGCAAGAGACAATCATAAGATCTTAGCTGATAAATTATATATATATATATATATATATATATATATATATATATATATATATATATATATATATATATATATATATATATATACGTAATTAATAGCACAGCTGATGCATTTACTATAATTGAGTAACAGCACAGCTGATATAATTTTTTTTGTTCCTATAATTGGAAGACGTGTAAATGTGACGGACAATTTAGCGTCTCTGAAAGAATTGGATGACAGGGTATTTTTCTCGCATAACATTAGAACCCCTGAACAGTGGCTGAAACCGTCATCAGCCTCAAACGTTTCCACGTTGGCTAATTAGATATGTAGACTGTTATCTTACGTCCTTTTCAGAGAATCGCATTGACTTAAGGAGCAGTTTAAACCACCCCACTGTTATCCCGGGAACAATTATAAGAAGTTAATTACTCACTTCGCTTGTCTCCTATAGCTAGCGGGGCGTCGCCAGTAGATCACTCCTGTCTCTAGAGCGATTCTAGGCAGTTTTTTCATTACTTTGACAGTAGCCTGCCCAAATAGGGGCGTTGCCTAAATCAAAGGAGTTTAGCGGCTAACCTCAAAGATACTGAGGATGTCTGGAAGTCTCCTGCTGCTGAGATGACACGGCAATGTGAACCAGAGTAGACGAGGCAAGCCTTCTCGCAGACTTCGCACCTCTGTGTCAATCGGCAAACTTGCCCGAAAGACTGAGGAACGGGAGAACACCGAGCGACCAGGAAATGGAGTAACAGGCCATGTCGAGCGGTGTACAAATCTCATTTTCTTCTCGAGATGAAGGGAGGTGTGAAAATTTCGCATGTCCCACTCATCTTCATTTCATTTTCATATATATAGAACCCTGTAGAAGGCCATGTTATCACTCGTTGCCTGCCATTTTAAAACTCACTAGCTTATACTTTAAATCCTGCTAAAGTTCCCTCTGGATTTCTTGGCTATATTGGAGTGTAGTTATTCTGTGCTAAACGGTATAATATACTTGTTCTAAAGTGATCAGTGGTCTAGTTCATTCATGTTATTTCACTGGATTTTGTGTTTATTTAAATCTATTAAATTAAACCTATCTCAAAAGTTTCCAGTTGTAGATTTAATGATATATCTATTATAGTATTTCCAAAAATAATAGATGCTTAAAATGATTAAATTAACTTTTAAAAGTCACGAAGGAATTTCTAACTAACTAATTGAGTTACGTTCTAGAGATATATGTGTGTTTTATCACTAGAACTCGCGAAGTGTTTTTTTAAATACATAATTAAATCCGCGACTGCATATAATAGTCTTAACGTTAAATTTATCGCATTTTAGAATGTTATTGGATTTTTCGATATGAATTACATGTTTTCTATTTTTCATATAGAGTGATCCCTTTTGCATCCCAGCAAATCAGTCTAAGCACAGCAAATCAATCTAATCTAAGCAAAGCAAAGCATAAACAGTGTGTAGAGTCTCCCTGACTCAGAACTTGTTGAGACTGTGTAAATTTTTAATCTCTGAGGCGATTCTATGTTTCGAATTCCGCTTCTAACTTATAGCAAAGAAAGCACACCCAAAGACAAATTTAACACACCATCAAGCAAATTAAGTTGTAACTTGAAGAAGAACACTGGCCCGAGCTTTTGTTAGTTTACTGATACAGAGAGAGAATACATATTTACCTGAACAGTGATGTGATTAGTTTTCTCCCTGGACTTAAACCATACCTCACGGATAAAGTGTATCAGCACGCTTAAGAATTTTTATTATCAGCGGCAAAGTCAAATAGACCACACCATCCTCACCCCGGTATCAGAGACCGTGCCCTCCCATAGAAACTGTTATTAAGAAAAGAGACACAAATACAGATTCATTTTCCAGCGATCACGGGATCCTTTTTATGTGCTGACCGCCTACCCGCTAATCTGGGGCTGGAACTTGAACTAACACTCATACATTTAGTTTGAGGTGTAATTGCTGTTGTGTTATTCTATGGAGTGCCAGATTTTGTCACAATCGGTAAGTGTGAGCAAGATGAGTGAAGGCCTTTACTAGCGCGCATGAATGAAAGAGATGTATAGTTGCTAAATTTATCAATTGCCTTACTTGATAATTAGCATATTTGTCTATATTCCTTGTATTGTTTCCTTTAAGGGGGATTTCCTTTTTGTGAACTCTGTTTATACACACACACACACTCCCCCCCCCCTTTTTTTCTTGCTTAGTAAAGGGAAAAACTTTTGGAGAACAATAGGACTTATTCCACCACCTACCCCTATTATTGTTAACCTCTTGTATCAGAGTACATTAATTTACCGTTGGGATAAAATTAACTATCTATCTGATAAATTACCTATCTTTGGACTGGGTTTATCTCTGTCTATTTTCAGGAGGAAAGGGCGTAGTGGATACCAATCTTCATAAACCCCTCCCCACATGGTCATTTGTAATTTCTATACCTATGATATATTTTGTTTGTAAACATATGATATATGTTGTAACTGATTCTTTACTGTTAAATAAACACGTAAAACTTATCTAGTACTGTGTTGGATGACCAAGGCCCAAATTCCCCTATCTGTTTAATATAGTTTGTATTCACGTGCGTCTGTGTGTGAGCACAGGTGTGTGTCTGGAAACTGGCTAATAATTGTTTGGCCAGGAGAGTTGAAGAGAAGATTGAGAGGAACGATTTGTCGTAAATAAGTCTGTCTTTACTCTCCCCAGTGCTCTGTGAAGCAACTATGTACTCTATAACCATTTCTATCACTAAGCTTTTCACCACCAGTCTACACTCTAAATAGGACCACTATTTCCAAGACTCTTTTCTCTCAAAATAAATTTACGACAGTAATATACAAGTGTATATATATATTTGTAAATCATTTGTAAACTTACAAATCCATTACATTCCATTTTTCAACATTCATCCTTCAGCACAAGAGTAGATAGTGTTTATACTAAATAAACAATAAGGAAATTGTATTTGAACGACTTGTCAATTTTTTTATAATTGTTAAGTAAAATCTGTTTCCTTTTTATTTTGTAATATCGCAGTTAGTTACACAGCGGGGGTGGCAATTTATGTCTGTCTCCTCTCCACTAATGTTTCGAGATCAGATCATTCACAGCCAAAACTAATTTGTGATACCAGTAGTTCTCTCAGACACTGGGAATTCACTATTTCTGCAGAAATTATATTTCTGTAATTGTCAGTACTACACTGATCCTAGAGCCAAAGAAAACCTCACGCCACAATCAACCTAAAGAAGACAGAGGTCATGACGCTCAATGTAAGCAACCCTGAGCCCATATCAGTAAAGAATCCGCAACAGGAACAGACAGATGCCTTCACATACCTAGGACGCATAGTAACACCAGACGACGGAGCAAGCAAATACATCAACAACAGAATAAACAAAGCAAGAACAGCCTTTTTTAGTTTAAACAACATCTGGAAGTCATCTCAGTACAGCACAAGCACAAAATTAGGATTATATCAGAGCTGTGTGCTTTCTGTGCTTCTCTTCTCTATGGCGCGGAGGGCTGGAGAGTTACAGAGAAGGAAATGTCGAAATTTTCCTCTTTTCACACATGGCTAAGAAAAATTATCCGAATCTTTTGGCCGACTATCATCACCAACCAAGATCTGCTTACTCGGAGCAAGCAAGAGGACATGCACACCATCATAGCTGGCAGACGCTGCAGCTGGGTTCTCCATGTTCCCAGAAGAGACCCCGTTGCCATCACAAGAACAGCTATGCTATGGACCCCTGAAGGAAAACGAAAGAGAGTCCGACCAAAAACAACTTGGCGGAGGACTGTGGAGGCTGAGATGCAAAGAATGAACCAGAGTTGGCGCACTGTACGAATGATGGCCGTCGACAGAGCAAAGTGGAATCAATTTGTTGTTGCCCTACAAGACGCCACCAGGCGTAATGGCCACTGACTGCTTTGTCGATCGGCGGCTAAAGATCAAAGAAGAGAAGAAGAAATCTGGATCGTCTCGGAACCGTGATTAATTCCCGGCACTTTTTCCTGCGAGAGAGACTAGTGCTCTAACCACACTGTCAATCGGACGCTCATCAAGTATATAGACTCAGAAAATCAAGTTTTTATCATGAGAATGGATCCCGATAAATTACTACTATTCGGCTACAATAATATAAGTTCTGGGGCAGAGCACGGTTAAAACGAAGAGGCAGCTGAATAGATAACGTCATAGACATCCTTCATCAACACGGGCTGACAGCTGCCAAGGCTTCACACTTGACACAAGAACACAGACTTCAGCTCTACACTACACGTCAAAGCAATAATGGAACGAACAAGTAGACGAATCTCTGTCAAAGGACTGTTGACGTATGTCTATGGGAACGAATAGACGACTTGTGGTCTTTATAACAACAGATAATATTTACGAGACATTTGATGACAGTTGCGAACAATAGTTCTGTATAGTTCAAATTACCAAGTAATTTATTCACTACAAAGAGGACCAATCCTGGCTATTCAAATACAATCTAGATTATGGTTCAAAATACCAGACATTGGTCCAAAATACAATTCAAACAATGTTGCTTGACATAACCACTCCATTTTAACAAATGGCCGTAAGAAGACTCAGTCACAATTTCTCAACCGTAAGTACACTGTAACGTACTGTTTATACGTGATGTGAGAGCTGGCAGAGTGAACGCGTCGTTTGTCACCTGGACGGTGTAATGTAGTGGTGTTGATGTAGGTCACCAGAAATGTAACGGCCAGAAATGTAAAGGCCACCAGCATGAGGCGCTGCCAGGGATAATATGGTCACTCACACAAAACAGCGTACATGTTATAGATGTGTGGTACTGGTATTATGATGTGCTGAGTGTGGGTGTAGACGAAATCGCGAAAGCTTGAATCTCTTAGTAAAGTCAATAATGCACCCATACACTCGCATGCAGAATTCAATGATAAATTGAAGACTGTTGGCACGTTTCAAACATTTATTTACGAAACTGACAGTAGCATCAACGGGACAGTCAAATCGATAAGATCAAGGACTTCAGATAAATATAGAATGACTGTTAACTGTCTGGTAATCAAATGCTTGCATCATACATCGGTTAGGACATACCCAAACATCATCTGTCCTTATGTTACAGTTATAATGTAGCTTCCGTACCATTGACTCAGCTCGTCAGGTACTTAATTAACTCTGTCGTCCAACAAACGAGCTCCTAAATTGCGTAGCAATAATACATAAGGCTGCTATTCAACTGGCATAGGCCGCCAGGTATATTTCCTCTTGCTGAAAAATATTGGCCGTAATCCAGGGCCTCAATATGTAGACAGCTGTGTATCCTTTGTTAGCAGGCACGATCAAACCATGCTAAACATATATGCCGCCAACCTTCGGCGTCCACAATAATTTATCATCATCATTAGGCTTCTGTTCAATAGAAACGCATAGTCTCATTTGGCTAGAACCAGAAGCAAAGAAGGAATTATGTCTCTCAAGATCTGTGAGCTTCACTCGCAGATAGGTAACTTCAAATGTTCTGCAACCAAAGGCATATTAATATGAATGTCTCTTTACCTTTATACAGAATCCTCCGGATACACAATTAATAACTGTCGTCACTCTTGACGAACAAAGAATCACTGGGGAAAACATTGACATTTCAGTAATATCGAAAACTTTCCAATCCCCACGATGATCTAGAGAAAATCACAACGGACATCATGTCCGACAGCCCACAAAGAAAACTCTCCCAGACGGAAGTTTCCTCAGTTCGCGCTCAATACTTGCGCATGCCCAGACAGCATAAATCAGAGCATCGTTAAGACAGATCAACGACAATGGTTTGAAAGAAAGGGAAGACAACCCTCAAATAACCTGTCATAGAAGTTAACTCCCAGTTCTCCAACTTTTGACCCAACAAAAGTATAAAAGGATTTACCTTTATGACTCCGTCAAAAACGACAGCAAAGGACTACCGCACCCCCCTTATAAAAAAGACCCATTTTAAAAAAAAAATATATCATTGAACAAGATGCTACAAGCTCATGACGCATGAATTATTCGCCAATGAAAGAATCAACCTAATGTCAGGTTGAATCGACGCACAAATAGAGCGTCTGGAGAGAATAAAATCATCTCACCAAATAAGAGAATATATATATATATATATATATATATATATATATATATATATATATATATATATATATATATATATATATATATATATACGGGAAGGTACCATCAAAGAAACCTCAGTTGCTGGCGATGCTAACAAAAATTACATAACTATCAAACAATTATGCAATACTATAATCATAGCAATGACAAATGACAATCTATCTCGAGAAGTCATATCAATATACAAATTACAATGTTACACTATTAATATATGTAATGGATGGACATGACCAAATTTGTTAAATTCCTTACACATTATCTAACAATAGAAGTATATAACATACAAATAAGTGCTGCGATCTCTCGAACAAACGTAAGGTATGGCGTCATCATGGTTCTCACAAGCGCTCCGTACTTGGTACTAGTTTGCACTGAGAACAATATAAATGACATTAATTAGTAACATGCTATAATGCACTATAGTCACTACAAAATTATTTAAATATTATATGTGGCCATTTTAACATTTTTCCTTTTCTTATTTTTGACCTTTATTTTATGTTAACTCAACCTTCCACATTACACCAAAAATAGTAATAGAGAAAGAAAACAATCAATTTACTAATCTAAGGTGAAACAAATGTGTTAATGTATATTATGAACAGACATGAGTCTGGAAGTGTATCATGAAATCTAGGACACAAGACTTAAGTGGAATCATGTGGGCATCTAGACAGTATGTCCGCCATCACATTATCCGAACCACGGATAGCCCGCACCGTGAAATGAAAAGGTTGAAGAGCAATAGCATATCGAGTAGATCTCGAGCTCTTCAAATCCTTGTTCTGCATAGCAGTAAGAGCTTTTTGGTCGGTTTTCACAATGAAATGCGCGCCTAGAAGGAATCTTTGTAGCTTAAGAATGGCCCAAACCATAGTTAACAATTCACGGTCTAGAACCGAATAGTTCCTTTCTGCCGCATTCAATTTCCTAGAGATATACATCACAGGATGCAGAGTTCCTGAATATTCCTGCATAAGTGCCGCCCCGATCCCAGTGGAAGAGGCATCACTACGAAGGGCAAAAGTCTTATCAATCGATGGTAGTCGTAAGATAGGAGGAGATGAGAACAAATTCTTAATCTGATCCAATGAAGATTGGCAGTCTTGGGACCAGCGCACCATATTAGGAGAACCTTTTTTCAATAAAGTTGAAAGAGGTGCCATAATGGAGGACAGATTCTTAATGAATCTTCCGTAGAATTGTATTAATCCCAAGAGACTACGTACTTGCTTTTTTGTTTTAGGAACGGGGATATTTAACATCTTAGAAATGTTTTGGTCCTCTGTCTTCAATAGACCATGACCAACACGATGACCTAGGAAAGAGATTTCACTAAACCCAACAAAGGCTTTAGAGGGTTTTGCAGTCAAATTATGCTCGCGTAGAGTAGACAGTAACTCATTTAAACCCGAATAGTGTTCTTCCCAAGTATCGCTGAAAAGACAGATGTCGTCTAAGTATGCGATGACATCTGTACGATATGAGAGAATTCGACGCATCATGCGTACGAAAGTAGCTGGGGCGTTCATCAGCCCGAAAGGCATAAAATTCCATTGATATAAACCCCTAGGTGTTGAGAAAGCAGTGAAAGGTTTGGCTCGTTCAGTTAACGGAACTTGCCAGTAGCCTTCCGACAAGTCAAGTTTAGTAAAGAATCGCGATTTAGAAAGTCTAGTAAGTAGATCTTCCAATAAAGGCATAGGTTCAGCATCAAACTTTGTAACTTGGTTCAATTTGCGATAATCGACGCAAAGACGTATGCTGAAGTGGATGGTTCAATTATTTTCAATTGTATCATTTCATCCAATTCTTTCTCGACTTGTGCTTGGAAATGAATAGGGATAGGATATGGTCTTACTCTGATCGGATTATGATCAGTAAATATGATGTCATGTTTGATAATATGTGTGTGTCCAGGAATGTCGGTAAGGACATCTTGAAATAATTGTAGCAAAGAAGATACTTGACACTGTTCCTCAAACGACAAATTAGAAGAAACCGTAACGTTTCTCCATGATTCCGTAGAATTGAGTGGAATCATATTAAGAGGTAGATTAACATCTGAAAACGTAGTTTCCTCCTCCTGTATAACCGACAAGGATGAGATATGACCATGTTGGACTGGAGAATCGTCCGTCGCCTGGAAAATAGGCTGCAAATAGTCTGATCGTTCTATAAATTCCGTAAGCATATTTATATCTAAGGTTTTATGTCTTCCATCAATATCGACAACATAGTCGACATCGGAAAATTTTAGACTATTACATATGGACCTTTCCATGCAATGAGAAGTCTGTTCTCCCTCGAAGGAAGTAAGACAAACGCTATGTCTCCAGGACAAAGTTGACGTAGGCTTCTCTTCTTATTAGCGAATTGCCTCGCCTTTTCTTTGGCACTTTCAGAGGATGAAGTCGCTAACTTGCATACTTCGATAATCTTATGCCTGAGAGCAACGACATACTCATATGAAGATTGAGTGTCATCGTCAATATTATCGGCAGTTATCAAATCGTGTAGCAAGGACATAAGACCGCGCGGTTGCGCGCCAAAAACAAGTTGAAAGGGAGAAAACCCTGTATGTTCGTTGGGGACCTCTCTATAGGCAAAGAGAGCCGCGGGTAAAACCCTGTCCCAATCCTGAGGATGATCCTCAGTAATCTTGCCAAGAAAGTTCTTGAGTGTTTTATTAAGACGTTCAACCAACCCATTAGACATTGGGTGATAAATACTACTGAGAGACCTTTTAATATCTAGGATAGACATCACCTGCGACATAGTGTCTGATATCAATTGAGTACCATGGTCTGACAATATTTCTCTGGGAAAACCCAAACAAGAAAATATTAGCCAAAGAGCGTCTGCGATATCGGGCAGTAGATATGCTCTTTAGAGGTATATCCTCTGGCCAACGTGTGCACATGTCGACGCATGTTAGGATGAATTGATGTCCTCTGGCTGATTTAATCTTAAAAGGGCCAATAATATATATTGCCATCTTCTGGAATGGTCGAATAAGAATGTCTGCAGCCTGGATAGGTGCAGCATGTCGTGGACCTCTAGATTTGACTTCTTGACAAATCTTACAAGATCGGCAATAAATTTGTTTACGAATGGCCAAAAGAAAGCCGATAGAACTCTCGACTTAGTTCGAGAAAAACCCATGTGTGCAGCATACTGAGAATCGTGTGCATGTTGAAGAATTAAGGCTCTCATACTTTTTGGGCACAAGAATTTGAGAGTGCATAGATTGGTCTGAGTGTTGTACCATACGTACTAGTATACCATTCTTCATAGTGATATACGATTTGTGAATTGTATTTTCATTCGGATCACCGTTTTTAGCGAGAGGAAAGTATTTATTTAGAGAAGAGTCTTCTTCTTGTAGTTTCACAAACGAGTAATGTGAAATCACCAAGTGATCATCTTGGCTACCAACTTCATTACTATCATTAGATGAAGTTGAAGGAATAAGAGCTTGTGCTCTTGTTACAACCACATTGGCTGTTTGGATATTCTATTTCTCCCAAGCAGCAATTTGCTGCGGGGTACATTCCTTAACCTCGTGAATACGACCGATTATAAGATCCGCAACAGGATTAGGAAGAAGACACGCGTGGACATCTCCTGTAAAGAAGGGAGTATCCATGTGGATGATAGCAGTAGAATATATCTCCAAAGTTCCGCCAAATGTCACACATTTAACCACCTTCCCCATGGCACAGCAAGGATCTATGAGAGATTGTCTAACCCCAATAGTAGTACATCCAGAATAAAAAAGTACTGAGACTGGATTATATTTCACTAGGCCTCTATGTAAAATAAGAGATCCTTTCCTGTCATGTGCAACTGTAGCAGGAAGAGCGGGAAGAGGGTGCCCACAAATTAGGGTAGATACTGTAGATGACTCGAACAATGTTGAGCATTGGGGGCACTTAGCTGCTCTCCCAAAATCGAAAGCAGAGCCAGTGATAGCATTAGAGTTTCTACTATCGTTCACTTGACTACAGGCTTCCTGAGACTCATGTTGTGCAGCGTTTGCCTGACGATAAGATTTTATTTTGTTATGTCTAGGTCTGCCACGATTATTATTTCCCCTGAAATTATCATTATATTGCCCATCATAACCATTATTCTGGTTTGAATCACAGTTTCCATAACCATCATCGTAATATTCTTGACGGCGAGGATAATTATCTCGAGAAGAAAAACTGTGATAGTTCCTAATGTGATAACTTTTGCGAAAGTGTCTATAATTGTTAGACCCAATATTACGAGGACTATCAGCTCGTCTCCAATTCTTTGAAGAAAACCCATTGTGTGATGGATTGCTTTGATATTGATTGTAATTCTGATTACTCTTCTTATTAAAGCTTTGTTTAGCACCTTGAAATTTATGATTGTAATTAGAGCCATATGGTGCTGCCGAAGCAACTGGCAACCCTTCTTTCGCTTTAGAATTGCTAACAGCAGCATGGGGATGCGCAGTTACGTACTGGCAACAAGATTCCTCCATGTCTTTTATGTTTTTAGGTTTACGCTCATGAAGAAAAGCAAGGAAAGATTCGTTGACCGATGACATAACTTTGTCTCGAAGTAATAAGTCCATTAGGCCTTCATATGTTTTTTTCAGTCTGAGACAACTCAATCCAACGTGTGAATGTACGACGTATCTTTATAATAAAGTCAGAGAAATCTACTCCATTTTCTGGCAACATTGTCTTAAGACGAAGACGATAATCTTCTTTTTTTAGTTGATATCTTTTAAGTATTGCTGCTCTGGCAACATCATAGTTAGTCCTGTCATGTTCCTCTATTGTCATAAGAGTAGTTACTGGTTCACCTGAAAAACATTCCATCAGTTGTTTGACATATTTTTCCTTTTTTATTTTATGAGAATCGCATTAAAATTCGAATCTATCAAGATAATCCATTATATCGTCCTTTAAAGGATTGAACTGAGGTAGTTTGATCTTATTAGACTTCTCCTTTGTCGTATCCGAAGTTCCTTGATGAGCACCCGCATTCATCAATTTCAATTTCTCTAACTCCAAAACTGCGAGTCTTTCATCATGTTCCATTTTTGCTTTTCTCTCTTCAGCAGCAGCTTGAAATTTTCTCTCTTCATCAGCAGCTTGAGCTTGAAGTTTTTTCTCCTCAGCAGCAGCTTGAAATTTTCTCTCTTCAGCAGCAGCTTGAGCTTGAAGTTTTTTCTCCTCAGCAGCAGCTTGAGCTTGAAGTTTTTTCTCCTCAGCAGCAGCTTGAAATTTTCTCTCTTCAGCAGCAGCTTGAGCTTGAAGTTTTTTCTCCTCAGCATCAGCTTGAAATTTTCTCTCTTCAGCATCTGCTTCCCTTTTTTGTTTTTCCATTTCCATCTGGAATTTCCTTTCATCTGCTTGCATCTGCAATCTTAAGATCTCAGCATCTATCTTCTTTTGTTCAGCTTCTCTGTCCAATCTTTTATTTTCCTCTTTTTGTCTCTTTTCTTCAGACTTCAATGCTTTGGTAAAGAGAGCAGTCGAGTATTCTTCTAATTCTTTACCAGACTTACCAAGGGATTTCCCTTGTTCAATAAAGAAGTCTAGTGTAGACATTATGTCTATGTGAGATCAGACCTGAAAAATTAAATAAATTACCTTATCCCACTTTGATGGGAGACACGTCTGTAATTCTAGACTTGTATACTCACTTCACTTTTTTTCACTCTCTTCGAGAGACAAGTCTTAGTCAAAGACCTTGTATAGTTACCTTGTTTCTCTATAATATTATCATATAAGTAACCTTTATCTGAAAAGTGTATGATATTAATAATAATAGTCAATGATCAAGTATATCTATAGACTGTATGACAACAATGTATTACAATAAGAAATACAAAGACAAGAATACAAAAAACAACCGAAAACGTTCGCAGAAGTCAAATAATAAATAAAGCTTAACTGAATCTAATGTTGTAAAATTTTACAATGATAACTGCGAAAATCAAACAAATGACAACACTGTTATAAACAAAAAGGTGTATAGAAATAAATGGAAGGAAGGAGAGGCGAATAGATACAAACAAAACAAATCGAAAATCAAAGAATGGAAAAAAATAACTAAAACGACACTAACACATCTCGTCACAGCTAAGAAAAAAAAACTGAAAAGTAGCAACACAGGTCGCTCGCAATTTCCGCTGGAGAAATATGCGTATTTCCTACAGAACACGCTCACGATAGAACCTCTATCACGTGGTATCTTCTATCGGATTCTCGTACCCAACCGGCCCGCTGAAATACACATTAAGTACACATGTAAACAAAAACATGTATGCAAAAAACATGCATGGCATATATAAATACACAATATGTAGAATGTGTTTAGAGGAAGGCTCAGCTTTACACAAAATAAAGATACAGTTTTCACACTAATCAGGCCACTTATCTTTAAGCACAATCCTCAACAACCACAAAGATGCAGTATAATGCGGTACCACTGTCAAGAACAATGAAGACGATCCACCGTTGAAGGTCACCGTAACTTAATAACAGGCAGTGGTCTCCAAAGTGTAGCTACAAAAATCATACTTGACACCAGTTGAGACTAGAAGATCCAACGTCGATATGTTTGTAGAGTGTAGTGTAAACAACCAGCGGTACATTTTACAATCTTAGGTTGACAGGTAACGATGTGACTTGATAGCTCAGAATGTAGTGTAAACAACCAGCGGTACTGTTTACAATCTTGGGTTGACAGGTAACGATGTGACTTGATAGCCCAGATATAATGCCATCATCTGTAGAACTCCAGAAATGTATAACAATGTCACTTCAATTCCGTAGCAGTTGTGGTCCATGTAGCAGTAACACAAAAATGCCAACGCCAGTGTTTATGTGAGTCAGCAGTTGTTGACCTATTTGCCACTGTCTCGAAAATGCAGAAAACCCACAAATCTGGTCCACCAGAAATGTAACGTACTGTTTATGCGTGATGTGAGAGCTGGCAGAGTGAACGTGTCGTTTGTCACCTGGACGGTGTAATGTAGTGGTGTTGATAAAGGTCACCAGAAATATAACGGCCAGAAATGTAACGGCCACCAGCATGAGGCGCTGCCAGGGATAATATGGTCACTCACACAAAACAGCGTACATGTTATAGATGTGTGGTACTGGTATTATGATGTGCTGAGTGTGGGTGTAGACGAGAACGCGAATGCTTGAAGCTCTTAGTAAATTCAATAATGCACCCATACACTCGCATGCAGTAGTCAATGATAAATTGAAGACTGCTGGCACGTTTCAAACATTTATTTACGAAACTGACAGTAGCATCAACAGTACAGTCAAATCGACAAGATCAAGGACTTCACATAAATATAGAATGACTGTTAAATGTCTGGTAATCAAAGGCTTGCATCGTACATGGGTTAGGACATACCCAAACATCATATGTCCTTATGTTACAGTTATAATGTAGCTTCCGTACCATTGACTCAGCGCGTCAGGTACTTAATTAACTCTGTCGTCCAACAAACGAGCTCCTAAATTGCGTAGCAATAATACATGGGGCTGCTTTTCAACTGGCATAGGCCGCCAGGTATATTTCCTCTTGCTGAAAAATATTGGCCGTAATCCAGGGCCTCAGTATGTAGACAGCTGTGTATCCTTTGTAAGCAGGCACGATCAAACCATGCTAAACATATATACCGCCAACCTGCGGCGTCCACAATAATTTATCATTATCTTTAGGCTTCTGTTCAATAGAAACACATAGTCTCATTTGGCTAGAAATGGAAACAAAGAAGGAATTCTGTCTCTCAAGATCTGTGAGCTTCACTAGCAGTTAAGTAACTTCAAATGTTCTGCAACCAAAGGCATATTAATATGAATGTCTCTTTACCTTTATACAGAATCCTCCGGATACACAATTAATAACAGTCGTCACTCTTGACGAACAAAGAATCACTGGGGAAAACATTGACATTTCAGTCATATCGAAAACTTTCCAATCTCCACGATGATCTAGAGAAAATCACAACGGACATCATGTCGGACAGCCCACACAAAAAAACTCTCCCTGACGGACGTTTCCTCAGTTCGCGCTCAATACTTGCGCATGGCCAGACAGCATAAATCAGAGCATCGTTAAAACAGATCAACGACAATGATTTGAAAGAAAGGGAAGACAACCCTCAAATAACCTTTCATAGAAGTTAACTCCCAGTTCTCCAACTTTTGACCCAACAAAAGTATAAAAGGATTTACCTTTATGACTCCGTCAAAAACGACAGCAACATACACAACATATCACAACTATAATTATTTAACGTTCAAGATTTTAAAAGCCAAATGCCCAAAAATCTTACTCCTTAAAAGAAGCGATTCGGGAATATATATACTAGAGATTAATGCGTAAAGGAAGGCTTACAAAAAGTTAACGGTTACAGGAAGGTTTACCTATAGTTAAGGGATACAATAAGGTGTATTAAATGTTACATGCTACGGGAAGGTTTACTAAAAGTGAAGCGATACGGGAAGGTTTACTAAACGTTTAGCGATACGGAAAGGTTTGCCATCAGTTAATGGATACAAGAAGGTTTATTAAAAGTTAAAGCGCACGGTCATGTTTATTGAAATTTAAGTGGTATGGGGAGGATTCCTCAAGTTAAGCGATATGGGAAGGTTTACTAAAAGTCAAGGGTTACGAGATGTTTTACCAAAAGTTAAGGTGTACGAGAAGGTTTAGTAAACATTAAAATGTAAGGGATGGTTTAATAAAACGTAAGGGTTACAGGAAGTTTTATCGAAAGTTAAAGATTGCAGGAAAATTTACTCAACATTAAGTGGCACCAGAAAGTTTACTAAAGGAATATGGGAAGGTATACTGAAAGTTAAAGGGTAAGGAAAAGTTTACTGACAGTTAAGGGTTATAGGAAAGTTTGCTGAAAGTTAAGAGATACATGAAAGTTTACTAAAAATTAAATGATACGTGAAGGCGTCCTTAAGTTAAACGATACAGGAAGGTTAACTATAGGTCAATGGGGTAAGGGAAGTTCTTTTAAACGGTAAAGGGTACAAGTAGCTTTACTTTAAGTTAAGGGATTCGGAAATGGTGCCATAGTTATGATCTCGATTTGCTCGGTAGTTTGTATCTATACTATTTGATCTCTGCCTAGGTAAATTATAGTTTACAGTCCTAGCGGATGCCACTGGCAATGAATCCTTAATGTTATTTTTACTAAGGTTCCTACACGGATGTGCAACTTGATATTGATGACCAAGATTTTCCATAACAGAAAATGTATCAGGTTTTCTTTCCTGTAGGAATGTCAAAAAGTCGCCACTAACTGAAGACAACACCTTGTCTCTTAGCATCATATCAGCCAGCCCCTCAAAAGTTTTTTTTTTCAATTTTGAGCAAATCAACCCATCTAGAAAAGTAACGCTTAATAGATGTGACAATATCAGTAAAATCCTTAGCTGAATCTGGTAAAAAAATATGTTAAACCTCAACGTGTAGCTATTTTCATCCAGATGATACTTTTTTAACACCAAGGCTTTTACAGTTTCATAGTCATTTCTGGTCTGATCATCCATTGTGCAGACTGCAGTAAGAGCTTCACCCACCAATAACGTCATCAGAGTACTAGCCCATTTTGCTTTATCAATTTTAAACTATTGGCAAGAAATTTCATACCTATTTAAGAAGCATGAAATATCGTATATATTTGAGTTACATTTTGGCAAATTGAGCTTAAAAGTGAAAGCATGGTCTTTTTTTCCAGCCTCACCATTCACTGGATTAACCTGTGGTTGTTGAAGTATCAATTTCTCCAACTCAAGTTCCGCCATTATAAGCTCTTGTGCTTTTATTTCAGCTTGAGCTTGAGCATAAGCCAATTTGTTTTCTTCAAGTTCATATTCTCTACTCTTATTCTCTTGTTCAGGAGCCATTTCATTTTGTCTCTTTTTTCAGCTAATTCTTCTTCTCTCTTTTTCTTAGCTAATTCTTCTTGTCTCCTCTCCTTAGCTAAATCTCTATCGAATTGTCTCTGATCTCTTAGTTCATCTTCTAATCTCTTCAACTTCTTTCTTTAGTAAGCTCAATAGATGCGTATGTTTTTAAAACGTTACCATCCATACCAAATTCTTTTCCAATCTTTACAAAGTATTATAAGGTAGCCATGATTCACAATTATTGTGTTTTCAAATAGCTGAAGAATAGTGCAGATATTATATAATGAATATGTCAGCAATATTAGCAAAAATTATTTTGCCACTCAAAATCAACCAACTGCATGTAATATTAGATGTAATAATATAAGCTAAAACTATGGATACGAACAAGCAGACATACTACAGTGACAAGAGCTAATTCAAGATAATACAAATGATCAACTAAGGCAGAAATGTATGGATTGTAGAACAAATGAAAAAAATATAGCTCTATCACACTTATGACAAGACAAGCACGATTTCACAACATATATGACATATAATAAATGAAAGATTGCAAGAATAGACCAACAATATCCCAAACAATAATGAAGAAAACTTAATAAAACTTACAATCAACTTTACAACAATAACAAACTTGCCAAAAAAACAGGACCTTCACAACTTGACAGATATTGGATCTGGTTAACTCAATTAAGGCAGTAACACTCAGCAATGTACGCCGGCCCCTTAATTTGAAGAAAACAGATACAAAAACAACGGAACGACCATGAATTTACGACCATCCATTGGAGGTATTGCAATTCACAGTTCCCTTCCAACCACCCGCTAATTTACAAAAACATATAGACACTAAAATACATATAACATAGAGAAAAAAAAACTCTGGCAAACAAGATTCTCAGCATCACACGCTGTATGTAACTCTATATATATACTTATCTGAATGCCAGTGACAAAGATCCTCCTGGTTTTGAGCTTCCTTCCCAAGGAACGATAAAAACACTCAGTGTAGACCAGGTTTAATCTAGGATTTACAGTCGAACAGGACTGCCATTAGGTCCGTCGTCTTCTTAATAGTAGGCCATCGTCGGGGGAAAAAACTTGAATTTATCTTGAATGAAAAGTCGTCTTCCTTGAATAACTTCTCCTTCTGCAGTGCATTTGAAAATTTGAACAGCAATTTATGTTCATACAACCACAGCCGGGTCAGCAGACGACATACAACGCCATTTTAAAAATTTGTGATTTTTTTTTCAAAAACGAAGTCCAATGACTTGAAACATTACTCCTGACATCAACAATCAATATAATATTCGGGAATCCCGGATTGAGGGCTTTCATTTTAGGTGTTGCGGGTTTGTTATAGTATTATATGATGAGTAATACGTTTACTCAGGCCAAGTCCATATAGGGGTATGCAAGTAGACCCCGCATACACCCCTTCTCCACCAACTATTAATGTCACCACAAAGGCCAGGTTATTCCCACAAACAATCAATCAATACTTTTTAGCTCCTCAAGGAGCATAGGCCTTTAACAAACACATGCCAAGTCTTCCTGTCCTGTGACCACCGCTCAAGTTCTGTCCATGTTTTCCTCATCGTTTTTACCTCTGTTTCCAGTTCTATTCTCCATGTGTTTTTGGTCTACCTCTGCCTCTCTTTCACTGTGGATTCCAGAACAAGGTCTGCCTTCTAATGCTATCAACAGGTTTCCTCAGTGTGTGTCTATCCCTATCCATCGCCAGCGTCTTCTTCTCAACTCTTGTTCCACTGGCACTTGTCTAGTTATTTTCATCAATTCCACATTTGTGACTTTGTCATACCATTTCAGTCCTTCTATTCTACGCAAGCACCCGTTTATAAAAGTCGGTAGCTTTTTGGTTGTTATTTTTGTTTTTCTCCATGTCTCAGAGCCATACAATAGGGCTGACTTGACATTTGAGTTGAAGATTCTTATTTTCGTGTTGGACTTGATTTCTCTTGTGCTCCATATGTTTCCGAATGCAATGAAAGCTCCTCTTGCTTTTTGTATTCTTATTTTGATATCACTGTCTGTCTCTCCAACTTTGTCTATATTACTTCCAAGATATGTGTAAGATTCTACATCTTTTAGTGGTGTTTCTTCACGTTCAACCTTGTTATCATTTCTTGCACTTATTCTCATAATCGTTGTCTTTTCCCTGTGTATTTTCAGACTCTCTTGTTGTGACCTCTCATCGAGAATATTTATTTTCTTTTGCATCTGATTATAGTTATGGGACAGATGAGCCAAGTCATCTGCAAAATCCAGATCATCAAGATGTTTAGTCAGATTCCACTGGATTTCATTTATGTTGTGTGATGTCGATGTTTTCATAACCCAATCTTTGCTAGTAAGAAGGTTACTGAAAGTTAAATGATAGCGTGAAGCGATTGAGGAAGGTTTACTAAAAGTCAAGCTGGACTAGAAGGTTTACATAAAGTTATGGGTTACGGAAAGGTTTAGTAAAAGTTAAGGGATACGGGAAGGTTTACTAAACTTTAATGGGTACGGGAAGGTTTACTATAAGTTAAGATATACAGGAATGAAAACCTTCGGTAAAGCATTCATTTTCTCTTGCAATGATTGTTTTTAAAAACCTGTTCTACATGATGAGGTTTCCAGCCTCCTGCACAACCACATTTTAGGTGAATCTTTCTTTTCTCTCGGCTGAAGTGGTGGTTGCATGTTCCATGGGACCCCAAGATGCAGCAATAGTGAATGCAGTCAGCGACCCATAGCTGTACTGCTTGCATCAGGACCAGCAAACTAGAGCTGGTCAAGACCGCACTCCACCTCCACGTGGTGGTCCTGGAAACAGTCTGCAGCAGTGCAGTCTGGCTGAGCGAGTGCGGATCGCAATGGGAAGGCAAACCCGGTCCCTAAAAAATGCCGTGCTGAAGTCGGATGTGTCGACCGAAAGGTGCAGATATCACAGCTTAGGCGTAAACAGACACAACGCAACCACCGTCCTTTTCAGGGCGAACGAAGAAGAAGAAGAAGAAGTTTGTTCCATAAGGAGACGAAGAGAGAAAAGAAAGAAGATTCGATGACCTTCAAGCAATTTCCGTTTAAACGCTCATACGGTATCCACAATACATATCCTCTGACATTAAAGCTCAGTTCCTGGCCTTCGCGTGGCGGGACCCTTTCATACTATCACGAGAACGGGTGAAGAGCGAGTTTCCGGCGACCTAAAACCGCACTGGTCCGGATAGATGAGCTAGTAAGCCGTGTACCGTGTTTGACAGAAACCGAATGAGAGCAAGGCAAAGAATGGCAGTCATTAAAAAACTTGCTGGAACAACTAGGGTGGAGATGAGAGAGTGCTAAAGACGTTATACAGAGGGCGTGTGAGACCAGTCCTAGAGTATGGCATTGCAAAACTGGCAACATCAGCTAAGTCAAACTACGATAAAATCAGCAGACTCCAAAAATAAAGCAACGAGTATTATAACGGGCGGCATGAAGACAACACCTGTAAAAGAACTCGAAAATATTATATGCCTCAACCAATGGAGGATAGAAGAGACAGCAGGGCTCAGCAACAAGCTGAAAAATTCAAGAGACTAACAGACCATCCAATGTGCCATAGAATAAGTGCGATTAGGAGGCAAAGATATAAACGAAGCAACTTTGTAGAATCAACCTAACCACGGCTATCATTACTTCATTACCTTTTAGCTCCATAAGGAGCACAAGCAACGAATTCATGCCATGTTTTCTCTTCCTGTGCCATCTTTCCCTAAACTGTCTATGTCTATGTCACGGGTTTCCTCCCCTTGGCTCTGCAGTAGTGGTCCAACAGTGGCCAAAACCTAGAGAATCTAATGTGTGTCTTCAAAGGTGTCTACATTCGCACAAGATTACTCTTGGTAGAGTTGTAAACAGGAGGATAATGATGCTTCTACCTCGAGGGAATATACACAAGATATTCAGAAAGCAAGAACAATGCTGAATGAGTCCCAGCAATGTTAACGTTAGTATCTGCCGTCACATTTTGTGAAGGAGTATCTTATAATTAGCTCGTTCAAGCCCCCAACTGGATTACTCGGTGAAATTCTTCTTCTTATTTTTTAGCTCTGGTTAAATGTATTTAAAATATTGACTGCGACACACTGGTGCAGTACATTCAAAATGATTAAATCAACGTTAAATGTGTATATACACAAACAACAAATTTAATAATCAATTATGGTTAACAGTTTAAAAATGAATAATTCTTTTAAAAAAGTAATCATCAGAGGGTGATGTTATTGTTTTCGAAAAATGGACAATTCACTTCGCAGCTTTTAAGTTTGTTCTTAACTGCCAATAGTTTGATGGTTTCTGATCCTCCTGATGTTTGCTTCTTTGCAGAAAGATGATTGGGTCACTCTCGTCACCGGCCAAGTCTGAAAGTTGTACACGTTCAAAGAAGTATCAGAGAGTAATAACAAAGCTGGCCCAGCGTCTCTAAGACCCGTCTGATGATGGTGTTTAGAGTCGACTTCAGGCCACTTATACTCTCAACTGTTCCAGAAATAATACCCTCAATTGGTACCACCGACTAGTGTCACAAAAGACAAGAACAAATACCCTCTTGAGTATTTAGTTTTACTGACACACCCCCAAGCCCCCCCCCCCCCCCCCCAACCCCTCTTTTTTTATTCCACCATCCAGTCTGCCTAAGAACTTTACCATCTCTGAGAATTTTTCTTAATCCCAGTGAGCGGAAAAGGTTAATTACATTTATATTGAATAGGTTGACATTTACCTCTACATTGGTTGAAAAGGTTAGCAATGTAATACGTGTGTTATCAGACGTGCAATTGTAAAAGGTTAAGGCATTTAATATATTGCGATAGAGGTTTCAATTTTGAACGCTCCATACACGATCGATTATGACGTGTATAGCGTTGTTTAGGACACAGTCGGTAACTAAGAAACGCTACCCTTTGTTACTTGACCGCCAAGCTGAATAGCTGCGTTGTTCTAACCTTCCAATGCAATGGCATGATATAGCCATTTTATATGTGTATTTTTTGATGGACCAGGGTCAGTCCTAGAACTCTTTATGAGAGGGAAATTTATGGAGGTTAGTATTTTAACTAGAATTCTCAGAAGGAGAAGAATAATCGTCAAATTCGTATGAATATATTCAGACTCGCAGTCTCACTGTCGGCAGGTAGCCATGTCTAGCTGCGCGTGCATATAGCTGTGATGTTCTGACGACAATTACTGCTCTGTATCCTTAAACGGACATTGACACGTAAAACAGCAGTCTACGCCATTGATTAATTTATGCATGACTCATGTTCTGTCCCTATTTGAAATGTGTACATGTGAATTAAATGTACGGACTCAATGAAATGACTTATCAAATCAATCGTATTCCAAAGTTCAAGTATTGTTTGGAATCTTCCACCCCAGCATTCGCTTAATCTTCCATCAAAGGCACGATGCACTAAAACTAACATATCAAGGAAGAAAAACAATGGCCAGAATTTTATAATTGTTTTATTCATAACACATGGAACATTGTTCAGAGCAAACCACCACGCAACAGTGGTGTCCGGTGTCTGGGGACGACAAAAAAAATTTCTTCATGACTTTCGAATGAAATGTTTACGATCAAGTTTCGATCACATGACCAGTACGAGGCTGACGTGACGCAGTACTCATTATAATACCTAACAACGTGACGTCACTGAAAATCGTGTAGGTGATCTGTCGAAGAAACCAGCCGTTTCTAAGTCTAACCAAAGGAAACATAAGCCATTTGAAGCCAACACATGATATGGACTATAGGAGCAGACAGTCAGGGGCTTTAGCCTAGCTGTTGACGACCGCTAGCACTGATCGAAGCAACGGTAAAGATAAATCTAGGTGTTTAACTGTTGGTATTGCAAACAGTGCTAACTAAGTCCATTGTCCTCTGCCTACATCGGCATGTTTTTATCTATGTTTAATGTAATTTTTGTTGTCTTAATGTGTTGTTAATTCGTGGGAGGTAGGGAGGATGAACCGAAATTAGATTCTGTGGCTCTCACGATGCCTGAATTGATTTCGGTCGTTTCTTAGGGCAGTTAAACGATCGCACCTTTGGAAACCCCATTGAGGTTTGACATTGGACTTGTTGTCCAAATCTGCTATCGTTTGACGATTTGCGTTAGCTGTACTGTCCCGTAGATAATTGGTGTATTTTATTCGTACTCAGTTAATAATTTTATTCAGTTCTGTACCATGTTCGTTACTATTCGTCCAGTCTCCTCTGACTATCATTTATTTTATGATTGTTAAATTTCGTCCGTTATGAGTCCTGTGACGTCATCATTTTTCGCAGTCATTTTTTTTTTTTGTGTGTACCTTGAATATTCAGTTGACCTCCGGTCAGACCTTGCCCTTCATTTGGTCTGTGACATTTCCGCTTATTTTATTTAGTTCATAAATTCATTTTAATTGTGAAAATGTCTTGTTTGCGTCTTGACATTGTTTGTACCCTTTAGTTGCATCATTGTTTTGTTTGTCCTCATGATATATATTAATATTACATTAATAATATGCTATTATATGCAATAATACACTTGTAATTTAATTTAATTAATTTTTTCTGATAATTAAGGTTAATATGGGACATTGCATAATTATGCAGTGATAGTCCAAGAAAGTAGCACTACAATTTATCATAGATGCCTAGGGCATAATAATATAATATATATATTGACAAAATAAAATAATCTTATAGCTACCTTTGAGGTAATAGACCCATTGTATATTATTTAATATACTTTTCTGGTACTAAGAGAGTGACTTAGTACATTGAACAATATAATTACTAGGAATTATACCCAACATTATTGGATATTGAGATTAATTGTGTGATATAATTACATTATATTTAACAGATATCATAACTATTTATGGTATAGTATTATTTAGATACAATATTGTTACAAAATATTGTCTATTAGTTGAACTTAGACATTAAGTTCAGTACTATTGTGATTACTTATATTGAATATTTCTAAGTTGAGTAAGTATAATAATTACTCTGAAGCTACTATTGACTATTTTAATCAGTAATTATCAATAATTACTTACAGATAAAAGTCAAAATGCTTACTATAGACCATTTCGTTAAGATTGGTCGTGAATATGGTTATAAATCTCAAGAACTTCGTCAGTTTGCTGAATCAGAACTGGAAAAATATGAAAGAAAAGAAGAAGAGAAAAAAGCTGCATTAAAGAAAGAGGAAGAAGAGAAAAAAGCTGCATTAAAGAAAGAGGAAGAGAAAAAAGCTGCATTAAAGAAAGAGGAAGAAGAGAAAAAAGCTGCATTAAAGAAAGAGGAAGCAGAACGTGAGATGAAGCAAATTGACAAGGAAAATAGACTGAGAGAGATTGCTCAACGTGAAAGAGAAGAGCAAAGAACAATCGCCAGACAGGAAGAAGAGAATAAATTGAAACGAGAGGAAATTATTTTACAACAAGAGATGGAATTGGCGCGTATTAAATTGGAGACAGCAAGATTACAAGCACAAAGTGCTGATGCAAACCAGAATAATAACGCACAAAATGGATCATCATCCAGCCAACCTAAACATTTCTACAACTTTAAATTACCCATTTTCAACTTGAACGTCGACGACCTTTCATCGTTCCTGGCACGTTTTGAACAGACTTGCAAATCTAACCATTTGCCTGAAGAGTCATGGGTACTCAAATTAAATGAATTCTTGGTTGGAGAACCACTGACAGCTTCTCAAATGCTGACCCATCAATAGCTAATAACTACGGTGCTATTAAGTCCTTGCTTTTACGAAGGTTTCACCTGGACGAGGAACACTGTAGGTTGAAATTTAAGGGAATTTTACCAGAATCTCCAAAGGATTTTGCAGGATTCATTGCGAATATACGCAATACATTTAATAGATGGGTTGAACTGGCAGAAGTCAACAAATCATACGACAAATTAGTTGATTTACTACTGCGGGATAAGGTATTATCTTCGGTTAGCCAGCCATTTTTTGCATATTTGCAGGAGCGTAAACCAGGTACTATGGATGAGTTAGAAAAAATTTCTTTAAACTACTGTTCGGCACATCCGAATGCAACCATTTCTAACTCCTCATTAAGAGAACCTCTACCTGTGGCGTCTAATATGACCTACAATCACAATAACAAACAAAGACATCACAGTGTAGACAGAAGCAGGTTCCAAAGAAATCATAACGTTAACTTTCAGAAGGGACATAATAATGATTTCAACAATAAAAATGAGTTCAACAGAGGTAGATCACGAGATAGAAATTATTCACCTCAAACAAACTACCACAATAGTCAACATAACACTCATTATAATCGATCACATACTCCCAATAATAATAATAACTGGAATGGTAATAATCATGGCTCGAGACATCGAGATAATAGTTGCTATAGAGGACGACGAGATAATTCTAACAATTATACTCGGAATCGATCTCATTCTCGGGGATCATCTCATTACAACCATAATACAGGGGCGGCAGTTACAAATAATACTACCCCTATAGCTCAGGTCCCACTTGACAATAATACAACACAGTCTTCTGCTGCATGTTTTGCTATTAATTATAATGTGGCAAATAGTTGCCAGCAATGCAATCTTATTTTTCAGAAGGCGAAAGAAACAGTGCTCAACTGCGGACATATTATACCACAGGTAGGTCTTGCAGTCAACGATGGAACAGGCCTACTAATTTTTAACAGGGGATTAGTTAATGGATCCGTCGTCTCAGTGTTGAGGGATTCGGGATCCACAACGATTGGTGTACGACAGTCGCTGGTACATCCTAGCTGTGCAACAGGGGAATATGTCCGTTGCATGACTTTTGGTGGAACAATAGAGTTTTACCCCACAGCTATTATTCATGTTAACACTCCTTTCTTCACAGGGAACGTAAAAGTATGTATGCTAAAAAAGCCTATAGCTGATTTGATGGTCGGTCGTATACACGGCAGTAAAGATTGTACTCCAGATGAGATTATAGAATGGGAGAAACATAACCTATGCACTGGAAACGCCGTGACGACTAGAGCGCAGACTCAACTCATGGAGAAAGTTGATGATAATAAAATGGATGCAGACAACCAAGAGGAATTTATAGTCAATTCACCTATTGACAGGGAAACATTTGCAACCAAACAAAAAGAGGATAAATCTTTAAAAAAATTTTTTAAATTGGTTGATAAAGTTGACAATCTATCCTCAGGTAATAATAACAAACATTGTTTTGTTATTAAAAATGACATATTGATTAGATGTTTTAATGACAAATCACAAATGAAACAACAAGTTATGGTCCCGTATACTTTTAGACGGTACATTCTTCAACATGCACATGACTCACATTGTGCTGGACATATGGGATATACTCGAACACGATCTCGAGTACTGTCTTCATTCTTTTGGCCAGGGGTGTCAAGAGATATTTCGCAGTATGTACGTTCCTGTACTACATGCCAAGAAGTGAAAGCACGTGGAGCTTTTCACACGGCGCCTATTCAGGCTTGCGATATCTCAGTGAGACCTTTTGACAAGATGGCAATAGACATTATTGGTCCATTGCTACCATCGGCCAGAGGACATAGATTCGTCCTTACGTGCATTGATTTGTGCACACGATGGCCAGAAGCTATCCCATTAAAGACCACCACTACCACAGATGTAGCTGATGCACTACATCTCATCTTTTCTAGAATAGGGTTTCCTAGAAAACTTTTATCAGACCATGGGTCACAGTTTATATCTGACACCATGAAGGAAGTCATGAAAACTTGGGACATTGATAGGAATTTAAGTAGTATTTATCATCCGATGAGTAATGGTGCGGTTGAAAGACTTAACCGTACACTTAAACAACTACTACATAAGGTCACTGCTAAGCACCCTCATGACTGGGACAGAGCACTCCCAGCTGTTCTATTTGCTTATCGGGAGGTACCGCATGAACAAACTGGCTTCTCTCCCTTTGAATTAGTTTTTGGTGCTCCCCAAGAGGTCCTATGGGACTAATAAAAAACTTATTAATTGACGAGGAGATGACTCAGGACACTCAGTCATCTTACGAATATGTGATTAATCTTCGGAAGAACATTATTGAGTCTTGCCAGTTGGCAACAGCTTCTTCTGAGGCTGCAAAAGCTAAGGCTCGATCTCTACAAAATAGGTCTCGACGATTACGCCAATTATTCCCAGGCGACGAGGCTTATGTGTTACTTCCTCACAATAACAATAAATTATTGATATCTTGGAATGGTCCTTACAAAGTCATTGATAAAATTTCCGACGTTGATTACGTCTTAGATATCAAGGGACACAAAAAGATATTTCATATTAACATGCTCAAGCAATTTCATACACGTCCTGAACACTTACAGTCAATTTTTCATGCACTAGAGGACAACACAGTATCCACTTGTCATTATTCTAACTTATCTGTCATCCAGGAAGAAGAATCTTCTTTTCCTGAGGTACAGTTACCGTTACCGGTACCAGTAGTTCAACCTACTGAATCTTGGCGGGATGTAACCATCTCTTCAACGGTTACACCGCAACAGCGTCTACAGATTGCTAATCTATTACAATCTTATCCAGATGTATTGACCGACGTCCCGGGTCGCACATCGGCTATCAGTCATGACATTACTCTCAATGATGATACACCTATTCGTGTACATCCCTATTCTGTTCCTTTACATTTCCTTGCTAAAACTACTAAGGAACTTGAACAGATGTTGTCTCTGGGAATCATTGAGACTAGTAATTCGCCATTCTCTTCTCCATTAGTGATTGTCCGGAAGAAGGACAATAACATTAGACTATGTGTTGATTATAGAAAATTAAATGCTAAGACTATAGTTGACAGCGAACCACATCCACTTATCGACGACTTACTGCCACGTCTATCCAACGCAACTATATTTAGTAAGATAGACTTAACTAAAGGTTATTGGCAGATACCACTGACCGAAAAGGCTAAGTACTACACCGCATTTTCCACTCCACAAGGTCTATACCAGTGGAATGTGATGCCTTTTGGGCTTGTTAATGCGCCAGCTACCTTCATTCGCCTGATGCGACAAATTTTATCAGGTAGACCAGACGTTATTACATATATTGACGACATATGCTTGTTTAGTTCGTCGTTTGAGGAACATGTTTCGGGACTTAGATATGTTTTTGACACTCTAAGGAATTATCATCTAACTGCTAACCTACAAAGGTGCAAATCGCGTGTAATGAGATAACCTTTTTGGGACATATCATTGGATCGGGATATATCCGAACGTTACCTAGTACAGTCTCCAAAATTCTAAACATAGCAGTTCCTCAGACGAAGAAACAGGTCAGGAGTTTGTTAGGACTTGTTCAATATTACAGTAGATTCATACCAAACTTGTCATCCATCACGGCTGTATTGTCTTCATTGTTAAAAAAAGATATGCCGGTGAAGGTGACATGGACTGGTACATGCAATGAAACTTTCAACAAAATTATAAATTTGTTCTCGCATGAACCAATTTTAAGACTTCCCGATGCTTCCAAAAGATTTTTCTTACGAACAGATGCTAGTAACTACGGCATTGGTGCATGCCTGCTCCAGAACCATGATGGCATTCTACATCCTACGTTATACATTTCAAGAAAGCTGAAGCCGGCAGAAACGAAGTATTCAACAGTCGACAAGGAACTTTTATCTGTGATCTGGGCAATAACCAAACTTGAAAAGTACTTACTTGGTGCTCCCTTCACCATACAGACGGACCAACGTGCTGTAGCAGCCTTGCGTCGATCAAATCATACAAGCCAGAAGCTTGCCAGATATTCAATCATCCTACAGCCATTCGAGTTCTCCATTGAACACATACCTGGCACTGAAAATTGTGTGGCAGATGCATTGTCACGTAATCCTATTGACGACGAATAATCAATATTGACACTCTTAAACTACATCAATCAGAACTACATTGGATTGAACGAAGTATCAACTATAAGAGAACTAACCTTGCCTTCAATTTAAACTTTATAAACACTATATGCATCACAGAATTGAACTAAAAGACATATTGACATTGGAACTTCGTCTAACGTCCATACACGATATATAAATACCGTTGAACAATCATGGAATAATATCTGACGACAAGTCGAACTTATTATCCTATGGACTCTTAATTCTTGGATGCAGTGATAAATGACATTTCTTCCGACGTGAACGTTTGAACACTTTTGCCTAAAAGAATTCATCAGGATCAAGACTACGGATGGATCATCATATCCTATACTAATTAATTAGTTAACTTAACTTCTTAATTGAATTATTATCAATAAAATGAAAGGTGAGAAAAAAATTAAATGAAAAAAAAAGAGAACGAAATATAAAAAGAAGAAATTATGAAAAGAGAAAATAAATCTCACACAAGTATTAGATTAATATTTTTGTTAATGTACCTATACATTATTTAGTTAGTTAAATTAGATAGTTATTATTCACTAACACTTAACACACACAATTAAGTTAAAACTTATATTCGAATTTCTTTCTATTTCTTCTCACTTAGTTTGTTTTTTCTTCTCTCATAACATCGCGTGACATTAGAATCTTAATAATTTAACTCTTAGTTTAATTAATTAATTTAATTTTAATTAGTCAAATTAATTCCTATATGACATACTAATACGACAGACCTTACTCTAATTTAATTTTATCATTCACTATTAACATTGGACATTTATTTAGTTGATATAATAATATGTATAATATTGATATATAATGTGATTTATGTTAGATGACTATTACAAATAGTTAGTTGACACGACCGCAACACGGTTCTACTCAGAACATCGTCGGCCATATGTCACAATTGTGTTAAATATTTTTTGAAAAAAAATTGTTAATTCGGATAGATCTTGAAAAAAAATCTATCGATTTTTTTTTTCCCCGGTGTACAGGGAATTGTTACGGTATATGATATTAACGCCGTCTGCTAAAGGTTATCAGACGTGCAATTGTAAAAGGTTAAGGCATTTAATATATTGCGATAGAGGTTTCAATTTTGAACGCTCTGTACACGATCTATTATGACGTGTATAGCGTTGTTTAGGACACAGTCGGTAACTAAGAAACGCTACCCTTTGTTACTTGACCGCCAAGCTGAATAGCTGCGTTGTTCTAACCTTCCAATGCAATGGCATGATATAGCCACTTATATGTGTATTTTTTTGATGGACCAGGGTCAGTCCTAGAACTCTTTATGAGAGGGAAATTTATGGAGGTTAGTATTTTAACTAGAATTCTCAGAAGGAGAAGAATAATCGTCAAATTCGTATGAATATATTCAGACTCGCAGTCTCACTGTCGGCAGGTAGCCATGTCTAGCTGCGCGTGCATATAGCTGTGATGTTCTGACGACAATTACTGCTCTGTATCCTTAAACGGACATTGACACGTAAAACAGCAGTCTACGCCATTGATTAATTTATGCATGACTCATGTTCTGTCCATATTTGAAATGTGTACATGTGAATTAAATGTACGGACTCAATGAAATGACTTATCAAATCAATCGTATTCCAAAGTTCAAGTATTGTTTGGAATCTTCCACCCCAGCATTCGCTTAATCTTCCATCAAAGGCACGATGCACTAAAACTAACATATCAAGGAAGGAAAACAATGGCCAGAATTTTATAATTGGTTTATTCATAACACATGGAACATTGTTCAGAGCAAACCACCACGCAACAGTACACTATTTCTCTCACCATTCACTCGCAGTTCAAAATGGAACTTGGGACTTCCTCTGCTTATGGTTCTCTATATGAAACTCACATAATGCAGTTACCAGCCCATGCAGTGGTGGTTCATGAAATAGCCATTCTATATGCTGAAGTTGCCAGCATCGTATGACTTGAACATCCACTAGCAATTTTCACATATCACTATATACATATTATTTTACGTGTTAAAAATGCTAAATTTAGAATTATAAGTGTACAACCTACCCTAAAATGTCTTTTAGGAATACAGACTGGCTTCTGGCTGATAGAAATAGTGAAGGCAAATTGTTCAAGATGCCTCTTCCACGTGTTCTGCGGTGTAACTTTACAATAAGTTCCCACTCTGACTGTGACATGTAATGGAAAAAGAACCTACAGTAATCTGACAGTTTCTGTAACCTCGTAGCGCTATACGATTTGCTAGCTAAAACCATGCATTTACTGCATGTCTTTACTCACTCAAACTTACTTTTTCGTCCCCGCCTCTTTTCTTTAAACACAAGCAAACGAAGTGTTTACGAACTTTCGTGATCTGCCCGTCATAACAGGTAGCGATTCAGGTTTGTCTACCCCGTCTTCTCACGCGAGAATCTGTCAATCATACAATACATGAAAGACCGCACGTGAAAAACACATAAGCTTTTGAAGTCTACGAAGGGAAATCCAAAATTCCCAGAGTACGCTTTGATGTCGAGTCGCGGGTAAAACCTTCGAGAACCCCGTTACACGTAATAAGTCTATTGATGCCGGTCGAAAACGCCCGACGGAAGACCGACCGTAAACCTTTATCTTGTAACTCTGTTTCTGATTCTCCGTTACACACAGTAGCGTGAAAGTTAACAACATGTATTGATCAGAGAAATATATTGATATATAAACAGTGTTTTCTTAAACCTGCCATCAGGTCACTCAGAATTTTTGAATACTCTAAGCACGCAGTTCTAGAATCATTCTGTGGAAATGTGTTATTAGCATTCGTGGGGATTTTTCATTCTGATTTTCTGGTAATAGAAATAGGCTAATGTGTTTTTTTTAAAGTGTTAGCCTTTACCATTATTCTTCACTTAGATTTTTCCCGCTAGTTAAAACCTTGTGAAATAAAAAACGCGTATGACTGGACTTATAGGATAAAATGTCTGATAGTGATAGTAAAGAATTCACGCTATATTTCATTTTGTGTATTTATTATAAGTACCTAATATTGAATACCTTACGATGATTAACAGACGCCGACAATTTAATAGCTATTAAAGACGGGAGATTTTTGTGTAACTGCGCGTATGCATATTTAATAATAATTAACATTATCCGATGACTGCTGGCGCGAGCAGAGGCGGAAGAGTTGCATAAGTCTATCCGCCCTGAACTCAGCGCTAGAGAAGTCTGCCCATGTAGGCATAAAGGAAAACACTGTGTGCCTTTTAAGTTTAATCAGGACTGACAGAGTGCAGGATGGATCGTCTTGTCCCCGTCTGTGTGTGTATATAGTTTCATAGGATAGCAGCATTTTTTTTCTCCATGAATGTTTCTTATATTCATCGCAGACCTGATCACAAGAGCGTCCAGAGGTTTTTATTGTTTGTTCCACTTTTGGTTTTTTTTTTCAAGGTTACTTGTTCCTCTACTTGGCTTGAGCGGTACCGATTTTTCATTTATAAAACGTGTACTCGCCAAAGATACATGAGAAACATTTTAACTTATAAGTTTAACTGGACTTACAAAACCCAGATATTTTCTCCAATTTTACCAGCCCACTGGGGTGTACAAAATAGCACTATTGTTCCCGACTTATGACAGTCGTATTCAAGCGGATTTATCCAGATTTCACGCACTGCAGAATCGGAGCTGTAACATAGAGTTGCCCGATATGATTATCATCATTATCCTTTGTAACATTTAGCAACCAGATGTTTCCCAATACTGAAAGTATTTTCCTCTTTTAACTGTGAACCCCAAGAGCACGTTCCTACAGCAACTATTCGCGTTGACATTTTGTTCATGCAGGAAAAAAAAACACCAGATTCGGCGTTCACCTCACTAGACTTTTTTTCTTAGAGGATGAACTGGAGCCAATTTGGGAAGTGATCCGGATAATAAATAAATATATATATATATATATATATATATATATATATATATATATATATATATATATATATATATATATATATATATATATATATATATATATATATATATATATATATATATATATATATTCAGGGACAATTGTATTTCCAAGGGATATCACCAAGAGTAGGTAAGAGTGAGTGAGTGGCCACTGTTTTGAAAGAGTGTGTGAGTATTTTTCGTTGTTTTAGGGAATTTACCAACATTGAATTTGCTTAAACGTGTTTACATTACTGGGTAGCATAAAGCAGGAACTTGTTTACTTTACTGTCTACTTTGTAACATAGTGCTAACCTTCGACCTTTGGGTTATTAACTTTGGGTTCTTATCTCCGTAGGGGGAGGGCGCATCTATTCTGCTATTTTGTATGTATGTAAAACTGATTTTATTTGATCTTTCTTCAGATATTTGGTGTTGTCGAGTTTAAATGATAATAAACTACAAAGAAACTTACCTTTGTGTGTTGGTCAGACCCATACTCATTTAACCGTAGTTTTTCACGTTTGTGTGTCTTGTTGTCACATAGCTGTGTGTGTGTGTTTGTTTGTGTGTGTGTGTGTGTAGGTAAACTTATCTATTCTTGATAGGGAGAAAAAAGCTGTCTTGAAATAAAGTACAGTCGTTCGGATAGGCTGGAAGAGATTATCTAATCACTCCAGAGACAGATCTTCTTTCCTCAATTCTACCACCTGTGAAAAAAATCTATTTCTATACCTTCTTGCGTATCTGTCGACATCCACTCTATATACTCAGACGGGCCAAACTAAACAATTAACCTACCATACGACACTGACCTCGTATTCAGATTCATAGGATTCCGGTTTTCGGTTTTAAAAGAGTTTTCCTGGGATATAAGTCCTCAAGATGCACACATAAGGTCTGATCCGATAAAAGGAATTCTAAACCTTTTCTTTACTCTGGCTATCTGGCTGGGCTCTTGACGAGTATAATTTCACAGTGCTTTCAGCCGACTAAAGTGTCATGTTATTTTGCAATTTTCGTACCACACACATTGTTGTGTACTATTAGCGAGAGAAATTAGGAAATCACAATAGCGATATCAGCGCTAAATAAACTTGATGGGGCGTACGTTGTGTTAATCCGGCGCGCCCAATAATTGGTAGACGAGAATTGTACAACCATGACTGTCGGTCAATATTGCATCACCGACTCTCTCCGCAAGGATGGTCAGGTAAACAGACGTGACGAATTATTACAGGAAGAAGTGTAAACAATGACTCGAAAATACCAATACTGCAGGAAAGAAAAAGAGAGCGAAAACAATTATGGGACAGTCTACATTATCCCTTGTATGTTCGTCTCCAGTTCCTTCCTCCATATGGTTTCGGTCTACTTCTACCTCTCCTACCCTGAGTATTCCAGAGCAAGAGCTGTCTTGTCATACTATCAACAAGTTTTCCTTAGCGTGTTTCATATTCAAAGCCTCCGCCGTCTTCTCACTTCTTGTTCGTCAGGTACTTTTCTGGTTCTTGAAATCTGTTCAAAATGTTTAATCTCGTCGTAAATTTTCAATGTTTGATTCCTTTTCAAGCAGCCATTTATAAAACGTAACTTCTCTTTCTCATTGTTCTCCATGTTTTGCAGCTGCACAACTTTCACCAGATATTTATATTGAAATAATACGACGTTTCACCCTATGCAGTTCCCAGCGGTCTCTGATGAGACACAGAAAAAGTATGTCTGTTCCTTAACAAGGCCAGCCGCATACAGATTTAACCGATTTGACCCTATCGTACTCGGGCTCCCATTTTCAGCTGTGAAACAAATTCGGAACAAAGATTATTTCAAATTAGATGTCGGGTATATATGTAATTACACAGTATTAAAAGTAAAAAAAAGATCGATTTTCAATAGCTACATATTGACATAAAAGGTGTTACAACAAAACTATAATCTTAAGCAGGAGGCCCCACCAAAACGTCCAACTCGGGCCACGCAATTACGAAGGCCGACCCTGCTGTTCCCTCAGTAACTTTGTACCAAGCGATTAATAAAATATCGTGTTTCTCAACCTCATCAGGAAAAACTAATTACTACAGAAAAAGCCGTTACTAAGGCTTGGTTACAGACTTCCTGTAGTCATGGTTACATGCTACAAATGTCGCATAATGATAAATCATGATGATGATGAATACCAGGTATTAAAACTGTTCCCATCATCTGACTTAGAAAAAAAAATTATGCGACATCGTTAACGGATGTGGAGACACTCGTACCAAAGAGTTACTGCCAGTTGTTTACTTGTTATTTATGAACTTTCACGGATGCTCAAAGATACATCGTGGCTTGAATTTTAAGCATCCTAAAACAGTAACAAATACTTCAATAATCACGACATCAATCAAAAGTAATTATGTTACTTGGCGTGTTACAGAACGGATAAAATCTGTGACGAGCACCGTCTGTCTCCTGTGATAAAGTGCTTCCTTCGTGAAAACAACAAAACACTTAATAAAAACAACGTTAACTGATGCAGTTTACACTTCTGGAGTTTTTCTAAACATAGTCGTTGTGTGAGAATTTGAAACGTAAATGTCCCACACAGAATGATCTAAATGGGGCGGACATGAAAGAATGACAGAAGAGTGCTAAAGAAAGACATCCTGGTGTATGAAAACATCGCCTGTTGTTATAGATAATATGTGAAAAGACTTTAAATACAGAACTTGTTATATATAATATGTGATCAGACATTAAATACAGAACTTGGAATACAGGCGAAAGAAAACATTACAGTGGAACAAAATAACAATAGAAGGTATATTTGGTTCGCTTAGTTTTTGGTTCGGTTTTTTAAGGACCATCTTCATTGTACATGGACAACTCCATCACTGCTCCGATCTCCTCCCTTAGATCACACAAGGAGGATCTCAGCACAGTACGCTAACTCAGTAGCACCGGCGAGGATCCCTATGTATGTACATTATAAATATTTTTGTGGTCGGTAGGTGTCCTAATTTGTTTTTTATTTTTACCAGGGCAGCGGCCGTATGGCCTACTCTTTACGAGTTCCAACTGCCGAGTGGTTTTTAACGTGTGCAACGTGCACACTTGACATATTTTTTTCACCCTTATCCGAAAACGCTAGACATCCAATCTGACTACCCACGAGATCAGGAGGAATATGACATCATTAGTACCCACTTGTTTTTAAACTTTTTTCATACATTATATTCCTTGTGCTGGGATCTAACCCTGTACCTTCAGAATTAAAGGCGGACGCTATACCTCTGAGCCACTCCGATCTCCAAAAAGAAGGTATGTAATACACAATAATGACTTACTTATTTATTTAGCCGTTCCCCTTCTACCGTGAAGTGTAGAGGTTTGGAAGAGAAAGCGCTAGACTATACCATAGGCTGTCTTCCTCCTGGCCTGGTTGCATTCTAGTCCTCGGTCCTTCAAAGATTGTCTAATGCTGTTTTCCCACCGGACCCCGGGTCTTCCCGGGGGTCTGGATCACTGGCTCCTCGTTTCCCACGCCTGTCGTGGCAGCCGATCCTCTCCAATTCTGCATACACGGCCAAACCATCTCAGTTGGGACTGTTCCACTTGGGCCTGCAGGGGGTGGGACCTTATGTCCTGTATCACGTGCACCAGAACGAGGTACTTAATTGAAGACAAATAAAAACATTGAATCTCTTATTGGGAATGGAACAACATAGGAAGTGTCATAAATGTTCACATCATTTAATGATTGTTTTTTGAAGCACAACATTTGCTAAACTGAATCAATCGTTTGTGTTCTAATTTTGGAATACTTTGCCAATTGTTTTCGGTTATTCTATTGCTGACGTGTTTCTATTTCTAAAATAACTGTTTATTACACATAAATCTACTAGTTTTTTTTTTTTAATTTTTTAGTCAGAGCTGTACTTCAAATATTATTTCACTTAAGCATTAACAAATGGTTTTAACTTTGACAATAGTCAAAAGTCTCTGGGATAAAGGCTTTCCTCTTAAAGTGAAATATAGAAGTACCTACGTATCGTATTGTAGAAAACATCGTTTCCGTAATATGTTTTAAGTGTCTAATAATACTTTACTTGTACTTATAATATTAGATATTAAAAACACGCACTTTATTTTACCTGTAGTTATAATATTAGATATTAAAAACATACACTTTGTTTAACCTTTACTTATAATATTAGATATTAAAAACAAACACTTTGTTTTACCTGTACTTAAAATATTAGATATTAAAAACATACACTTTTTTACCTGTAGTTTTAATATTAGATACTAAAAACATACACTTTATTTCACCTGTACTTTTGGTGGATTATGATATTGTTCAATAGCATCATATCGTGTAATAGAAAGGTTTAGATTGTGAACATAAAAATAATTTGAGTCAGTCAAAGACATTACGTCAGGGGTCAGAAACCGGTCGATCTTGATCTACTGCTAGATCTCCAGGTATTATTTGGTAGATCTTTAGGTGACTGAGTGTGTACAAAACTTTTTTTACCTAGGTAAATTTCGGATTAGCCCTTTTAATCCGGCAGGTAACAACTTTATGTACCCAGGTTTAAATGTACTTTCACTGCATTTCCAGTGAAAACCAGCAGGCTATAACTACTGTATATTACCTACTATATTTATAGAATTTGGGATTCCTGTATAGACACATTGGGATAATCGCCGGAGCTACGGAGTTCGTGCACTGTGCTGAGATCCCTTTGTGCGATATAAGAGAAGAGATCGGAGCACTCATGGAGTTATCCGTGTGCAACGAAGATGTCATAAAATTAACAGTGATACAACGTAAAAATATCTCCAAAGGATAAAATGTAGGGATAAAAAGAATGCGTAAGTTACTAGGAGGCATGATCGCCCACGCCGCGGGTCATCACCCGCCATGGAAATTAAATTGCTAGAACCATTTGAACGGGATGAGAACGGCGGATCAAAAGGAAAAAAATATGACTGAAAAATTGCGTGAGACTAGCAAGGCTAAGGAGACGCAATTGGAAGGGGGGGAGAAAGGAAAAATTCACGTCCCCAAATTGACACGAGGTACGGAAAGGGACGCTTATGCGATACCAAGCCTTTTATTTGAATACAGCGGCAAAAGCATTACAACGCAGATGCTTGAAATATTACAAAATTAAAAAAGTAACTTTTTCTTAATATTAATGTTAGGAATATAAAAATTAGCTGGCCGGATGGCCCATTTTGAACAGTAAAATAATATGCTTTTATTTATACAGACGGATAGATAATAATGAAGACATTGACAAAAGACTGTGTTGTTTACATCAGCGAAAGACTGCATTGAATCAAACATGTCACTAATTTGCACAAAAACCGCGACCTTGAGGACGCCAGTGCTAAAATCTAGTTAGAATGAAAGAGAGAGGGTGTTAAGGAGAATTGTGGCTAAAAATAACTTTTCAGGCAAAATTGTGTAGGGGACGGATAGGTTGGTTCAAAAACCAAGTACGTTTTTTGTGAAAACGCAAGTAGAGACGGACGGACTAACAGATAAAAATCCATACTTGACTGAAGTGTAGGAAATTTGAAATTTGAAAAACACAAGGCATTGATTGGCCACAGACAATCATATTATCAGCGCTCAGACGCGCTTTTTTGCCATTCCTCAATAGTTGTCCAGTGATAGACACAGTAAATTTTAAGTGTGGTGATTTCCTGTGAAGTAAATTGAAATAAGTTCAGGGACGTCATACTATAGCCAGCAGCTCAGCTGAGTTTTGCTAGCATTTCTGTGTTCTTTATTCATAATCTGGTAAGATTGAAATTATTTCTTTGTATGTTTTAAATATTGTTTAATGTTTCGAGTGATTTGATACTGCCATATCGAAATCTAGCCTTACAACAAGTAAGGATTTGCTCTAGACCCCCCGCCCTAGTTCAGGGTCTAGGGACAAACAATATATATAAACTCCAGCAAGGATTAGGAAGGACAGATCAAGTGTTGAGATCAGTGGAACATATCACCTATCCTATCCTATGGCAAGAAGCTAATAAACATATTTCGGAATATGTAGTCTGGGAGAACTTATCCTATGTGAAACCAACTTGGTAAGATGTGTTGTATGGTCAGAGAGATCTGACCCTGTGTAAGTGGTGTTATTGTAAATTGTTACGTGTAGAAGTGGCTCCTTAGGTAAGGTTCTGAACCTAAACCAATACTTTATTTCAGAGCTGTGAGTTTTTTTATGTTGACACCAAAAGGTGGTGTCAAATGCTGGGTAAATAATTGACAGTGAGGACCCGTGCAGTGTCGCATCTCGGCAGAACAGCCTTGTATTGCCCCCAAGCACGGAGAGGTGGGGCCACCCGATATATTTCCCCCAAGCACGGAGAGGTGGGGCCACCAGATTCCAGCACCAGAACTACTCTTTCGAAGTTACGTAAGCAGGCTGGTCTGCTGGATTTACACCAACTTCATAGACATAGCACCCAAAGTGAATTACTACTAAAACATCCCATTTCCTTCCATCATTAATGGACAATGTTTGGTAGGCATAGACAGGGAGGGATGAAGCAACCCCAACAGCACATCTATTCATCGTTCTCCCAGGGAAAATAAAATTATGAACTGTAGAAATATTAACTAATCGTGAAAATTGTATACGTACACACCTTTTATTTATCATGCCATTTATTCATGCCATTCACTCATAAATTCCAAAATCTTTCATATGTTCTGGCCAAAATAAAACCTTGGTTCAGAACAAATAAATTTAAAAAAGATTTATTTTTCTAAAATTTCACCAGCTGAATTTAGTTCATTGTGTTCTAAATTTTATTGATAATATTATATTATTTAATATCTGTGTGTGTGTGTGTTTGTATATATCAATACAACACATTACATTCAGTACCCTAGATTTTAACGTAGCCACATTCATTAGAAAAAAAGATAGGTGTGAGGTCGTAGTGGTAGCAAGAAAAGCCTTCTGAAAATTCACAGCTACATTTTATCTCAGGAGCCTTCACAGCTGACCTCATACATCACACTTAGTAATATCACCATCATACAATACCATCAAAACCACTACATATATTGGGGTCTTGTCCAGGGATAATTAGCATAAACAGTAATATAAGGATCTCCTGGTGGGAGAAATAAAATTAGGGGAACAAAATTGTAAAATTCCCTTAAAATTAAAAGTGTCCCTTTAAATTAATAGGGCAATTAGAAGTTGGTGAATCTTCACAGCCAGTGTTAGTTAATTAATTAATTAGAATTATTTTAGTCTAGAGTAATTATAAGTACTTTATGGTTGGAAATTTTACTTTGCTTATTGCTAGATTTGTTTAAAAAGTATGGCGGAGCTGGCAAAATTTAGATCAGCTGCTGTGCTGACCGCAAAGGAGATGGGAATGGATGGTCAGATTTTAATTCAATATGTAACGGCTGAATGTGATAAATATATTGAACGGGAAGAAAGAAGATTAAAAAAAGAGGCTGAAAGAAAATTAGAGTCTGAAAGATTAGCTGAAGAGAAGAGGTTACAAATTGAGGCTGAGACTAAGAGGTTACAAATTGAGGCTGACAAAGAGGCTAAAGCATTAGAGGCGGAAGAAAAACGACAGCAAAGGGAGGCAGAAGATAGAAGGTTGCAAAGGGAGCACGAATTACGACTAAGGGAGCTGGAATTACAAGGCCAGGCTCCTGAAAATGGTGCCAGCCCTTTTGCCTCAGATGCTACGCCCAGTCTGGGAGCCTCAAACTCAGCTATGGGGTTCCATTTAGACCATTTTGTTGAAAAAGACGATGACATAGAGGGGTACCTAGGACGTTTTGAGTTATTAGCTACTACATATGGGTTAGAGAGAGAGAGGTGGAGTTTAAAGCTATCACAGGGACTGAGAGGTACTTCTTATGAAGTCTTCGCAAAAATGAACAGAGAAGACCAAGACAATTATGACATGTTAAAGCAGGCTTTGTTATTGAGGTACGAAAAAAATGGGGAATTTTATCGTAAGAAATTTAGAAATGCCAAACTGTTGTCTGGGGAGACATACCACCAATTCTCTGCCAGACTGGAAACCTATTTGGAGAAATGGACTGCTCTGGGGAAAACCCAAGATCTTAAAGAAATGATCATGATTGAGCAATTGAGAGAGTCCATGGCTCCAGACATGAGAAAATTTCTCATGGAACAAGGTGCAGAGAAGTTGGGAGAGGTTTTAAATGTCGCTGAAAGGTATCAGGCAGCCCAGGCAGAGGTAAGTGGTGCTAAAAAGAAGCACATAGACAATTTTAAAGCTCCACAGCAATTTAATAAATTTGATAATAGAGAGCAGGGAAATAAAGGTAGGACAAACTTTGAACGGCCAAGAAATGACTACCGAGACAGAAACTCACAGTTCAATGACCAAAAATTCAATGAAAGAAAACCGTTGAACCAAGGAAAAAGATGGTGTAAATGGTGCAAGAAAGATAACCATAACACCGAATTTTGTAGAAGGAAACCTTCAAACATTGCTGCAATGAAGTCGTGGACGCAAAGATTAAAGGTTAATCCTAATGGACAACAGGAACCTTATCACCCCCCAGTTTGTGAGGATGTTATTTGTAATGGGGTCACCATAAGGTGCCTTTATGATACAGGTTTGGATTATGATTCAGTTGTGAAGTCTAGCCTAGTGGACCCAAGTCAGTATACCACAGAAACAGTGGAAATACAAGGGGCGACTAAGGACATACCACTCATGACACTTCCCATCGCAAGGATAACGGTGAAAACTCGCTATGTGGAAGGAGAAATTAGAGCAGCAGTGATAGATGAACCAATCTACCCTCTGATATTGGGGTGTAGATACGTCTTCTTGGGGAATCCCGAGAGGCCTGTGATCATGGCGACAGTGCAGACCAGGTCACAGAAGAAGGAGGAAGAAGGTGAACCTATAAATGCTCATCCAGAGGAGATGAGGAAGGCGCAGGCTGAGGATAGGACACTCAAGCCATGTTTTAAAAAATTGCCCAAATGCCACACACCTCCGAGCAAGGGGGAATATTTCATGAAGAACAAACTATTATACAGGAAGGCCGGAACTGGAACAAATGGTCACAACCAGCTGGTTCTTCCCACTTCATATAGAGATAAAGTGATGGAACTCGGGCATGCGATTCCCTTCAGTGGTCACATGGGGATCAGCGCCACAGGACAGCGTATAGCTTGTCATTACTTCTGGCCAGGGATAACGGAGGATATAAAAAGATATGTCAAATCCTGCCCAGAATGTCAAAGGGTAGCTCCAAAGCACTGGACTGCTCCTGCAACTCTAGGGGAAATGCCCATAGTGGGAACACCTTTTGAGAGGGTTGCAGTGGATATTGTGGACCTCTCACTCGGACCAAGAGGAGGAACAGTTACATCCTTACTCTGGTGGACACTTGTTCTATGTGGGGAGAGGCGGTAGCCCTGCCATCAATTGATTCAAAACATGTAGCAGAGGCACTACTTACAATATTTACCCGATTAGGATTCCCGCATCAAATCTTGACGGATAATGGTTCTCAGTCAAGGGGAAACTAACGGAAGAAGTTTTTAAGCTATTTCAAGCCAGACACTTTCATTGTAGTCCGTACCATCCGCAAGGGAACGGCCAGGTAGAGAGGTTCAACGGGACTCTCATTTCTATCCTGAGAAAGCTGGCACACGAAAAAAACCGGATCTGTGGGATCAATTCCTGCCCGCCGCATTGTTTGCGTATCGGGAGGTACCACATAGTTCAACCGGGATGGCTCCCGCAACTCTGCTATTTGGGAGGCCAATAAAAGGTCCATTAGAAGCTTTATTAAGGACCTGGACAGATGAGAAGGCAGAAGAGACTGTTACCTCATCTTATCAATACGTGAACGAACTGACCACTCGTTTGAAAGCTGGATGGAAACTGGCAAATGATAATTTGAAACAAGCCAGGAAGAAACATGCAGCATATTTTAATAGGAAGGCAAAGGACAGAGAACTAGCTGTGGGAGAGAAGGTGCTGCTTCTACTACCCGGTAGCCAGAATAAATTACAAATTGGATGGCAAGGTCCACATACGGTTCTAGAGAAGGTGTCTAGAACAAACTATAAAATTGACAAAAAGGGGAAGGAGAAAGTTTATCACGTAAACCTGTTAAAGAAGTATCTGGACAGACCACTCCAGGAAAGCACCCCCTTACTGACCTTGGCTATCGCAACTCAAATGCAAAAGGAACCACTCACCTCACATGAATACCCATTACATCCGTGTGAAACAGCAGCACAGGTAAAAGTCAGTAAGCACCTGACTAAAAACCAGAGGGAGAGAGTTCAACAGGTTCTGGAGGAACATACAGATGTATTTACAGATAAACCAGGCCATACAAATTTGCTACAGTATGACATGAAACTGGTAGACTCAAACCCAATCTGTATGAGAGCCTATTCTATTCCGTTCGCGAAGGAGAAGGCATTGAAGGAAGAAATAGATTATTTGTTGAAGGAGGAGATTATTTCGCACAGTGAATCATCTTTTAGTTCTAGTGTCGTTTTGTTGAGAAAACCGTCTGGGGAACACAGACTGTGCATAGATTACAGGAAACTGAATGCTGTCACAGAAGGACAAGTGGATCCATTACCAGACACAAAACAGTTATTTGCCAGACTGAACAAGGCAAAATACTTTTCAAAGGTGGATCTTAGTAAAGGCTATTACCAGAACCCAGTGAAGCCTGAAGTGAGACCTTATTTGGCTTTTAGCACTTCGGATGGACATTATGAATTCAATATGCTACCATTCGGACTGAAAAATGCTCCGAGTGTATTTTCAAGGATGATGCGCAAATTGTTGGATCCCCTGAATAACCCATGTATCACGAATTTCATGGATGATATTCTCGTCGCCACAGAGACATTTGAAGAACACATTGAAGCTCTAGAGATGTTATTTAATAGACTTAGGGAGGCGAACTTAACTGCTAGGCCAACAAAATGTTGTATTGGATGCAAAGAGTTGGAATTCTTGGGGCACACTGTATATCAGGGTAATATGACCCCTGATCCTAAGAATTTGGAAAAACTGCAGAGAGCACCTAGGCCACAAACACCTGTGATCAAAATTAGAGTAATGGCAGGAGTGACCAGAGATTTTATCTATGTGTATCACTGGTTTTAGAACTTGCCGTAGGCATGTTTTCAAGTGGGGAGATGTGTCATAAAATTAACAGTGATACAACGTAAAAATATCTCCAAAGGATAAAATGTAGGGATAAAAAGAATGCGTAAGTTACTAGGAGGCATGATCGCCCACGCCGCGGGTCATCACCCGCCATGGAAATTAAATTGCTAGAACGGTTACCATTTGAACGGGATGAGAACGGCGGATCAAAAGGAAAAAAATATGACTGAAAAATTGCGTGAGACTAGCAAGGCTAAGGAGACGCAATTGGGGGGGAACGGCCAGAAAAGTTGTGGGATTTCCCCGCCGCATTGTGAGTGGTACCACATAGTTCAACCGGGATGGGTAAGGGGGGGAAGGGGAGAAAGGAAAAATTCACGTCCCCAAATTGACACGAGGTACGGAAAGGGACGCTTATGCGATACCAAGCCTTTTATTTGAATACAGCGGCAAAAGCATTACAACGCAGATGCTTGAAATATTACAAAATTAAAAAAGTAACTTTTTCTTAATATTAATGTTAGGAATATAAAAATTAGCTGGCCGGATGGCCCATTTTGAGCAGTGAAAGAATATGCTTTTATTTATACAGACGGATAGATAATAATGAAGGCATTGACAAAAGACTGTGTTGTTTACATCAGCGAAAGACTGCATTGAATCAAACATGTCACTAATTTGCACAAAAACCGCGACCTTGAGGACGCCAGTGCTAAAATCTAGTTAGAATGAAAGAGAGAGGGTGTTAAGGAGAATTGTGGCTAAAAATAACTTTTCAGGCAAATTTGTAGAGGGGGCGGATGGGTTGGTTCAAAAACCAGAGTCTGGGAGAACACTCTGAAACCCTGTCTAAGTGGTGTTATTGTAAATTGTTACGTGTAGAAGTGGCTCCTTAGGTAAGGTTCTGAACCTAAACCAATACTTTATTTCAGAGCTGTGAGTTTTTTATGTTGACACCAAAAGGTGGTGTCAAATGCTGGGTAAATAATTGACAGTGAGGACCCGTGCAGTGTCGCATCTCGGCAGAACAGCCTTGTATTGCCCCCAAGCACGGAGAGGTGGGGCCACCCGATATATTGCCCCCAAGCACGGAGAGGTGGGGCCACCAGATTCCAGCACCAGAACTACTCTTTCGAAGTTACGTAAGCAGGCTGGTCTGCTGGATTTACACCAACTTCATAGACATAGCACCCAAAGTGAATTACTACTAAAACATCCCATTTCCTTCCATCATTAATGGACAATGTTTGGTAGGCATAGACAGGGAGGGATGAAGCCACCCCAACAGCACATCTATTCATCGTTCTCCCAGGGAAAATAAAATTATGAACTGTAGAAATATTAACTAATCGTGAAAATTGTATACGTACACACCTTTTATTTATCATGCCATTTATTCATGCCATTCACTCATAAATTCCAAAATCTTTCATATGTTCTGGCCAAAATAAAACCTTGGTTCAGAACAAATAAATTTAAAAAAGATTTATTTTTCTAAAATTTCACCAGCTGAATTTAGTTCATTGTGTTCTAAATTTTATTGATAATATTATATTATTTAATATCTGTGTGTGTGTGTTTGTATATATCAATACAACACATTACATTCAGTACCCTAGATTTTAACGTAGCCACATTCATTAGAAAAAAAGATAGGTGTGAGGTCGTAGTGGTAGCAAGAAAAGCCTTCTGAAAATTCACAGCTACATTTTATCTCAGGAGCCTTCACAGCTGACCTCATACATCACACTTAGTAATATCACCATCATACAATACCATCAAAACCACTACAGAAGATTGTTCCCAAAACCGAGACCAAAAACGAAAGTTAATACTCACCTCTATTTGTGGACTGTATATAATAGAGAATAATCTTTTCTTTGAAATTATGTTAAAGTTCGGTAAAATATTTAGTTTCAATTTTCCATTGCTCTGTTGCTTGGATTATGTGACGGTATTGCCTCCCATGCTTTCATTAGTGGTCCAACAGTGGCCAAAACTCAAGAGTATCTATTATAGATTTCAATGGTGTCTATCTTTACACAAGATTACTCTTGGCAGAAATGATTTTTCTTTTTCTTTGATCCTTAGCCGCCGACCGTCAAAGCAGTCCGTGGCCATCACGCCTAGTGGCGTCTGGTAGGGCAACAACAAATTGATTCCACTTTGCTCGGTCGGTGGCCATCCTTCGTACAGTGCCCCAACTCTGGTTCATTCTTTGCATCTCAGCCTCCACAGTCCTCCGCCATGTTGTTTTTGGTCGGCCTCTCTTTCGTTTTCCTTCAGGGGTTTATAGCATAGCTGTTCTTGTGATGGCATCGGGGTCTCTTCTGAGGACATGGCCAACCCAGCTCCAGCGTCTGCCAGCTATGATGGTGTGCATGTCCTCTTGCTTGCTCAGAGTAAACAGATCTTGATTGGTGATGGTATTCGGCCAAAAGATTCGGTGAATTTTTCTTAGTCATGTTGTGTGAAAAGAGGACAATTTCGACATTTCCTTCTCTGTAACTCTCTAGCATTCCGCATCATAGAGAAGCACAGAAAGCACACAGCTCTGATATAATCTTAATTTTGTGCTTGTGCTGTATTGAGAGGACTTCCAGATGTTGTTTAGGCTAAAGAAGGCTGTTCTTGCCTTATTCATTCTGATGTTGATGTCTTTGCCTGCCCCGCCGTGTGGTGTTAATATGCATCCTAGGTATGTGAAGGTGTCTGTCTGTAACAGTTGCTGATTCCTTACTGATATGGGCTCAGGGTTGCTCACATTTAGGGTCATGACCTCTGACTTCTTTAAATTGATATTCAAGCCCACCTGCTGGCTAAACTTATTAAGTCTATCCGTTTTTTCCTTGATGTGTTGATGTGAATGTGCTAGTATTGCAATGTCATCTGCATATTCCAGATCTTCCAATGTAGAAAATGTAGTCCATCTTATTCCTCTTGGACTACCCTCTGTTGTCTGGCGCATCACCCAATCTATGACTGTTAAAAATAGAGTGGTTGATAAGGGGCATCCCTGTCGTACTCCTGTCTTCACCTCAAAGGTTAGGTTGCTCTGCCCAACACTACACGTAAAGTTGGCATAGAGGCTTTTTATGATTGACACTATGCAGCTTGGAATTCCATAAGCCCTCAGTATTTTCCATAAACAGTCCCTATGTTTGCTGTCAAAAGCCTTTTCAAAATCAACGAAATTAATGTAAAGCTGTAGAGAAGAGTGATTCCTCTCCAATTATTGCAGTCTGCAAGATCTCCCTTCTTGGGCAATTTGACAATTATTCCTTTGTTCCACTCTGATTGTGTTGTCCCCATTTTCCAGACTTGTGCAAATAGTGGTTCTAATAGTTCTGCTGCTAGCTCAGGGTCTGTCTTAAATAGCTCTGCATTTAAGTTATCATGGCCAGGAGCTTTTCGGTTCTTTAACCCTTTGATTGCTGTGATGATTTCTTCTTTTCGTGGAATGTCTGTATTTACATCTAGATCGTTTTCAGCCTCAGGAACATTCAATTGTGTCTCTGGTGGTTCCTTGTTCAGAGTTTCTCTGAAGTGCTCTGCCCATCTTGTTTCCTGTCCCTCTGCTGTCGTGATGAGATTTCCTTGCTCTTCTCTTACTAATGTAATATTGTTTGCACCTCGTTTTCCGCTGATGAATTTAGTTATTTTGTATACTGTGCTTTGTTCATTTCTCAGTGCTGCCTCTTCTGCCTGTCTTGCAAGATCGTCTAATAAATTCCTTTTGTTAGCTCGGGTTTGGCGTTTAACCTCCTTGTCCAGCTGACTGTATTGTTCGCTATATAGTTGCTTTAACCTGGGAGACTTCGCTTCTGTTTTCTTTCTTTTCATTTCCTTTCTCAGTGTTATGGTGTTTAATGTTTATGGTGTTATCCAGTCTTGTTTCTTCCTTTCCTGGAATCCCAAGCATAATTTTCTGCTTTCCTTATATATTGTTGAAATTCTGGTCTATATCATCAGTCAGTGTCTTTTCCTGACTTTTAGCAAATTGATATAGTTTCTTTATGTCAGCCGCAAAAGCTTTTCTGGTAAGGGGGTCCTTCAATTTGCTGATGTCAAACCTTTTCTGTGTAGTTACAGTTGGTCCAGCCCTTCTTAGTTTCACTTTCAGTTTTGCTACTACTAAATGGTGATCACTTCCCACATCTGCACCTCTTCTTACCTTCACATCTTGTAATGCATGTCTAAATCTACCGTTAATCATGATGTGGTCTATCTGGTTTCTGTCCCGACCATTTGGTGATTCCCATGTTAATTTATGAATTTCTTTATGTGGGAAAAGTGTTCCTCCAATGACCAGGTTGTTAATACTACAGAAACTTATTAATTTATCCCCATTTTCGTTTGCTGTTCCGCTGCCGCATTTCCCCATTACTCTTTCATTATATGTATTGTGTGTACCAACTTTCGCATTGAGGTCTCCCATTACTATAATAATAACATATCTAGGTGTGTCTTCCATTTCTTTCTGCAGTTGTTGATAGAATTCATCCTTGACCTCTTCATCGCTGTCATTCGTTGGTGCGTAGCATTGTATTATTGTAGTATTGGTGAATCTACCTCTCAATCTTAATCTTATCAATCTGTTGTTGATGGATTTCCATTCCAGTAATGTCCTTTCTATTCCTTTCTGCAGAATAATGGCTAAACATTCAGTGTGCTGTCCATCCTCTCTTCCAGAGCAAAGTACTGTTTCTCCTGTTGCTGTTTTAACTTTTTCTGCCCCTGTCCATCTGCTCTCGCTTATCCCTAGAATGTGTAACCTATAGTTTCTCATTTCTGCCGTGACCTGTTTTAGTTTCCCCGTCTCATTCATTGTCCTGACATTCCAAAATCCTATTCTTGTATCATGTGTTGCGGTCAGGATGTACGTTCTCATGTCAGTGGCTTCCTTTCGGCTTTCACCACTAACAGTCATACGAGCCTTAGACTCCGGATGTCCGTCCCGCAGCAAAGTTTATTTATTCGTTGTTGTTTCCGTAACTTCAATTTTTTTTTACATAGACAGGGGTGTCAGCCCTATGCTAAAACCCCCAACCTGGAGGACCAGGATGTCTGCTTTCGTCTGACCCCTGCCCGCGCAAACCTGTCCAGCTTGGTAGAACCTTCCAGGAGTAAAACTCCCACTGGCATAGCTCTGGGGGTAATCAGGGTACGCAAGCCGCCATACCTCGACAAGGTATTGACACCGGTGATGGCAGTGGCAGAAATGTAGATAGAAGATTAGTAAAGCTTCTATCACATGGGATTCTTCACAAGATATTCAGATAAGCGAAAACAATGCTGGCTGCTGCTGAGCACGTTAATTCTATAATCTGCCGACGCTTTTGTGATGGATTTAAGCACTTTTTACTTACAGCTCATTTAAGCCCCCACTCCTGATTTACTCAGCGGAATTCTATTATTTTAATATAGCTCTGTTTAGAGTGTGTGTAGTAATTTGACTGAGACAAACATGCGGTAAAATGATTAAATTGAAGTTAATTTGTAACAATACAAAATGTAATAATCACTTTAGATGTTAACAGTTGGAACATAATTTGAATAGTTCTGGATCAAGAAAAGTTATCCTTACAGTCTTTTGGGAATGTGAGATATTAGAAGAAGTTCAAGTGGCAGCATAGATTTGAACTTAGCTGCCAATGACGGTTCTGCTCCTTCTTATGGGTTGGTTCTTTTCACTCTGCTCGCGCTCGTCTCTGATCAAGGTTGTTGGGGGTAGCTCGTTTCCCAGAAACGTCAAGGAGAGTCGACCACGTAGGTGTCTTTCGTCTTAAAGCGTTGGCCATGGTTCCCTTCTTGTTCCAGGGATAGTACTTGCTGCTGGTACTACATTTAACTATGATAGAAGAATAGAAACGAATGCTCTTCTGAGTATTGCCTTTTCCAACAACGTGTTATGGGTTCCTATCTTCTCATATCACCATCCCAATTCCTCAGACTTTACCGTCGATGAGAATTAAATTTAATTCCTCGGGATAAAATTTCCTTTACATTTAAATAAAATAGTTTTAGCTATACATTACATTTAAATAAAAAGGTTAAACGTGCAGATATAATATGTTTTACATTTACAACTCCAATGTTTGAGAAGTGTTCACAATATAAATTCATTGATGTTTCATTTAAATTAAAACTTTTGGAAAAGTTTGAAAGTTGTATTAATTTTAAATGAATATTTTCACTTAGACATTTACACTGGTTTAAAGCTTGAAAACGTACATTACTTTAAATGTGGCTTTGATTATAGGGACATTTTCACTGCTTTGAAAATATAAGTTTTATTCTTAGAATGTACATAATTTCTTTCATCTTTCCCTCCATGCTCCCTAGGGAACCTGGAACTACTGTAACCTATAGTTATATTTACGAAACTATCAATAAAGCAATCACCATCCCGTGCAGTGGTGGTTAATAAATCATCATTCTAGATACTGAGGTTACGAGCCTCAAAAGACTCGGGTGTCCTGTAGCAATTTTCACACATTAAAATTCACACGGTAATATATATGTGTATATGTATGTATATATATATATATATATATATATATATATATATATATATATATATATATATATATATATATATATATATATATATATATATATATATACGAGGGAAGGTCAAAAAGTAATGCCTCCTATTTTTTAATATATGTAAATACTGCATCGGTGTGCAATTTGTAAATTTAGCAGCATTCCTCAAACACTCTTCTGCACTGTATAGCAATACCAACCTGTTTCAGTAACAGGTGGCACCACTGTAACAGTTTAAAAATGGCTGCCAAAGACGTTCGGTTAAAACAACGTTATTTCATAGAATTCATCAATGCTGAATGCGAGACCCCTATTCGCATCCACGAACGTTTGAAGAATGTTTATGGAGATTCAACAGTGGATGTTAGCACTGTCCGACGTTGGGTACATCGTTGTGACGAAGCTGAAGTAGGTCAATCCTCAATGGTTGACGCAAAGCGGACTGGCCGTCCGTCTACCGCAGTGACTCCACACAACAGTCATCGAGTTGATGGCATCATTCGTGGTGACCGTCGGGTAACACTGGATGAACTTTCTTCCATGTTGTCCATTAGTAAAGGCAGTGTCCAGAACATCATTAAAGACCTGGGTTATTCAAAAGTTTGTGCACGGTGGGTACCCAGAATGTTGACAGACAGACATAAAGAACACAACATCGCTGACAAGAAAGAAGTTCAAAAGTTCACCATCTGTAGGGAAAGTTATGGCCTCCGTGTTTTGAGATGAGAAGGGTGTTATTCTTCTCGACTTCTTGGAACAGGGAAACACGGTGAATGCAGACGTTACATTGAAAATTTGAAGAAGCTTAGAGGTCGTCTTCGGCGACTTTATCCATTAAAAGATCAGAGAACTGCACTACTGTTGCACGATAATGCCACGCCACACACCGCTAAACGCACCATTGATGCGATTGCAGAATTTGGCTGGACATTATTACCACATCCCCCTTACAGTCATGATCTTGCACCTTTTCACTTCCATCTGTTTGGACCACTAAAAGAAGATCTTCGCGGACATCACTTTGAGGACACCAAGACCTTTAACGCGCCGTACGCCAGTGGTTTCGGAAAAAGGACACAGATTTTTACCGTGCGGGGAAACATGCCCTTGTGAGAAGATATACAAAAACTGTAACAAATAACGGAGACTACATTGAGAAATAAATTTGTGAAGTTCAGACTTGGGGCTACATTTCAATGTGAATTTTATCTGTTTTCTTTCCTATTGAATGAAATTAAAAATTACGAGGCATTACTTTTTGACCGTCCCTCGTCTGATGTGTCTTTAATTTGATTTCTTGTGCTTTATAAGTCTTATTAGGTTCTCCAATAAAAGGTAAGGTTAAAAAGAGGAATTATGAATCTAGTCTTTACTCTGGCGAGGTCTGATGTTGTCTTGGCGAGGGTGAAATTCACAGTGAAATAAAACTACGAAATGGTTAGACTATATTCTCTTCCTTTCCACGCCTTCGTTTGTTATGGAGTTAAATAAACGCTGCAATCACATTCAAACAAGTCGGGTGTGATACTTTCAACATTTTTCCAACATGGACAAATTTTGAACGAAAGGCAGAGGTCAACTCTCCCACTTATGCTAATACGTAGTCCGATGCCTTTTTGTACACACTTACAGACAGATCGGAGACCTCACATGACAACATGGGTAAGCTGTAATATTAACTACTTTATTAGAAAGTAATGTTGTCATAACAAGCCGGCCCAGAAGCGATTATGTCACACTTATCTGCCCACATGTGTCACAAAGACAGTAATCTCGTTATCTGTCGTTTGAGTACGCACAATCTCCGTGTCTGCCCACCTAGGTTACCAAACGAGTCGTCTTATCAGTGGTTCAATCTAAACACGCCGGCGGCTATCTTATCTCAGTTGCTTCTCCCAGGCTGGGATAAACATTATCTGCAAGGAGTGTCAGAAATGTGTGAATATTACAAACTACTTGCTCCTTAGCCGATGATGAGAAGAAATTGGTACTTTTAAAAGTACACAAATAAAAATCAGTTCAAAATATGTCTCTGATCCTGTCGAAGTGAAACCGAGATCGTGAAGAGGTCATCCATTTCGTCACAGATTATGGGAATTTTCCACAGAGATGAATGTTACAAAGAGGTTAGACTTGTTATAAAGTCAAGATATTCTAAAACCAGGCAACAGACATTTTACTTAGGTAGATCCTTAGAGACCTCGGAGTTTCTAAAGTAGACCCCTTAGCACCTTGGTTGCCTTTCAGTGCATTACGTAGTAAAAATTGTTTTTAATTTGATTAAAGCCGCACGCAGTTTCTGGTGGTCTCTGCGGAGACAAATAAAAAAAAATATGATTACTGCACGCTCAGGCTTGTCGTACAAGATGACTAGCATGAGGTTGTCTATGGTGCTAGCAACCTCAGCATGTAAAACAAAGTGTACAGAAATCACCATTTCAAGGGCCCGTGAAAGCCTTGTGGGACCAACTGCAGTGACGGCTGCAGTCTCAGTAAGAAGCGCATAGAAAAATGATGATAATAATGATGATAATAATAATGATGATGTACGTATGGTACCTCAGTATATCTGTGTTTCCTGGCGTTATCACCTGTAGAAGTTGAAACAAAACCGAAAGCAATAAACCAAATCATAATTAACAGCCATATTTTATATGCAGTTTGCTTGCCACTAGATGATCCAAAATTTGTGTGTCACTAGAAGCTGTCATAATTTATTTGTCGCTAGATGTTGTCATAATTTACTTGTCGCTAAAAGGCTGTCACCTACTTAGTCGTTGCCTCTGCATTTGGGAAGGCAAAGAGGAACTGTCTAACACATCTCATAAATCTGAACTTAGTTCAGTGTAGTCTCTCAAACTTCACTCCAATGCGTCGGTTTCTGCAACAGGACCGTCTTTGAACAGTTTTCATGCTACTTGTTACTAACAGCATTTGCTCGAACCAGAGGCTCCTAATATTTTTCAGTAATTAGTTTATCAAGCTGCAGGAGTAGCGTAACGGACAGGTCACTGGAAATCGCCTCGTAATTAGGAAATCTTTGGATTTATCGTCTATATAATCGTATATTTAAGATCCACAAACGGGGAATCACCTAATTATTCGAGGACGAAAAAAAGCAACCAATCAGAAGTGCGGAAAAAGAGCCACTCAAATGCAAAGGGGCGAAAGTGAAAAAAACCATCGGAATGAAAAAAATAAGAATATTCAACTCAAGACAGATTAAACCAATCAAATTGTTGCGAGTCAGATTCAATAAAACACACACTCAATCAAATTCATACTGGCTGGGAAAGTGTATTTAAGCCGGCTCAGATTCAATTCTGGATACTATCAAAATTCCACATCAAGATCTCATAGCGAAGAAGACGTCCAGCGGACTGACCCATGTTTGTAGGAGCCACATAGCCAGCCCATTGCCGAGAAAAGCCAAGCTGACGTGAAATAAGCATCTTGGAAAATCTATACATGATCAAGTACAGAAGTGAATATGGCCACATGAACTCAAGGAGTTAAGTAGAAGAAAAATCCAGTAATCAAAAATCGGCTCATATAATGAAAAATATAATGACAAATTATTAAATTATAGTTGTGATTTTTGAATACTTATCTGCAATCGTATACTAGATTTTATGTTAAAAATTAAAGTGCACTGATATATTTTTATAAATTGCAGTTGATTGATTTTGTTAAAATTCCAGTTACAGTTCTAAATTTTTTTCGTGTGTGGAATTAAAAATTGTTTAATATTTTAAATCGGTAGGGTACTAGCGAACTGCATGTCACACCAACTTTTAATAGAGACACCCTTGGAGCATGGGATAGGCCTAGCAAGAAGGTGACTTACTACAAAGCTTTCTTCTACAGCTACCATCTAGAACTGTGCAGTTAACTTCCTGCCTTGTTCAGTGCCATCATTACTACTATTTTACCAGTTCTCCATTTCTAAAAACAATATATATATATATATATATATATATATATATATATATATATATATATATATATATATATATATATATATATATATATATATATATATATATATATATATATATATATATATATGTTATATATATATTATGTTATATATATATATATATATATATATATATATATATATATATATATATATATATATATATATATATATATATATATATATGATATGATATGAAACCCTTTACAGAGTGATCAAACAACAGGCAATCTGATCATCAGAAGCAGTCCATCCGTCGAATAAGTGTTTTAGCCCTTTATTCTCCTTTACACTCTAAGAAGGGCAGGCCCACCTGGGTCATGACTCCCAAGTGTCTCCGCCTCCGGTTGTCTTATGTATAAAGTGAACCCACTCCACCTTGGTTGCAGCTTTAAAATCCACAATTCTGCCAACCGGAGGCAATTGTGAAAGTAACCATTATGTTGAAAACAAATTATTGTGCCACAGAATACCACGACTAGGGACAGACACGGACCCACCTGCGCAAAGCCAACGAAGCTTGAAGCCACTGCACGCTAGCAACTGAAATCTACTTGCGCCCGACACCTCATATAATTGACGGCTCGTGTTGCCTGTAAGCGACGGTCCTTTCACCAATACAACGAAAAATTCAATGTATTGCGGACTTAGAAGAATTTCCATTTTCCGGATGTTTTCCTGTTACGCCGGTGGGGAAAGAGTTTACTATCCTGAGTTCCATAGCCCATTGCGGTTGTTCCACAGCCAGCATGATGCCTTTTCCGCAGTTTCACTAAGCTTCTTCAGTGTCCTTGTTCTTGACTGTCCTATCTGCCCTAACAGTTTCAATAAATCATACACTGATGCAACCACGAGCCCTCTTGCACATACCTCAACAGCCATAACCCTTGCAGTGAACCCATCGTGTCTGAGATCCGTGGCCAGATCACTATATGTGACTACTTTGAACAAATGTTGCTTTTCCAATCTGGATTCAAATGGCACGGTCAGTTCAATCAATATAAAATGGTGCGATGATGAAGAATGCAGCACTATATCCGGCCATCTTCGAGATTTCCTGATACTCTTTGGATATGCCCCTCGTCCAGGTAGTCTACCTCCATCTCCCAGTCATTTGCACAGCCAAGGAGAGATGGTGCACTGCTACCTGATTTACTCGGTTTTTGATGACTTTCCTGCTCTCAGAAAGTATGTGTTTGCGATATTCAGCCTGACATTGCTATTCGCCTTCATCCTTGGCAGATCTGTTGTCGCAGCTAGCTCATTTAGCACTTTATTGTGGCGCTATGTGTATCGCCCTTCGCCTAATGACATCTTGCAAGCTGAGAGCACGTGTTCAAGTGTCTGCCTCTCATGGCACAAGGGGCAGTGCTCATCATCCGACTTTCCCCATCTCACAAGGTTTGTGGCCGATGGCAGGAGGTCATACATTGATGTAATAACGAAGCTGAGCCTAAGAGGTGCCACATGTCATATATCATTCCATGTCAAGGACCTTTGCAGGGCTCCTTCCCATGTAGTCCATTGGCCTTGTTGGGCCTGCTGCACTGCTTTTTGCAACCTCTATCATCCTCAGCTCCTCGAATCTCATGAACTACCATGTCTCTGCGCTCCATGCTTGATGCCCTGGACCACTAAGTATATATATAAGCAGAATGGGAGACGATCGGATACCACGACAAGCATTATAGATTTTAATATGGGGGGGGGGGGGAGGGGGTAAAGGGAGAGTGAACTCCTTTACTGGTGTGGGCTCAGCCCATATTCCGCCCCTGATCAGCTGTACACACAAAACCTTCACAGGCAAATTAAATCTTACCTTAATCGCCTCATTGTTGTGCTTAATTTTTACTACTGTGTGTGTTTCTTTTTTAACAAGAAGTAAGTCGAACTACACTGACAGTAGCTACCACATTAAGATTACCTTGGTTTCAGACTTTTTCTTGTGACAATAATGGTCTCAATGAACACTATGAATTCTTTATCCCTAGCAAAATAGAGACACAAGGACTGCTCTAAAACTCTAAGATCTATTGCATTGAAATGGGACGCCTTGTTATTGCTCTATGGATATTGGCTGCTTGTCTGAGGTCCTCTCAGGGAGGTAAGTACATGATAATCCTATATAACTCTTGTGGTAGGACAGGGAGATGACTGGGATTAGTATAACGGGATTATAATTTGTGAATAGGGGGACTTGGTCACATGATAAAGGGGTATATAAACCCGTGGATAGTCGGGAAAAGCAGTCTTTACCCTTTACTTTGCTCCTTGATGTAAGCCAGCTATGTGAAAGTTAGCGTAGGCTAACAAGGGTAGACATCTGTACGATGTAGAAGGCAGACGGAAAGAACTAACTCGGGTACTATCATCAAGTGTAGTACTGCATGCAGTTGCAGAGAAGGCAGATCAAGATTCTTCCAACAACGGAATGTTATTATCGCGCTACGGTCAAGTTATTTGGTTCGAGCATCTCGTCAATAAAATGGTATGTAGATCACTACTAGTTGCAATCCTGAAAATAGTTCGAGAACCACGTGCAAGCAGGGTTACCCAGAACAGACATATACGAATTTTTAAAGGGCTAACGGATAAGGTTTCCAACCCTGGTAGTGGGCCAGTAAACTACATCCAAGCCATAAGAACCTAGTAGAATTTGTTTCAAGAACAACTCAGCAAGTTTGACAACGGCCAGACTTAGAAATCACAACAGTAGGCAGATGTATGAAAGAACAACTTCCTGACCATTCTACTTTATGTTGACGCACAGTGTTCGCCTCATTGTAGATACGTACTTTTGAAAGACATTAATCGTCAACAGCGTGTAAGCCAATGTTTACTACAGTAGAAGTTTGTTCGTCATCATTTACAATAGAGATAGAATACACCAACCATCAGTTTTCTGCCGTCCCATCCATCTTCATAACATCTTTGACACACGATCATAAGTCGTTGCTCCACCCAGCATTCGCTCTCACGATTAATCAAATCATACCTGGATTGAACACTGCCACGATCTATATATTTACATCTATGTAAAAGCCACCAGGTGGAGAACTGTTGAGGTAGAGATGCTAAGCATGAACCAAAGCTGGGCCATCACACGAAGGATGGCTGTCAATCAAGCAAAGTGGAGACAGTTTGTTGCTGCTCTACATTACGTCACTAGGCGTGATGGTCACTGATTGCTTTGTCAGTCAGCGACCAAGGACCACAGAAAAGAAGAAGAATTACTAATGGTGTCTTCCTTTTACACGACAATAGACCTAAAGATCTTTTATATTTTGACATACGCCCTAATATAACCGATTAGGAAGAACGGGGCGCGCCTCACCAAAACGAGTCAAAATTTTATTTAAACTAAAGAAGAAGAATCCCAAGTAAAAGAAATAAACAAAAATAGACGTACTCAACATAATTTTAATAGGTTGCTTACGTTGGATCAAATTAATTAACACTTAAGGCCCAGCGGCCCATATATGACCCATTATATATAGCCAAACGATAGTTTTATAATGAAACATATTAATACCTTTTGGGTCAAATATGGGTCATTTCTTAAGTAAATGAACGGCTTTTCAAGTTTATATAATAAGTCACAGTCTAAAATAGTTTTCCAGTCTCAGAAACATGAGTTTTTTATTGAGCCCATAACAATAAGGAACTAGAAGCTCGAACAGACCGACACATTTAGATACCTGTGATGCACAGTAACACCAGACGGCGGAACAACAAAGACATCAACAACAGAATGAATAAAGCGAGATCAGCCTTTGCTAGTCTATTAATATGAAACAAATATAAAGGTATTTTATCAGGCACTCCCTTATGTGTAATAAACTTTGCTAGTCTAAACAATATCTGGAAGTCCTCGGAGTACAGCACAAAAACCAAATTAAGGTTATATGAGAGATGTATACTTTCTGTGCTTCTCTATGGTGTGGAATGCTCGTGAGTAACAGAGAAGGAAATTTCGAAATTGTCCTCCTTCAACACAATCTGCCTAAGAAAAATTAACCGAATCTTTTGGCCGAATACCATCAACAACCAAGAACTGCTTACTCGGAGCAACCAGGAGGACATTGAGCCCATCTTAGCTGGCAGACGCTGGAGTTGGGTTGGCCATGTCCTCAGAACAGACTACGATGCCATCACAAGAACAACTATGCTGTGGATCCCTGAAGGAAAGTGAAAGAGAGGCCGACAACTTGGTGGAGAACTGTAGAGGCCGAGATGTAAAGATTGAACCAGAGCTGGGGCACTGTACGAAGGATGGCCGCGATCGAACAAAGAGGAAGCAGTTTATTGTTGCCCTACAAGACGCCACGAGGCGTGATGGCCACTGACTGATTTGACGGTCGGCGGATAAAGATCAAAGAAGAAGAATAAACATGAGTCACATATTCAACTTAGTGTTCAGTTTTAGATGCTCTTAGGCCATAAGTCGGCATCAGTTATTGAGTGCGCGTGTCCTAAAAGTTTCACACGAAATATGTAAATGAGAATTCCTTGAAGGGCGATCAATATGCTATGTCTGCGAGCTGACGTTATATTGAATTCTTTTTTAGAGATGATTCACGCCGTTTCCTGTCTCGCGCAGTTTCAGAGTATCTGTGAGGATAAATAAATAGAGCATAACTACTGCTGCCTCAGGTATGTTGTAAGTCGCGACTAATGTGAGATTGTGAATGAGGCTGCCAAAGTCATCATGACAAGAAATTAATACATAAACCACCGCAGTAATAGCATATGAATACAGTGATTTGTACTTCCTTCCAGAAGAGCAGCTGTACTTTGGCTCTATGCTACATGGGGAGATAAGAGGTGAAAGAGTTATGCCACTTTTTCCTTATGCTGAATAAACTCTTACGTATTTACAAATATCCACGGACAGTTAACATTGACATTATCATTACTGTCCCTTGCGCTCCTTACAGACCACAGCATCTGGTCGTGTTTCAAGAAGCTTGCACCAAGCAGTGACATGATTTGCAGCAGTGGTTTCTGTCGTAATCTGTTTTACGTAATGAGACTGCCAGCATCACTCTCAACCTTATATTTGTTGTCGTGTACGAAATGCCTGGAGGTGCTGTAGTCATGGACTTTCTTTGTCTCTTCAGAGACCCCCTGGAACTACACAGGAAAAGTTAACATAGTAGGATTTAAATGTGAACAATGTGGTCAAGTCACTTTAGGTATCGTGTTTTGAGACGTAGGCTATCATATTCCTCCACAAAACTCGATTTTCGTTTCTTCCAAGAGTTCTATTATTGACCACTTTCCATGATATAGTGTTGTCATGAGATGGTTTAAGAATGTGACTGAAACTCATATTAAATTGATATGCCTCTCTAGTTGAACCACAAACTATGGTTTCAGTTCCTCTATAACTTAGCAATGTGTAGAGTGAACAAGAAAATCCAGGGAATAGGAAATATTTTCCTTCCGCGCAGTATGTTGCTTCAGCTGATAGGTATGCACATAAATCGGCAGGAAAATTGGGTGTTGGGATTCGGTGGTTCACCGTCCATACTCATTGCTGGTCGGATTAACCCTCTGATATGTGTTGAAGACGTGACGCCGCCATGGCTTTACGAAGACGGTGTTTGCTTTTAGTAGAACACGCAAAAAAACCCCAAAGGCAATGACGACTCAATTACGGGCTCTGCTATGATGAAGGGGTTCTCTGATAGGTGACTGTCTTAATGAAGACACTCCGATGAAAACCGCTCACTGGGATTGCAAGTTCAAATTTCAGTGAATCGGTTGAAAATAATAATTCCTACAGGAAGCTCCTCTTCATCGCCACAAGACCGAGCAGGACTAAGAGAGATGCCCTTCTCCCCCCGAGCTGTGGGTCGGAGAGATGAGCTTCTGCATATCGGTTTTCACTCTCGAACTGGAAGACTGACTTTGTCCCTTTCTCAGTTCCTGAGACAGACGATATCGGAGTTGGTTTGGACTCCACCACTTTTCTCGATGCCTTATGTATGTTGAGGAGGGCGGTAGCAATTACAGGGGCACGAGGCTCCCCCAGGACCACATAAGGGATCCCGAGGATAAGATCATAGTACTGATCTTCTACCACTACGGCTTGAACTGTCCCACTTATGTAAGAAGTTCAGACTCTAACTGAAACAACTGAATGCCAATTGGGAGTAACACCAAGTAAAAATCAACATCGGTCCACTGTTTCTTTAGTCAACTGACCAGGCCACACTAGGGGCCTCAACACCAGAACAGGGTAACTAAGACATGTATCAAATAAACACACCTATAAGAGCTCATTAATGTCTACCACCCCACAGTTTTTAAGCTACGCCCCTGAAGGTAAAGATTCCGTATAATGTCCACTTGTTATCCTCAAGGGACATTAAATATGCTATTCGTCTGACAGGCCGGCTGTTTATGCAGTCATTTGTCCCATACGAATTTGGAAGGTATTTCGCACAATCTTTAAGCTCTTGCCCTGGGACACGGGCAGGGTCGTCTCTGAGGTTTTCTCGAGGGTAAGTGTCATTGGTGTTGGGTTTTTGTGGTATATTTTTCTGGGGTTCTTTAAGGGTTGGCCCTAATTGCTGCCTAGAATGGGATCAGTTGTTATCGCACGATGACAGATATTAGGGCTTGCGTTTTTGCCACTGGGTTTCAACGAGCGCATTTTATATCTCTCAGCAAATCCAAGGATTTGCTCGAGTTGCCCTGCGTCGTGCTCCTCAGTAGTCCGCTTTCACCAAACCAGGTTTGTAATGCGGATGTGGATATACACTTGACCCAAATTTGTTGATGGCCTCTGTGGTTCGTAGATTGACGTAAAAACGGGTTATTGTTGTCTTGGAGCTCCATGGAATGAACAGGAAAATGATGATGATGTATATCAAGTACAGCATTTTAACACGAGTAGATTGGATTAATTCAACAACTAACCAACCGTTACACTATGATGAGGTGTGGTTTAACCGAAAGGTGGTTAATACCGGTAAGTTTGCAAACCACCACTGTAACAGTCGAAAGGCCACCACTGTTACAATATGCAGTGGCAACCGCTATAGATGTCGAAAGGGAGATGTATTTGAGAACTTCTTAATACCTACGATTCACATGCTAATTATAGAAGTAGGTCGAGGGTTCTGAAGTAAGGCCACGCCTACACAGAGCTATTTATGGATACGTATTACTACTGCCCTGTAACTGTGTCTGGAGTGTTGAAACAGTACGTACGTAAGAGTACATGTAGGAGTCAAGAAGGTTGTAAACGACTGGAACAGTTCTATACTGTTTATTACGTTACAACACAGACACGATGACATAATAGAAATACAGTTGACAGCAAAAGCATCTCAAACTCTGCACTATAAAGACTGCACACAGCAGTTATGAAAATCATGGCCTAAAGTACTCACATCTCAAACTCTGTGCTATAAAGACTGCACACAGCAGTTATGAAAATCATGGCCTAGAGTACTCACATCTCAAACTCTGCACTATAAAGACTGCACACATCCGTTATGAAAATCATGGCCTAAAGTACTCGCATCTCAAACTCTGCGCTATCAAGACTGCACACAGCAGTTATGAAAATCATGGCCTAAAGTACTCACATCTCAAATTCTGCGCTCTAAAGACTGCACACAGCGGTTATCATAATTCATGGCATAAAGTACTCCACTTCTCAGAACAGACTTCTCTCACGGCAGCTACATAAATCATGGCCTATAAATCTCTACACTTCTCAGTATACTCACAGACTGCATCCACGGCAGTTATAATAATCATCATGGCCTACAAAAATCTTCACCAAACATATTCTTCATCCACACACAGCGAAAAACACTAGTCGACATCTTATCTTCAGCACTGCGCAGGTACAGACTTCGAAAAACACAGGGCTGACCAGCTCGGTCAACGCCCCAGAACAGACTGCACGGGATCAACCACCAGTCCCGCCCTAACAGTCACGAGACTCGGCTGTTCAACACAGCTCAGTCAAAACCATGCGCGAACTAGTCGCAAGAGCTAATCACACACAGCTCATAACAATACAGAATAAATACATCACCACACTTGAGATGATCAGCGATCTCCACGCTTTTCTGTACTATCTGTCTTTAAACAAATCAACTACTAATCGGCAAACAAGCGCCATAACACAAAATCCAATCTGTCCAACACGCATTTTAAGATTTATTTCCCCTCCATAAGATCTGTTCTTAACAGTTTACCATACCCCCGGGAAAAAAATAATTCTATTATTTTTTTGACAAGTACATACCCAAAAAATTAAGAACGCAATGAAGCTCTAACATACGCCTACAAAAATGTACCTATGACAAGTGAAAATAGTACATCTACAAAAAATATCAATAGTAAATATAAAGTAAATAATGAAGTATCCAACGTAATCAACTAAGCATACCAAAATTAATCTAATACAAAACCAAGCTAAGTATATTCAAAACAAACTCAACAGGAAACAACCAATGGTCAGAAAAAAGACAAGATCAAGCAAAAGAAGTATGATCCGTAATGAAGGAAAATATGCAATCAAAATATGAGAAATATGAAATAAAATCACAAAATAACAATAACGTTATACAATTCCTTAAATATAAAAAAATACGATTATCACAAATAGCTACATTATCTTAAGTTATATAATTAACCTAACAATGCAATGAATGAAAGTATAAGTGTTGGAACAAAGACGAAGCACACAAGTAGAATCACGTGAAACGACGATTAAATAAAGAAGTGTAAACCAGATATGATACCATACCGAAAAGTCAATAGAAAAGATGGAATAAAATGAAGACTAATTTAGCAAAGCAAAGATGTGAATGCAGAGAAAGATAACAATAATGCATTACAATAAATATTTAACTCAAACGAAGTATTGTATAAAGCAATACAATCATACAATAAAGTATCGAACAAAAAAAAACAATGTATGTATATATGTATACCGAAACATGACAGAAAATTATACTTAAATAAAGCATAATAGGTAATTTAACTAAGTTAAACTTATCCATAACTAAAAATAAATTATTCTAGATATCACACAAAAATAAAAAATATCAATGATATCAAAACGTTCGCACTGACGCACAGTCATGCGCTAGATAAAGAAAAAATACATCAACATCAGAAAAAACAACTTTTCACAGAACGAATAACACTACACATATAACCATAGCACATAATCAGGCGCTGGGCACAACAACAAAAAATTACAATGTCCGAAAAAATATTTTCCAAAAAAAATACAATGCCAAAATATTTCGTAACGCTAAGTTACATTAAAATAGTATTTTAATTTTAACTAATTCGATTCTATAATAAATAATTTAACAATGAAATCAACTTTAAGAAAATGAGTGCAATATAAACAATACTATTTCTAAACAGACACACATCAACACATGTAAGTTTTTTTTTTCAAAAAAGAAAAAAAAAAACGTCACAGAAAAAATTACAAGGGACAACACACTGTTATCTGCATACAAGCTTGCAAATATATAAAAACAACATAATGTATGTTAAGTAAATGCTTAAACCAGATCTCTAGATTCTTCAGTCCAATAACAATATCAGCTATCGCTATTAATTTTACCTATACAGTTCAATTTAACCTTTCAATTACTTCCGGCTGACAATCGCGTTCAGCTTAGCTACAATGATGTCTAGCTATAAATTTATATCTATCTCAATCTGATATGCTATCAGAACTTGAGAAAAAAAATTAAATAGAGAATAAAGAACACTCATGAACTTTCTAAAAGTAACTATTGAATCATTACAACTAATGAGTTTGTGCATAGGGCTGGCAATCTCATCATGCATAAAAAATTATCCTAACAAACACTGCTACAAAAAAAAAACAACAACTCCAAGTTCAACAACGGAATATAAAGGTCAATGATTACATTGTATGAGTGGGCACAGGTTTGGGACTAGCATGTATAAATATCAACCGCTCACTGCATTCATCAATAGTAAACGACACGTCACTACCATCTAACACACTACACATTATTCAAAACACAGTAGCATAAAAATAGCAAGGAAATGAACTAATGCACAATTAAAACACAGTGATATATCCCCAAAAAAACTAACGCAATCAAATGATACTTAAAGATGACCAATCATAATGTTTCAAAGAAATTTCATGACATTCCACTATAACAACATAAAATGAACTATACTATATAATACAATAATTCGTACTGTCCTAAAAAAAAATTTTTAAAAATAAATCAAACATCCAAAATCTCTCGGGGTTTTGTAAACATCTCATGACAACCAACAAGTAACACATTAGATGCGTAGTTAGACGCTGACAGGTTCCGCTTGAAGAAACGCACGGGCGCAAAGGTGACCTACATTCCTCACAGGTAATGTATCACAGGACCGCAGACTCTTATCGCGAAGTCGCTTCTGTCAAAAAATGCAAATGAAAATCTCCACTTTAATCAACGGCCGAATTTAATGGGGCAAAATGGAAAGTTAATCTCACAATTACCTAACACTTGTGGTTGTGTAAAGTTCTGGACCCTTTACGATGACAACAACTCTTCCTTCGTCACATAGTAGACAACACTGAAGGCTTAGGGACAAATTGACCACTACTCAAGGTCGTCACTGCTGTATTCTGAAATAAAGTTCTACATTCACAACAACGAGAAGCTCTCTCGAAATCAAAAGTAGAGCAAGTAGTATTTGAAAAACTATTTCCATTCTTATTATTATTGTTACCTTGTTTGTTAACAATGACTTTGGGCTTTTGTTGAACAAAGTTAGCATAGTGATGAGAAGTAACATTTGGGAAGTTATTTTCTCTATTGAAGCTATTGCTATTTCCCCTATTGTGACCCTTCTTATGCATAGAACTGCAGTTAGCATTGTTATGCTTAATATCTTTCCTTTGACAGAAATATCTGTTAAATGAATCTTGCCGTCTCCCAGACGAATTATTATAAAATTGATAACTTTTTATGTAGTTATTTCCCCCATGATTTCCAAGATTGTTAGAATCGAAATTTTGAGATCTGTTAAATTGACTCTTATTTCTTGTAGAAGGAAAATTATTAATAGATGAATTCCCTTGGTACTTTTTAACCTCTGGTTATCTCTCTTACCAAAACTGTTTCCAATCTTTTCTGCGGCAATGTGCTTATTTGCAGTATCATACTGTTTGAACTGGGTATGACACGTAGCAGATCTGAAAGTATCTTTATCGTAATGCATATAATGGGTTTCATCCTTGGACCAAGTACTAATAACTTTATCCCCTGTTATCACTTTATGAGAATTTCCAAAATTAGTTACCCGTTTAATCCTTGGGCCTTTGACTTGAAATTTATCATGACTGAATGTTACATTATCATTCTCTTTGTTGGCCTGCCGCCAAGAATCAATATTATCCGGGTCAGTATCGATAGTGCGTGGAAATTTATATTTCCCACGAAAAGATCTATGTCCCCTATCCTTCACCTTAATTTCCGCAATGAGTGACTGTTGCTGAATCCTTATTGACCTGTTGATAAACAACTTTTTGTCTACCGCTGTCAACATTGACAGTAGACCACATCTTATTTTCTAAGACAATATCGAGTAGCTCATCTAATCTTTTTCTTACTGCTGCAATCTCAACATCTTTATGTGAGATCTCTTCACTTAGTCTTTTATTTAAACTCTCAACTCTTAAAACTTTGCAACTTTCCTCTGCTAGCAAATTCTCAATCTTAGCCACCTTCTCTTTCTCAGCTGCTAACTCTACTAATGTCTCTTTTTCATCCTTTCCTTTTTTTCTTGCCCTCGTTTGTCGTATCTCAATTTCACTATCCTCATTATTCATAAGTGTAACGAACAGTTTTAGTGTAAGGGGAAGTAAACTGGAGTATGTTAGTAGTTGAAATAGATTTTGAGTTATAGCACTTAGTTGCTTATTAGCTATCGAATTATTTAGAGAGTATCTCGTGATAGTTTCGAGAGACAGATTACAGACAGCGTGAAAAGCGCTGATATATTTATTCTGTATGTTTGAGCGGAGTGAGAATAGCTCGCGGCTAGGAGCAGATGATTGATTGACTGAGTTGTGATAGCTCCTGTGAGAGGATTGTTATTGAGGATTCTTTATAGCGCTGAGTTTAATAAGAGTACTTTAGGCCATGAATCATGATAGCTCCTGTGAGAGGATTGTTATTGAGGATTCTTTATAGGGATGAGTTTAATAAGAGTACTTTAGGCCATGAATCATGATATCATTGTATTGCTGCCTGAGTTTAATAAGCGTACAGTTATTGATAGCTGTGAGAGGATTGTTATTGAGGGTTTTCATATCTTTATGTTGTGTAGCTGCTGCGCAGTTATTATGTGGTACTTTATATCTTATGGTGCTTGAACGGTATTCTATGTGTATTTCATCAATGTGTTGTGACGTGAATAAACCCATATGAAATGTCACCCGTCGTTTACAACCATCCATGACTCTTGTGTACGTACCTGTGGTGTAAACGACTAAACCAACACACGCACTTAATATTACAAGTGTGACAGGGAACTTAACACGTATTGAGAAATAGCCCCGGAGTGGGCGTGGTCTATCTGTATCGAGAACCTGATCATCGCTTACCAGTAGACTTCTACAGTGTTTGCCTGTGTGGCGTATATGTATGTATCAAATGTAGACATTACCAGATCCACAACACAGCAGCAACGTTAGCAGATAATTCAATAAGACACCCTATCAGTAACTAAACCAATACGTTATCAGTGAAGCCCCATGACGTTTCACAAGACTTACGGCCATGACCTCCCGGGTTTTTCACATCAAAAGTTAGGGGGGTGTAACAGTGGTGTGCTAGTTTTATAGGATCAGATACCCGCGAAATTCGCGTGATATTAATTCACAACTGTTAGCATGTAGCCTGAGTGGCGTTAGTATATGAAAGACAGACATCACATTTGAGAGCTGTATCCAGGCCCAAGGAAACTTATTCAGTATCAGTTAAACTGGGAACTGTTAACTCAAGTCGCAAGTCGCAACTCGCAAGTCAAGAAATTTATTACTCAAGATTATGAGATGTCATGATATACAGTGGCGTCTGTATACCAGTACAAGTAATCATCTGGCAGTATGAACGAGTGGTGTACCTTCTTTCAACGAAATTGTCAGACGGTGACCCATTTCCTGCTTTCCTGTGCGGTGTGTTAGCACGTAGCGTGCTGAATCGAGGACCTGAGCGGAATCAAGGTGTCAAGTTCCAATGCCTTTCTGTTGTCGATTGTTTTACCATTGAACTTTGTGATATCCAGGGTGTTAACGGAAAGGAACAGAAGAATTTTCATTCAAGATAAGTGATTATGTTTGTGATGTGAACTGTGTCGCCTTAACTATGTCAACGAGCCTTCCTGTGCTTTGCATCTCCTATACTGTTGAAATCTGTTGTTTTTGTTGTCTAATTCTATATAGACATATTATTAGGATTTAGTATTGATGCTAAGTATTGATGGTTGTATGATATATGTTGACTTCCCTCATATGATGTTATAAGGGTTCTTTGAAAAGGAATTGATGATACAAAGTTTATGAATAATATTGTTGGTATACATACTGAACTGTGTGAAATGGAAGGGTAATTGTCAGAACTTCTTGAAACATAAACTTGCGACATTAATAATTATATTGATATAGATATATAGTTAACTGAGTGATTGAATCACCATGGATTTTGATAATAATCCTGCAGATATAAGGCCTATGTTGGAAAGTGCATTGTTAATAGGTAGAGATGAAAAGGGATTGAGTGGTCCAAGACTTGGAGTATGGATCATGGACGATTTGTTGGTTAATGTGTCAGTATCCCTAAAGTTATTTGCTGAACATAACTTTAAGCTTCTTTGTAATTCAATAATGGCTAAGGATTTGATTGATTTGCTACAGCACCTTCGTGTGTTTTTACAACAGTATATTGAACTTGAACACGGACAGATAATGCAAAATATATTCAAGATAATCCACAACGGTATTCCTGATGAGCAGAAAAAGGAATTAGGAAGTGAGAAACAAATAAAAGTCAACAAACAAAATGCTCTACAGGAAAGAGCCAATTTTCTACAGGATATTCCCGAAAAGAAGGAATTAAGAGAAACAGTGTCGAGACTAACAAATGATCTAGATAAGTCAAACACGGAACTTACTAAAGTGCAAGCGGCGTTAGATGCTGCATTGGGCAAAATCAAAGATTTGGAAGATCAAGTGCATTATAGAGATGGTGAAGTAAGTGATCTCAAGCAACAACTTCAGGAAAACAAAGAGAGGTGTAGTAAATTGGAAGCTGAGACAACTGACCGTGATAGGTCGTATACAAACACACTTCTTGATTTGTTGAATAAAGTAAATTCTGGTATTGAAGAAGAGAATTATACTGTATTTCCAAATGAAGTTGAAGAACTAATGAATGATGAGGATAGTGAGAATGAAACACGACAACTAAGTGTAAATGAAGAAAAGGATGAGAAAGACAAATTAGAAGAGTTAACGACTGAGAGAGAGAAGATGATTAAGATTGAGAGATTGTTAACAGAGGAGAGAAGTAAAGTTTTGACATTTGACAAATTAAATAGGAAATTAAGTGAAGAAATTTCACAAAAAAGTGTTGAAATTGCAGAAAGTACAAAAAGGGTACAGGGTCTACTCGATGTTATTTTAAACAGCGGAATATGGTCTACTGTCAATGTTGACAATGCTAGACAGAAAGTTGTTTGCCAACAGGTTAAAAAGATCCAGCCCTATAAAATCTGTGCTGATAGAAAGATTAGATGTGATAGACAAATATCTTTTCGGGGAAAATATAACTTTCGAAGATCTTTTGATTCTGCTTCCAATAGCAACGAATCTTGGCGGAAGTGTAATAGAGAGAATGATAATGTAACAGTCAGTCCTGATAAAAGCCTAAGGATTAAACGAGTAACTGATTTTGGAGGTTCTCAGAAGATGATAACAAGGGATAAAGTTATAAGTAGTGGTTCCAAGGATGAAACCCATTATAGGCGTGACGATAAAGATACTTATAGATCTGCAGATGATACTGCAAACAAGCATATTGTCAAAGAAAAGAATGGAAAGAGTTTTTGTAGGAGAGATGTTTCTAAGATTAGAAAGTACCAAGGAAATTCATATGATAATAATTTTCCTTCTCAGAGAGATAAGAGACAAGTTAATGTATCTCAACAGTTTAATTCTCAGAATTTTGAAAATAATGGTACAGACAAATACAAGAAAGGTTTTCAGTCGTGCAATAATTTTTCTGACAGATTTTTTGTGCGGAGTAGAAACGTTAATCATAACAAGTCTAACTGGGATTATAGACATAATAATAGTCTCAAACAAAGATTAAATGATGATAAATATTTTGATCAAACAACAAATAATAATTGTAGTTATGCTAATTTTGCTCGACATGAGCCTAGAAGCATTGTTATTAAGCAAAGTAGCAATGATAATGATGTCACAAATACTACTGCTTGTTATGTTTCTGATTTTGAAAGAGCAGCACGTTGTTGTGAACTTAAACGAAGAGTCGATGACATCGTGGGGTGACCAGATTTCCACACGAACCACAGTGCGGGGTAATTGTTTGTTTAATCTCTCCGTTGTTCATAGTAAATTTCACCATTCATTAAAATGGAATTTTCATTTGTATTTTTTGAACAGAGGCGACTTCTTGATATGGGTCAGCGCTCCTGTTTACGTTAACGGCTGTTTACGGTAGCGACAAGAATATAGGCCAAGATTGTGCCCGAGTGAGTGTTTTCTCAAGCAGAACATATCAGCGTGCTAACCATGATTCGACGTTTTACCCCTAGTGTTTATGAGATGTCGGCAAGACCTATGGAGATTTTTTTTTTTTTTTGCGGTTGATTCTTTTTGTTTTGTTTGTTTATTAGGACAGTAGATGTTAATGTATTCTATTGCATAGATCATTATAGGTTGTTATATTATGATCATCATCTTTACGCATCATTTGATGTCTATTGTTTTTCTTGATATGTATGACTGTTTTAATTATAAATTAGTTCATTTCGATGCTATTTTTTATACTATTGTGTTTTGGATAATATGTAGTGTGTTAGATGGTAGTGACGTGTTGTTTACTATTCATGAATGCAATGAGCAGATTTATATTTAACCTTACTGGTTACAAACTTATGCCTATTTTTTATACTCTGGTGTAGAACTTGCAGTTTTTTTTTCGGTTTTGGTTTTACAGATGTGTTGGGTAGAATAGTTTTGTACATGATGAGTTTGCCAGCCCTATGCCCATACTCAATAGTTATAATGTTACAATAGTTACTTTTAATATATCAGGTGGAGATAGATATAAATTTATAACTAAATAACACTATAGCTAAGCTGAACGTGATTGTCAGCCGGAAATATTTAAAGTTTAAATTGAACTGTATAGAGAAAATTAACAGCGTTTGCTGATATTGTTATTTGATTGAGAAATCTAGAGATCTGATTTAAGCACTTGCTTAACATTCATTACGTTGTTTTCATGTATTTGCAAACTTGTATTTTGGTAATAGTGTGTTTTTCTATGTGTTTCTCTGTGACGTATTTTTAAAAAAAAACTTACACGTGTTGTTTAGTATTTGCTTAGATGCAGGAATTGTTATATGTCTCTCATTTTGCTAAAGCTAGTTTTTTGTTAATTTGTTAATTATAGATTTGAATTAATTAAATTAAAATACTATTTTTATGTAACTTAGCATTACGAAATATTTTTGTACAGTATTTTTTGGAAAATATTTTTTCCCAGACATTGTAATTTTTTATTTTTGGTTTTGTGTGTGCTTAGCGTTTGACTATGTGCTATGTTTGATATGTAGAATAATGTTAGTTCTTTAAAGAAAGTTTTTTTTTTTGTTTTTTGGATGTTATGTTGTATTAGCTCTTGATTGTGCGTTGTTCGAACTTGGTTATAGCAATGCTATTACTTTTTTGTGTGGTGGCGATAATTTATTGTTGATTATGTATAACTTGTATAACTTGTTTAAATTACTGATTATGTTTTGTTTAGTTATAAACTGTTTTTTGTAGTATTAGTATAGGAATACTTTGTTATTTTCTTTTGTGCTTTTCGATCGTGTTTGTATTTATTTTGAAATACGTTGTTGATCTAAATTGTTATTAGTATATATTTTTACCAACGTTCTCTATATTCTTACCTTTTGCTTTCTATCTGTCTCTGTTGATTATCCTTCATTCCATTCCTGCTTTTCTGTTGTCTTTTCAATATGGTATCATATTTTGTTTACATTTCGTGCTTTATTTACGTTTCACTTCATTCTCCTTGTATACTTCTTCTTTCGCATCTTATACTTTCATTCTATGTATTGTTACTTTAATGGTATAACTTAATATAGTGTAGCTACTTGTGATATTTGTAATTATTTTACATATAACAAATTGTTTGAATGTAATATTATTGTTTTTTCCTCATATTCTGATTTCATACTTACCTTTATTACGGATCATTTTTTCGTTTGCTTGATCTTGTCTTTTCTTGTACTATCGGTTGTTTCCTATTTAATTGTTCTGTATTCACTTAACTTGGTTTTGTAATGCATTATTTTTGGTATGCTTAATTGATTACATTGGATACTTCATTTTTACATTTCACTTAATGCTTATATTTGGTAGATGTCTTATTTTGACTTAACTTAAAGTAATTCTTATACGCATATGTTAGAGTTTCATTGTCCTCTTAATCTTTTTTGGTTTTGGGGAATGTATTTGTCAAAAAATTGATAGAATCAATTTTTTTCTCTGGGGGTGAGGTAAGATGTAACGAACAGTTTTAGTGTAAGGGGAAGTAAACTGGAGTATGTTAGTAGTTGAAATAGATTTTGAGTTATAGCACTTAGTTGCTTATTAGCTATCGAATTATTTAGAGAGTATCTCGTGATAGTTTCGAGAGACAGATTACAGACAGCGTGAAAAGCGCTGATATATTTATTCTGTATGTTTGAGCGGAGTGAGAATAGCTCGCGGCTAGGAGCAGATGATTGATTGACTGAGTTGTGTTGACCGTGAGGAAGTCTCGTGACTGCTTTTGAGCGGGACGAGTGTGTTATCTAGGGAGAGTGTTCCGGGCGATTTGACCGGGGAGGAAGACAGTGTTTTTGGGAAGTGTGAAATGCCTGTACAGTGCTGAATTTAAAATGTCGACGGATTTTTCGCTGTGGGTACAGCGTAGTATGAAACTGCAGTTTTGATTATTGTGGAAATGTTTATAACTGCAGTGTGCAGTCTTTAAAGGCCATTATCTCCTGTGTGAGGAGTCTTGATCAATAAGAGTACTTTAGGCCATGAATCATGATAGCTCCTGTGAGAGGATTGTTATTGAGGATTCTTTATAGCGCTGAGTTTAATAAGAGTACTTTAGGCCATGAATCATGATAGCTCCTGTGAGAGGATTGTTATTGAGGATTCTTTATAGCGCTGAGTTTAATAAGAGTACTTTAGGCCATGAATCATGATAGCTCCTGTGAGAGGATTGTTATTGAGGATTCTTTATAGAGATGAGTTTAATAAGAGTACTTTAGGCCATGAATCATGATAGCTCCTGTGAGAGGATGACTTCTACAGTGTTTGCCTGTGTGGCGTATATGTATGTATCAAATGTAGACATTACCAGATCCACAACACAGCAGCAACGTTAGCAGATAATTCAATAAGACACCCTATCAGTAACTAAACCAATACGTTATCAGTGAAGCCCCATGACGTTTCACAAGACTTACGGCCATGACCTCCCGGGGTTTTCACTTCAAAAGTTAGGGGGGTGTAACAATAAGCTTACCAAACTTCTTAGGAGATATGGTATTCTTTTCCTTAAGTTTGTGACTGAAGATAGCATTGCCACTCAATAGATCAGTAACTGTATCATTACATAACTTATCATATTTCTTGATTTGAACTTTCAATTTCTCACACATTTCTTTATTTTCTTGAAGTTCCTGCATGAGATTACTACATTCCACATGCTTATCTTCCATCTGAGCTTCCAACTCTTTGATTTTGCTCAGTGCTGAATTTAATGCAGCTTCTGCGCTAGAAAGTTCCAAGTTCGATTTATGTAAATCGCCTGTTAGTTTGGACACTGTCTTGTGTAGTCCACTCTCTTCAGAAACACTTTTTAAACAATTGTCCCTTTCCGGTAGGGCACTCTGTTTGTTGACTTTTATTTGTTCCTTATCTTCTAACTTCTTTTTCTGATCGTCCGGAATGTCGTTGAAGATCATCTTCTGTATATTCCTCACTATATGATCGTGTTTAATATCCATATGGGTGTACATAAACCCACGAAGTACATGTAGTATATCTGTTAAATCCTTAGACATTGTTAAATGGGGCACCGAATGACAGTTATCCTGAGCAAAATCCCCTAGGGCCTTTGACGCATTAACTAAACACATGTCCATCACATATGCTTCCAGTGCTGGGCCTTGCAATTCTTCACCATCTCTACCTTGCTCAAATAAATAGTCTAACATAGGCCTCTTATCCTCAGGATCCATATCCAGATCACTATCCAAATCCATGGTGACTTACTTACTCAGTCTACTATATATGTATTAATTAACCTTCCACCTTACAAAACCAACTCTCTATTCAAGAAATTGAAATTATCTCAGTTAATTACAGTATCATCACGTTCCTATTCATAGAACATCTATAAAGTTATATCATTATCAGGGAATCAACATATGTCATATAGCCATAAGTTACTCATGCATATATTCCTAATGATTTGTCACTATAGACATAGACAACAAAAAGAACAGAATAAGTAATGCATATCACAGGAAGGCTTGTTGACATACATAAAGTGGCACAATTTACAACAAAAACAACTTATCTTGTCGACTGAAAACAATCCCGTCCTTTCCGCCAAGACACTGGATATCACATAGTCTGCAGCTAAAAACAATCCACTGCAGAAAGGCACTGGAACTCGACACCTTTCCCTTCAGGTCCTTGCTTCAGTATAGTATGTGCTCAACTATGCACAAGATGACTGGGACTGCAACACAGCAAATACTGCAACTCTTGACTTGTGGTACACGTGCAAAAGGGTTGGAAACACTGCACATATACTTGAGCCTATACACTGTCTATCAATCTCGTTGAAATTAGGTAGAAGGGCTAGAAATACCGCAACTTGAACTTGTCTACTGGCCTACATAAAAATTTCAATCAGGAGAAGAATAACTGGAATCGCTGCACATCTTATCATGCGAATGTCGTGGATATTAGATCCAACTTGACTGTAAACCACCACTGTTACAATAAAAGAGTAGCAACCGCTGTAGATGTACGTTCCTATATATGTAGCAGTGTGGGTGGTGATATTATAGTACAATACACCGTTCGTACCACATATAGGAGTCAGTGAAGTAGGAACAGCTGGTACGGTTCTAACGGTTTATTATGTAACGATACAAAGCACGCTGACATCAACAGAAATACCGCAACTTGACAGCAAAAGCACGAATTATCTCTGCGCTATAAAGACTGCACAAAGAAGTTATCAAAATCATGGCCTAAAGTACTCACATCTCCAACTCTGCACTATAAAGACTGCGCACAGCCGTTATGAAAATCATTGCCTAAAATATTCACATCTCAAACTCTGCGCTATAAAGACTGCACACAGCAGTTATGAAAATCATGGCCTAGAGTACTCACATCTCAAACTCTGCGCTATAAAGACTGCACACAGCAGTTATCATAATTCATGGCCTACTCCACTTCTCAGAAAAGACTGCTCTCATGGCAGCTACATAAATCATGGCCTATACATCTCTACACTTCTCAGTATACTCACAGACTGCATCCACGGCAGTTATAATAATCATCATGGCCTACAAAAATCTTCACCAAACATATTCTTCATCCACACACAGCGAAAAACACTAGTCGACATCTTATCTTCAGCACTACGCAGGCACACACTTCGAAAGACATAGGGCTGACCAGCTCGGTCAACGCCCCAGAAAACCCTGCATGGGATCACATACCAGTCCCGCCCTAACAGTCACGAGACTCGGCTGTTCAACACAGCTCAGTCAAAACCATGCGCGAACTAGTCTCGAGAGCTAATCACACACAGCTCAAAACAATACAGAATAAATACATCTCCACACTTGAGATAATCAGCGCTCACCACGCTTTTCTGTACTATCTGTCTTTAAACAAATCAACTACTAATCGGCAAACAAGCGCCATAACCCAAATCCAATCTGTCCAACAAGCATTTTAAGATTTATTTCCCCTCCATAAGAACATCACTGATAACTTACTATGAACGACAATAAATTTGATATTGTCTTTTAAGACACACAGACCGGCAGGAAAGAAGCAGGCAGATAGACAGACAGACATAGACATTACAAAGTCACAGATCGATATAGACGAGGACCAGTGAAATAAGAAATGAGAAGAAGACGCCGATGATGAATAGTACAAAAACACCTTCTGAGAGCATTACCACACAATCATTGCTCCGGAACCCACAGGGTAAAAGAGGTAGAGGAAGGTCAAAGATCAAATAGAAAAGAAAATTGGAGACAGACATGAACGGAAGTGAGAAGACATGGAAATACTTTGAGATGATGTCACGTGACACGAAGACTTTGCATAAGTGTGTTGATGACCTTTACTTATTTGGGAGTTGAAAGGTCAAGAAGAAAATAGGTATAGGCATTTATAAAGTGAAAGACAGAAATAGACGATCTGACAGACTTATATAAACAGACATATAAACATTCAGATAGACAGATAGATAGACAGACAGACAGACAGACAGATAGATAGATAGATAGATAGATAGATAGATAGATAGATAGATAGATAGATAGATAGATAGATAGATAGATAGATAGATAGATAGATAGATAGATAGACAAACAGACAGACAGACATACAGACAGATAGATAGATAGATAGATATGTAGATATATAGATAGATAGATAGATAGATAGATAGATAGATAGATAGATAGATAGATAGATAGATAGATAGATAGATAGATAGATAGATAGATAGATAGATAGATAGATAGATAGATAGATAGATAGATAGATAAAAATTGGTATATATATATATATATATATATATATATATATATATATATATATATAGGCCGTATTTAATTTCCTGCCCCAGATGATGTGCTGCAGCGTTATAGAGCTGGTGAAAGCCATACAAATTTAGTAGACATCATCACAGACGGTAATGACAACACATGTTTGTACAAGACAGCCACGGACGTATCTCTTTCATTGTCTGTAGCTTTTCAGTTTACTTGGTTGAGAATACATGTGTGGGATTCGTGTAAGTATATCGATATAAACAGTAGCTTGTCATGTGCTCATCCAGAAATTAAACATAATAGCTAAGATACATTTAATATAGAACAATATAAGGTACTCCCATAGCAGATACTGCCGAAAGGGAGGAAGTATTTGAAGCATCACAATACTAGGTCCAACTGTATGAGGTTGTATGACCAGTTCCCGTAATGGCTACCCTCACCTCACCTAACTCAAAAGCACAGTGAGGTAAATATTTACAGCTGGGTAGATTGATATACTATCGCCAACCAAAAAGATATGCACACCATCATAGCTGGATCCAAGAAGGAAAGTGACAGAGAGATCGACTAAACGCATCTTGGGAGAGAAGCAAAGTTCAAAGCATGAACCAGAGTTGCAGCGAGAAACATAATATGACCGTAGATCAGCAATGTCGAGGCAGCTTCTTGTAGATCAGGCGTAATGTTCACTAACTGATTCTTCAGTCATGGACTAGCTATCTAAAAAGAAGGACCAAAGACTGTAGCCAAACGCAATCTGCTATCTAAGAAGGACTAAAGACGGGAGTCAAACGTTATCAGATATCTAATGTGACGAAAAGTCTGTAGTTTTTACATGTACTTTTGGCCCCTCTCTCACTCTCTCACCCACTCCGGCAATATCACTTCTTTTCTTAATTTTTCTCTCACTCATTGCTTATTATTTGGCATATTTTGCCATTCCATTATTTGTGCTCTGAAGCCGCTCCCAGACTGTTGACGTTCCGCCAGGTGAATCGTATGACCTGGTTAATTAGACCAGTCAGTGAATTATATGCTTATCAATTCAATCAGTCTGACCACTTTTTGATAGCGACGGTGCCTGTTTACCCAAGACGGTATCGCCCGGTCGACATAAAGAAAGCCATTTTGTCGGTCTGAGAAATCAGTCGTGAGGATTCACATACACCGGTGATAATTAGATAATGGTTTCATCTGAGCGCTCTTGGTATTAATATTGCCGATAATCTGTCTGCGGGAGACAAAATTGGAAGGTAGCATCCGGGCATCAAATAAGTTCACAGATTTGTTTATGAGTTGGCGGAATTATTACAACATTGTACGAGAAGAGGTCACGCGATGGAATTTTAAAATTAAATATTTTAAAACACGCGGGAGAGAATTATATTAAACACCCCTACCCATACAGTTCAGAGCTTTCAATTGGATTGATTTGAGAAGCCGGAATACACAATGGTTCTCATTGGAAAATTCGTCAGAAGAGCAATCTGGGTTTTGAACTGAGAAATAAGAGATTTAATCTAGCTAAATAGGAGTCAAACATCAGATTGCATCGTCAAATTAGCAACTCCCAGGAGCCAGAAAGAGAAGGATCGGCCTAAGCGTTCCTAACTTTATAAGTGACAGATCAGAAGTATTTGGGCAACAAAACAAGTAAACCCTAATTTATATATGAAGTCTGGATACCTAAGGAGTCAGATTCACCCGTAATAAGAGGAATACATAATAATACATTTAGTGGGTTTGGGATGTCAGATATTGGTAGTACCTCTGGGGAAGGAGCTGTCATGCCTTTTTCAGGGCAGCTCGGCCACCTTTGGTCCAAACCTGGCATCCAGCTTTCACCTGTGGCTCCTCGTAGCTGTCAGCATGCGACAGCGGCCAACCCCCGGGCACGGCTTTGGCCAGCCGTCTAAACTAGGTGAGGGTAGCCCACTGGTTATAAACCTTCTGTGAGTTAGGGTCTGCCTACCCATGCATGCGAAGACTGGATTCGATAGACTGCGCGGAAGAAACCACCTGTTGGTTCAACGGGCATGACGGCGATTACCAGCAACGCGCTGTGCAGCGTAAGGAGCACGGCGAGGCACGTAGAAAGCCCTGGTCATCCACTGCCCCTGATTTCATCTCCAGTCGTCTTGACTTGAGTAGTATAGTAGGGAGGAAACGGTTATTATTCAGGTAGAGCGCAGGTGGAGCGGCAGGTGTTGCGTGACATTTTATATAAGGAAATATGGTTAGTATTCAGGTGGCACGTAGGTGTTGGAATTTCAGGCGGAGCGCCAGGTGTTGGCACATGACTTTTTTTATAAGGAAATACGGTGGCGCGCAGGCGGAGCGCCAGGCATTGGCACATGACTTTTTATATAGCGATATATTTTAGCCGGGGTGACGATCAGCTTGCATCCTAGAATAGTTCGATAATGGCGGGTGTGAAGGTAATGTGTTGTTGTGTATTGTTTATTAATGTTTTACAGACAATATTTAGACAACAGTTAAATGATATATTTAGACATATATTTACAACAGGTAGACGATATTTAGTTATACAATAAGGTATATATTACAACATTTAGACTATATAAAAGAGAAAACACTAGATACATTTTATATATTTATTGACAAAGTTAGTTGGTCTATGGGTGACGGCTAACCGCACTTCTTTTTCGTGTAGTCATGTGAGGTGTAAGTGTCTATGAAGGAAAAACAGTCTTGTGGCTCGCTAGCCAGGGTCTGACTAGTCAAAAAACTAAGCAATCGTTGGCGTGTTGTCTTGCCGAAAAGGGTAGTATAACGCGCTGCATAGTACCACCGCGAGCCTTGACCAAGATGAAATAAATGGCGTAGAGGCCACAAACGTTGGTAACTACATCTTGTAAATATCTAGCGTTGTAGTTAACAGGTCGAGTAGAGTTTCTGGCTATAAAATTAACCAAGTCCGGGTGTCTAGATGGTAGTCCGAATGAATCAAAATATTCAAAAGTGCCAAGTCCATTGTAATATAGAGCGACCCAGTGGTCACCGGGTCGATAGCTAGGGCCAGTGTTGATGACAAAAGCAGCCGTGTGGCTCGGGTCGATACGTAGAGGTAATTTGTCTCGAGCTAAAACTTTAACGAGCCCAGTTCGTTTAACAAATATATCCGACAGGAGGATGGTCCGTGTGTCGTCTGTATTCATCGTTTAAGTGGTGTAGTCTGTCAAAACTTGGCGCGATTTCGAGATCTCCAAGATCGAAACTTGCTTGGCGCAGACGAGGACCTGTAATGGTTCGGGCGTGACCTATTAGAATTTAAGTTCTACTGAGACAGGTCCCGACTTGACAGGTCCCGACTTGGCAATCTCAAACTGGTCACCGTCCAGTAGACTGGGGGTGAGGTCAAAGTATTGTATTGTGCGTGCACGTGTGAGCGCGTGTTGTGTGTTGGGTGCGTGTACATAGTGGAAGATAGTTTCGAACAAGTAGTTTATGTGTTGTATTGTGTTGGGTTTGTATAGTATTGTGTGTATATACCTATAGGTATCTGTGTGGTATGGTTTGTGTACAGAGAGTTTAGATGTTGAGGGGAGATGTGGTGACGTTGTCGGGATGTACCTGTCTTTTGATGTAAAAGTAAGACAGAGAGTTATGGTGTTGTTCGTATGTGTATATGGCGGAGTTGTGTGTTCTGAACCCGAACTTTTTCCCGTCCTGTGCTTGTTGTGTGTTGAGGACTTCTAAAAACATGGTTTTTGTCGATGGTGTTGTGGTGTTTGATCAATCGATTTCGTGGTCTTAAATGTGATATAGATAGATGGATGTCGCCGGGATCGCTTCCACATAATATTTTGTGTTGGAACTGTTAACTTGCGCGTGTGTAAGAATGTCGCTATCGTGTAAGTTTGAGACAAAAGATTTGAAATCTCTAATGTTGTTGACTAAATGAGGCTGTTCTAAAAATGGCGTTGTTATGTGAGGCGTGATAGAAACGTAGATCGCGAGTTTCTCTGTGGCGTAAAATTGCGTGATGACTGTAATTAATTTTGAATCGTTTTGTCTGTTGTGTAAAGACGGGGAGCAAAAGTGACAGCCATTCGATGGATTGGTTTTTTTCTGGCCTATGAAAGAAAGTGAAAGTGGATAGATATTTATTGATTTTGTTATGTGTCTTGATTGCATTCCAATTATTAGTATATATCTCTCTAATGTCAGTCTGTACGTCTTGTAGACTGTCAGAAGACAAACGAGCCTTTTTGGTAGGGCCTTGTTGGGTACTGAACATGGATCGTTTGGGTGGGTTTGTCTGGTCTGCATCGTTTTTGGAGGGAATTGGTGTCTATTATTGAGATGGGATGGGGTCGGTTATTTGCGGGTGAGTCAGGTTGGAGGTAAATGTGGCTCCTGATGATGATGATTGATAGTGGTGCGTCGATGTTGAAGGTATTCTCGAATTTGTTGATGATGATGAGGTTGTTGTATCGCCTGATGCTGATGTTGAAGAGGGGTGTTGTTTAAGGTGGACCCGTATATTATCAATACGAGTAAAGTTTTTACCACAAATGTCACAGGTAATCAAAGTTGACAAGTGCACGGTTTTGGTGTGCCGTGATAGTGCATCACGACGGGTGAAAGTTTTGTTACACCGGGTACACAACAGGTTGTTTTGTACCACTGATATGATTTGTACCCCCAGTGTAATGTCTGTTCGTGGTGCTCCGGGCCCATGCTCGAGCTCGATGTGGCGTTGCAACGTATCGGGCCCTGTGAATAGGGGACTTGTTGATGGTGGGTGAGATGGGCTGGGAGCGATTGTCTTTGTGTGAGCTAGAGTGGGGGGAATTGTGGCAGCTGAGGTGGCTCCTGATGATAGTCTCTGCTCATGAGCCATGATGAGACCGGTTGTCGGTTGGTGCGCCGATGGTGAAGGTAGTCTCGAATATACTGAGTCAGGTGTTACTGGACTCTGTGTTGTAGCTGATGTTGTACACGCTGATGATGGTTGATAGTAATGTGCCGATGTTGACGGTGCTGGCATTCTCGAAGAGCCTGGTGTTGATGTGGCACCTGGTGGTAATGTGTGTTGGCGCGCCGATGTTGTTAATATTCCCGAAGTTGTTGTGGGGTCAGGTGTTGTAGGTGATGATGAGGAGTCTGGTGTTGCTGTGGCACCTGATGGTAGTGGGTGTTCATTGTTGTGCGCTGTTGTTGTGGGTTCTGTGTTGATGCTGGTGTATGGACACATGCGTTATGTTGCAGTGTGTGGACCCGTAAGTTATCAACACGTGTAAAGTTTTTGCCACAGAGCGCACAGGTAAATAGAGTCAGCGAGTGCGCTGTCTTGCTGTGACAAAATAGGTCTGCACGTCTGGTGAAAATCTGTCCACAGCGGGTACATATTATGGTGTTTTGTACCACTGCTGTCTGTTCAGTAGTTGACACGGGTCTATGTTTTTTTTCTATGTGGCGTTGAGGGTTAGTCGCTCGGGTGAAGTTTTTACCACAGAGAGAGCAAGCGTATCTCTGCTTCGCATGAACCGTGTTCATATGACGAGTTAACTCATGGCCCCGCTTGAAAGCGCAATCACAGTGTGAGCAAGTGTATCGTTGAGTGCACTCCATCTGTGAATAGAAGAGGAACAAAAAAAAAGAAGTTAGTCATACAATAAAAAACATAAAATTATACATGTAACAAACTGCTAGAGAGAGAGAGAGAGAGAGAGAGAGAGAGAGAGAATAACCAGACTTATAGATAGGTACACACACACATACACGAACAAGTGAGCACTCTTAGTTATAACCAGTCTTATTTTTTTTCTGCAATGTTAACATTTTAGAAATCCCCCGCGCGCGCTGTGAAGTCTGATTCCAGACCATTTATAATATTGATTTAAAACCCAGCATGTTCGCGAGACAATGACGAATTGATCTGCCACGACTGTGTGTAACTTTTTATCAGTTTGTACTGACTCGGGACCTTTTTTATATGTTAGGTTTAAAGTAATATAGTGTTTAACTTTTCAATACCAATGCTTTATTGTTCTTTGTTATCAGCTTCTGAGTAGAGAAACGACCCGTGCGCTTTTTTTTTAGTTTCACGAAAGATAAAAAAAACGAACAACAATGAAACGCGCAAAGTGCCTTTTATTTCACGAGAATCGATTGGTAATTATTCAAATGTCATTTGGATCACGTGCACCTGTGTCCGATCGGTAGCTGAACAAAGTACCATTTATGAATTTTTCATCAGGAAACAGGACCCATAAAAACTCGAATTTGTTTTTTCTTTTGTATCGACCAACAGCGATAGACTGTTGCTTTTGTCTACTTTTCATAGCAGCCACCTGGTGTAATTAAATGTTGGCGCGTACAAGATGTAATTATGTTCCACTATCAGAAATTATGATTGCACTCTGATGATTCAATATCGAGGATGAGTCATACTGTTTGCAGACAAACAACGAGGTGTGGCTTTTACACTTACTTAACAATATGTTAAAGAACAAAAATGAACACTGGCTAAGACGTTTAACACTGCCTAGTGTATATACATAAATGTTATGTATATTAACGTATCGAAAACAGACATATACATGTATTTTAAAATGACATGTAAGAATGGGTAGACAGAGAAACGAAAACAAACAGCTATATAAAAAAATATATTTTACACATAAAGAAGTGTTATATATTTGTAGTGGATTTGGTGTTATTCTATAAATATTACTTACTTACTTAGTCGTTCCCCTTCTACCGTGAGGTGTAGAGGTTTGGAAGAGAGAGCGCCAGACCATTCTATCAGCTGTCTTCTTCCTGGCCTGGTTCCATTCTAGTCCTCGGTCCTTCAAAGATTGTCTAATGTTGTCCTCCCAGCGGACTCTGGGTCGTCCTGGAGGTCTGGATCCCTGGCTCTTTGTTTCCCATGCTTGTCGTGGTAGCCGATCTTCTCCCATTCTGCAGACATGGCCAAACCATCTTAGTTGGGACTGTTCTATTTGGGTCTGCAGCGGATGGGATTTTAGGCCTTGACGGATCGTCTGGTTGCGGACCATGTCTCTTCTTGTTACTTCAACCACTTTCCTCAGATACCTCATTTCTGAGGTTTGGATCTGGCTTTTGTGGGTTGTAGTCATTGCCCACGACTCGCATCCATATGTCAAGACTGGGACATAGGTGGAGCGGTATACAGCCATCTTCGTTTTCTTACCAACCTCTTTCTTGCTGAGGAATCCACGATTTATGGCCTGAAAAAGTCTCCCAGCCGCTGCTTTTCGAGTGGCCAACTCTTCTTTGATGCCTCCCTTTCGGTCTATAATAGCTCCGAGATATTTAAAGTGGTCGACCTGCTCCAGGACCTGTTCTCCCAACTTAATCTGATGTTTTCTTTCTTCTCGTGATATCACCATGGATTTTGTTTTAGAGCTGCTTATGACCATCCCTCTCTTCTCCAGCTCTTCCTTCCAGACTTGCAGGTTGGATTGGAGATGTGCCTCTGATTTAGCAATCAGGGCAACATCATCAGCAAATGCCAGCTCCGAAATATAGACCTGTCTCATTTTCCAGTACCCCACTGAATACTTTCTTGTTCTCTCCTTACATGCCTTGATGACATCGTCCATAAGGAGTATGAAGAGGTAAGGTGATAGGATATCACCTTGTCTTACACCAGTGGTGGTCCTGAACTCTTCTGACTTATGGTTTGCTGTCCTCACATAATTTCTGCAAGACTTGTAGAAGCTCTGTATAGCATGAATCAGAGGTGCTGGAATATTCTTCCTTGCCAAACAGTCCCAAAGTTTGTTCCAGGGGACCCTGTCAAACGCCTTTTCCAGATCTATGAAACAAAGATGGATCTCACTCTTATACTCAAGGGCCCTTTCACTCAGCTGTCTGAGTGTGAAGATCAGGTCTTGAGTACTTCGGTTTGCTCGGAATCCGCACTGGACCTCATCCAATTGTGGCTCAGCTAGGCGTCGGAGTCTCTGCCCCAGGATTCCAGAGCAGACTCCACCAGGGACACCGAGAAGGGACATGCCTCCACGGTTTCCACACCGTTGACCGTCACCCCCTTTGAAAACTGGTGCCATGACGGCAATCCCCCAATCCTCCGGCATGGCCCCGTCGCGTTATTCTATAAATATTAGTACTTTTAATTCTATCAGGTGTGAGGTCAGCTATGCAAGCCCTGAGGTTTATTAAATTCAAATAAGTTTACAGGGATCCTGTCTGCTTCCACCACGGCCTCACCCGATTATATATCTTCCTCTACTGAAGTGTAATGGTGTGTGTATGTTGTCTAGCAAGTGTCTAGGGTATATGCAATGTGATGAAGTGTATAAACAGGACAACGACTACACCTATTACTAATAAACAATGATTAAACAAGTCACTCGGTAAAGTTTGAATTTAACATATTTTTCTTTTTACAATTTATTATCCTGTATCTTTGTTATTCCTTTAGACACAGGAATAATCAACTCAAAATGATGATATAAATATTTACATCAATAATTCACAAATATAATTGAGTCTGTGGTTTCCCACACTTATTTATATGAGTCAAGCTACAAAAGTGTCAAGTATTCCTTGCTTACAGAAAAGGGTACAAGTTATTCGAACGTTTAGATTCATCACTGTCTAACACAATATATTTTGGGAAATTGAGAGTTGTATTGTTTGCGATATCAAATGCCCCAGACACGATTGCTTATCTGGGATTTCTGGTAACAGGCTGACTGAAGAATACAATGCCAGCTTCTACTGCCAAGACACGTTTCTGCTTCTTGTAATATAGTTATGTGCAGGCACTCAGTAGATATGGCCTCACGGCAGAACTTATGGTCAGGTATTTGATCACCTGGGCTCACTTTGAATCGTAGAAGAAACCCTGGAACAAAACAAATTTGTCCAACTCAGCATCTAATAGTCTCTCTCTTTCCCTACTCTAACATTTGCAATATCATCAGACATCAGCCTGGTAACTAAACAATTAGTTAACGTTCTCAATTTGTTTGGTACCCCCTTCCTGGATAAATAACTTTCAAACCACCGTTGACACTTTCCTTGAGAAAGGAAACATTTTACATTAATAATATCAAGTCATGTACAATCACGGTGACTTGCTGAAGAAGACGGCCAGTGATCTTCCTGGTCTTATGTCATAATACAACATTTTTTTCAGTAATATTTAATTTTCTTTTCTCCCAATATGGCAGAACGCCTGTCTGGCTTTTCCACAACAGTGTAATACCTTTCCTAGCAACGCTGTGAAACATCACAGAGTTTGATGTTCACTTCTCTCTAGATAGACGTTTCTCCACATAATTTTCATACAAATTCAATATTGCATACATAATAATGATAATAACGATAAGATAAATGTTTTCATTCTTACCGCATCAAAGAAATATAATCACTAAACAGTTGAATATTGCGATGTATGGTAACAGTCCAGATCGCTGCTAGTGCAGAATAGCAAACAAGAATGTACTCCTTCTTGTCCTTAACACCCTTTTAGTGATCAAAATCTTTATAACAAGTGGCACCTAATACTAACTACTAATTGGTTTTATGCAACCGTTAGTATATTACACCACAGCCAATCAGGGACTGTTTTGCTTATAGCGTTCTTTTTCAAAAGCTAACCTTAAATATTCAAAATTAGGACTCCTTCCCCTCTACCCTCACTACGGGCAAACTGAGAAAGATTTCACGTCCGTTCGTCTATCTGTCTTCTGTCCAACTTCTTTATTTCTTAATAGTTTTAAATTCTGATACATACTTATTGATCCTGTTGTTATCTATTGCACCGTCATTACATTATTTTATTCTTGTATTTACTTTTAATGCATAGTATCGTTTTATTTCTACATTGCTTCAAAAGAAAATTTCCTATCCTCCTATTCAAATACGTAAACACGATCTAATGACGCCAAGCTATACTCCGTTTCTGCCCCGTTCAGCACTGTGCATTAAAAAAAAATCTCACGTTAATCGTAATTTTTTTCCTTTTATTTTTAACTATCGCTCTCATGCACTACGAGACAACGCTTGTAGTAATACGTCACAAAAAACGTCAAAGTGCTGTCTGTCTGCTACTTTAGAACTACTTTTACGCTAGAGATACGCGTGTGTACGTGTTTTGGCTGTCTCGCATCCGATCATTGTGGTAATATACATTCGCATCTGCGTTACAGAAAAAGGGGTTTTTCTATCGTATTTTGAAACTAAGCTATCTCGCCAAGCACTATCGTCTGCTCGGCTCGTGACACCCAGCAGAACCAAACGCTTGTCGCAGTGTAGCATTTTCTCTCTCTCACTTTTATGCGTCCTTTATTCTTTTACACGTTTTTATTCGTACTCTCTTGCTTTGAAGGCTAGGCTTGAACTGTGACGTTAGTTTCAAGCACGCGGTAATAAAATCTAGTGGCTTTGCTTGCGAGACAATTAACTAGCCTTTCTACAGCATACATTGGATTCCCGACTGGCCTAAAAAAAGCTGTCAGTCACTAACACACGTTCTGTTTTATTTACTAGCATTTGGGAGTACAATTCTATGGAAATTAGCGTTTGTTTCACAGATATTACTACATACCTCCCTTCCTAAAACATGCATTCATGCGAGTTATTATCTGTGAGACAATTTAGCGCCAATAAGTACTATTCCCTAGGCTTTTCCTGATTTTCCTCACAAGGATGTCTACTCAGAAAATCCGCTCCCTCGTTTTCCGAACCGGGTATATATTCGATGGACAGTCTATGTTCTCCCGATGGTTTTCTCAGCAAAACCACACTGGAACTATATGGAGACTCACTGTGAGAGATAATCCCTTCTTTCAACAAATAATCAATCTCCTCTCTCAAAGCTTTCTCCTTTGCAAACGGAATTGTATAGGCTCTCATACAGATCGGTGTTGGGTCTATAAGATTCATATCATATTCTAACAGATTTGTCTGCCCCGGCTTATCTGTTAACACGTCTGTATGTTCAATCAGAACCTTTTGAACCTGCTCCCTCTGGGCTTTAGTCAGGTGCTTACTGATCTTCACGTGGGCCTGTGTTTCGTCTGTTTTTAAGGGATACTCGTGAGAGGTGAGTGGTTCCTTTTTCATTCCAGTGGCTATCGACAAGGTCATAAGATGTGTCTGATCCTGGATCTCTCTTTCCAGGTATTTCTTTAGGAGATTCACATAATAAATTTTCTCCTTACCTTTTTTTCGATTTTATAATTTGTTCTAGATATCCTTTCTAGAACCGTGTATGGCCCTTGCCATCCAATTTGTAGCTTGTTACTGCGGCCGGGTAGAACAAGGAGAACCTTCTCTCCCACATTTAGCTCTCTATCCTTAGCTTTTTTGTTAAAATAAGCAGCATGTTTCTTTCTGGCTTGACTGAGATTGTCATTTGCCAGTTTCCAACCAGTTTTAAGACGAATTGTCAGCTCGTTCACTTAGTTATATGATGAGGTAACAGTTTCCTCTGCCTTCTCATCAGTTCATGTCCTTAACAATGCCTCCAATGGACCTTTTATTGGCCTCCCAAATAACAGGGTTGCGGGTGCCATCCCGGTTGAATTGTGTGGAACTTCCCGATACGCAAACAACGCAGCGGGAAAAAATTGATCCCATGTATCAGGTTTCTCATGTGCTAGCTTTCTCAGGATAGAAATGAGAGTCCCATTGAACCTCTCTACCTGGCCGTTCCCTTGGGGATGGTACGGGCTACAATGAAAGTGCTTCGCCTGGAAGAGCCTGAAAACTTCTTCCGTTAGTCTCCCCTTGAACTGAGAGCCGTTATCAGTCAAGATTTGGTGCGGGAAACCTAACCTTGTGAATATGGTGAGTAATGCCTCTGCCACATGCTTTGAATCTATGGATGACAGGGTTACCGCCTCTCCCCACATCGAACAAGTGTCCACCAGAGTGAGAATATAACTGTTCCTCCTCTTAGTTCGAGTGAGAGGTCCCACAATATCCACTGCAACCCTCTCAAAAGGGGTTCCCACTATGGGCATCTCCCCTAGAGTTGCAGGAGCAGTCCAATGCTTTGGAGCTACCCTTTGACACTCTGGACAGGATTTTACATAACTTTTTATATCTTCGGTTATCCCTGGCCAGAAGTAATGACAAGCTATACGCTGTCCTGTTGCACTGATCCCCATATGACCACTGAAAGGAATCGTGTGCCCTAGTTCCAACACTTTCTTCCTATACAAAGTAGGAAGAACCAGCTGTCCGTTACCATTGGATCCAATTCTAGCCTTCCTATACAACAATTTATTCTTCATATAGTATTCTCCTTTCGTAGGAGGTGTATGGCACTTAGTTAATTTCTTAAAACACGGCTTGAGTGACGTATCTTCCACCTGTGCCTTCCTCATCTCCTGTGGATGAGTATTTATAGGTTCATCCTCCTCCTTTCGTGACTGTGACCTGGTCTGTACTGTTGCCATGATCACAGGTTTCCTGGGATTCCCCAAGAATACATAACGACACCCCAATATCAGAGGGTAGATGGGTTCGTTTATCACTGCTGCCTTGATTACTCCTTCCACATAGCGAGTTTTTACACAGATTCTAGCAATGGGAAGTGTCATGGTTGCTACGTCCTTGGTTGCTGCTTGGATCTCCACTGTTTCGGTGGTGTATTGATCAGCTTGCACCAGGTGAGAACTCACAACAGAATCAAATTCCAATCCAGTATCGTAAAGGCAACTAATGGTGACTCCATTACATACAACATCCTCACAAACTGGGGGGTGATAAGGTTCCTGCTGTCCACTAGGTTTAACCTTCAATCCCTTTCTCCCCGTTTTCATTGCAGCAAAGATAGGAGGTTTTCGAGTACACATTTTGGTGTCATGATTATTTTTCTGGCACCACTTACACCATTTATGTCCCTGAGGGAAATTTTTCTTATCATTGAACTTCGGGTTTCTATCACGTTGGTCAAACTTGGGCTTATCATAATATGCTTTACCTTTATTAAACTTATCTCTGTGCTCAAATTTACCTTGGTTGTGGTTTTGTCTAGCTTTATTATGGTCTATAGGCTTTTTCTTCATACTTGCTATCTCAGACTGGGCTGCCTGATATCGCTCAGAGACATTTAAGATCTCCCCCAGCCTCTCAGCATCCTGTTCCGTGAGAAATTTTCTCAGGTCTGGAGCCATGGACTTTCTCAGCTGCTCAGTCATAATCATTTCCCTTAAATCTTGGGTTTTCCCCAGAGCAGTCTATTTCTCCAGATAAGTCTCCAGACGTGCAGAGAACTGGTGGTAAGTCTCTCCAGTCAACAGTTTAGCATTCCTAAATTTCTTTCTGTAAAATTCACTATTCTTCTCATATCTAACTAGCAGAGCTTGTTTAAGAATGTCGTAGTCATCTTGATCATCTTTGCGCAGTTTATCGAATACCTCATAAGAGGTTCCCCTAAGCCCTTGAGATACCTTCATACTCCATCTTTCTTTTACTAGCCCATACATGGTAGCTAGTGCCTCTTATCTAGAGAGGAAAGATTCAATATCATCCTCTTTTTCTACAAAGGGGTCCAAATGAAACCCCATGGCTGATGTGGAGGCTACCTGGCTTGCAGCAGAGTCGGAGGTGGATGAGGTACTTCCATTTTCAGGAGCATGGCCTTGTAACTCGAACTCCCTTAGTCGTATCTCATGTTCCCTTTGTAACCGTTTCTCTTCTTTCTCAGCCTCCATCTGTAATCTCTTTTCTCCTTTGCAGTCTCCATCTGTAATCTTTTCTCCTCCTTATCAGTCTCCATCTGTAATCTTTTCTCCTCCTTATCAGCCTCAAGTTTCTTCTCCTCTAACTGCAGCCTCTTGATCTCAGCCTCCCTATCAGCCTCTAATCTCTTAAGCTCCCTAGCATCTTCTAACATAATTCTCTTCTCCTCAGCTAATCTCTTATCTTCCCTTTCCATATACTTGTCGCACTCTGATGTCACATACTGAATCAGAGCTTGACCATCTAAATTCATCTCCTTTGCAATCTGCACAGCAGCAGATCTGTACTTTGCCATATCAGCCATTTTACTGTTAACAATCTAAAATGCTATCCACTACCTTAAACTAATTAACCAACTAAACACAAGACAAAGGGCAATGATATCTCAAACCACTTTCAAATTACTTTTACTTTTATGTGTTACAAATGCTGGGACCTAGTGACTCAATTTATGTAGGGTATTAAGAAAACTTTAAATCGCGGACGAGCCCCCAATTTATGTAGTGTATTTGGTGTTATTCTATAAATATTAGTACTTTTAATTCTATCAGGTGTGAGGTCAGCTATGCAAGCCCCTGAGGTTTATTAAATTCAAAAATGTTTACAGGGACACTGTCTGCTTCCACCACGGCCTCACTCGATTATATATCTTCCACTACTGAAGTGTAATGGTGTGTGTATGTCGTCTAGCAAGTGTCTAGGGTATATGCAATGTGATGAAGTGTATAAATAAGACAACGACTACACCTATTACTAATAAAAAATGATTAAACAAGTCACTGGGTAAAGTTTGAATTTAACATATTTTTTTTTTTACAATTTATTATCCTGTATCTTTGTTATTCTTTTAGACACAGGAATAATCAACTCAAAATGATGATATAAATATTGACAGCAATAATTCACAAATATAATTGAGTCTGTGGTTTCCCACAGTTATTTATATGAGTCAAGCTACAAAAGTGTCAAGTATTCCTTTCCCCTAGAAAGGGTACAGGTTATTCGAACGTTTAGATTCATCACTGTCTGAAACAATATATTTTGAGAAATTGAGAGTTGTACTGTTTGCGATATCAAATACCCCAGACACGATTGCTTATCTGGGATTTCTGGTAACAGGCTGACTGAAGAGTACAACACCAGCTTCCACTGCCAAGACACGTTTCTGCTTCTTGTAATATAGTTATGTGCAGACACTCAGTAGATATGGCATCACGGCAGAACTTATGGTCAGGTATTTGATCACCTGGGCTCACTTTGAATCGTAGAAGAAACCCTGGAACAAAACAAATGTGTCCAACTCAGCATCTAATAGTCTCTCTCTTTCACTACTCTAACATTTGCAAAATCATCAGACATCAGCCTGGTAACTAAACAATTAGTTAACGTTCTCAATTTGGTGGGTACCACATTCTTGAATAAATAACTTTCAAACCACCGTTTGACACTTTCCTTGACAAAGGAAACATTTTACATTAATAATATTAAGTCATGTACAATCACGGTGACTTGCTGAAGAAGACGGCCAGTGATCTTCCTGGTCTTATGTCATAATACAACATTTTTTTCAGTAATATTTAATTTGCTTTTCTCCCAATATGGCAGAAAGCCAGTCTGGCTTTTCCACAACAGAGTAATACCTTTCCTAACAATGCTGTGAAACAACACAGAGTTTGATGTTGACTTCCCTCTAGATAGACGTTTCCCCACATAATTTTCATACAAATTCAATATTGCATACATAATAATGATAATAACGATAAGATAAATGTTTTCATTCTTACCGCATCAAAGAAATATAATCACTAAACAGTTGAATATTGCGATGTATGGTAACAGTCCAGATCGCTGCTAGTGCAGAATAGCAAACAGGAATGTACTCCTTCTTGTCTTTAACACCCTTTTAGTGATCAAAAACCTTATAACAAGTGGCACCTAATACTAACTATTAATTGGTTTTATGCAACCGTTAGTATATTACACCACAGCCAATCAGGGACTGTTTGGCTTATAGCGTTCTTTTTCAAAAGCTGACCTTAAATATTCAAAATTAGGACTCCTTCCCTTCTACCCCCTACGGGCAAACTGAGAAAGATTTCACGTCCGTTCGTCTATCTGTCTTCTGTCCAACTTCTTTATTTCTTAATAGTTTTAAATTCTGATACATACTTATTGATCCTGCGGTTATCTATTGCACCGTCATTACATTATTTTATTCTTGTATTTATTTCTAATGCCTAGTATCGTTTTATTTCTACATTGCTTCAAAAAAAAATATTTCCTGTCCTCCTGTTCAAATACGTAAACACGATCTAATGACGCCAAGCTATACTCCGTTTCTGCCCCGTTCAGCACTGTGCATTAAAAAAAAAAATTCACGTTAATCGTAAATTTTTTCCTTTTATTTTTACCTATCGCTCTCATGCACAACGAGACAACGCTTGTAGTAATACGTCACAAAAAACGTCAAAGTGCTGTCTGTCTGCTACTTTAGAACTACTTTTACGCTAGAGATACGCGTGTGTACGTGTTTTGGCTGTCTCGCATCCGATCATTGTGGTAATATACATTCGCATCTGCGTTACAGAAAAAGGGGTTTTTCTATCGTAATTTGAAACTAAGCTATCTCGCCAAGCACTATCGTCTGCTCGGCTCGTGACAATCAGCAGAACCAAACGCTTGTTGCAGTGTAGCATTTTCTCTCTCTCACTTTTATGCGTCCTTTATTCTTTTACACGTTTTTATTCGTACTCTCTTGCTTTGAAGGCTAGGCTTGAACTGTGACGTTAGTTTCAAGCACGCGGTAATAAAATCTAGTGGTTTTGCTAGCGAGATAATTAACTAGCATTTCTACAGCATACATTGGATTCCCGACTGGCCTAGAAGAAGCTGTCAGTCACTAACATACGAGCTGTTTTATTTACTAACATTTGGGAGTACAATTCTATGGAAATTAGCGTTTGTTTCACAGATATTACTACAATATTTTAACTTATTATTTTTATTTTATGTTATTATAGTGAAAAGCAGACGAATACACACATATACATATACCGAGTTTACATTTAGAACTTTGCGTAGGGTCTTCTTCTAGTCTCTATTTGTTAAGAAAATACTTCTATCGAAAAATGAAACAACAAAGACAAACACACAGACATATATATTTTAAAAAGAGAAATAACAGATATTTAACACCCTAACAAATATAAAAGAAACATACGTTTTTGGTTGTGATATTGACGTGGTCTGGTTTCAGTGGCTGGTCTTCAAAACAATTGCTTTTTCAGAAGGCTGCTTTTTCAAAACGGCTGGTCTTTGCTCGTCGAAGGTTTGTTGTGTGAATGCTCGGTCTACAGACTGTGTCTTGATATAATCTAAGACAAAGACTTGTCAAAAGAAAGTATTCCGTGCGTATGAATTTTTCTTGTCGGTCACAGATCGATTTTTGTGTAGAGACACTTTTTCAGAAAATAGTCCGCGCATGTGCATACGCGCAAGCTTTTCGCGGTGATTTGCCTCGATTGGTAATGACATTGTCCGAACGTATGAAAAGGAGAATCAATGATCTAATTTAGCATCACACGAAGTTAAATGGCAGCCAGTTGGCCATGAATAATTAATTATTCTCTGGCCGGAAATGTTAATGGCTTTTTACGCTTGAACAGTTAAACAAAGGAGGACATATATAAAAATCCTATCACAGATGCGAAGTGCGCACGTGCGCAATCAAATATTCAGAACTCACCCGCACAAGTTGTCCGGGGGCATAAGTATGGACACCCGTTATCGATATGTGATTCAACATCAAAGACAAGAAGTTTAATTGCGCACAGATGTACATGAATACTTAATTCGGGTCCCGGTGAAGACAGAGTTTTTACGATCGAACATAAAACTAGAGCTCTTTATTTGTGTATTCAGCACATGGTCTAACTTGTAAAACAATGATATTAAACACTAGCTTTAAAATATGAATCACAATCGAGTGATATTTGTTGTGAATGGTAAAAAAGTCTTGTGACTGAGTAACGTTTTTTAGAACGGTTCTCGTGATTTTTTTTTTCGTACGCCCGCTAATACTCGAGGCGAAATCTCAGGTTATTATTTTATGTCTAACCTGACAGTGATTTTACGTGAGTATCCCTTTTTTCTTGTACAGAGACAGGTGTCCCTCGCCATTCAGGCAAATACTCTCCGATTTCGGAGGTACCCATTATAGCTGGGTCGGCTCAGGAGCCGCCAATCCCTGGTCGACGACACTCCTTCAAATGTCCTCGCCAGGTCTCGAGTTAATCCAGTACAAATCCCGGTCGACGAAAAATCCTCAAATGCCGTCACCCGGGTTTGATCCTGGATCACTCGGTCGCCAGAGCGGTGTGGTAACCACTACACTAGCGCGGTTCTCGTGATGATTTTTAACACGGCGCAGGGAGTCTCACGTTGTGTAGGATCTCAGATATAAAATAACTGCGTGTGAGTGTATTTTATCATTGTTAGCTATGGATCCACGCTGGGTGCATTCGTTCACTGCCCTGATAGCCGGACCGACCGGTAGTGGCAAAACTGTTTTTGTACAAAAATCTTTACAACATCTCCGAGATGTGATGGTACCTGCACCTGATGAAATTATAAGGTGTTATGGAGAGTGGCAGTCGATGTATAATTCGATGCCTGGAGTTCAGTTTATTGAAGGATTGCCGGACATTGAGCAGTGGACATGCGATAAGAAACTTTTGGTAGTTATCGATGACCTCATGAGTGAGACGGATGATAGAATAACTAAATTATTCACAAAAGGGAGTCATCATCGCGATGTTAGTGTAACATACCGTGTGCAAAATTTATTTGGCAAGAACAAAGAACACAAAACCATTAGCTTGAATTCTCATTATATAGTGCTTTTCAAAAATCCACGCGATGGTTCGCAGATTATTAATCTAGCCAAACAGATGTATCCACGTCGTACTGCTTATGTCCAAGAAAGTTTTAAAGACGCGACGTCGGCCCCACACGGTTATTTGCTAATCGACTTCGTCAGACAACACCCGACTCCTTGAGATTACGTAGCCTAATATTTCCACACGAACAACAATTCGTCTACGTCCCCAAATAACGAGATGGGGGAAAAGGTGGGAAGACATGCTGAAATGTTAACGTTTCTAGGCACTGCCAAATCCCCAGTCGTCAAGGCTGTTATGAAAGCAGCGTCACCCGACCTTGCAGGAACACTCTGCTAATGTTGTCACAACGTATTAAAAGGTAACGTTTCACTGACACCCCCTCAGAAGAGGCGTATGCGTAGTTACAAAAACACCCTGAGAGCGCTCACCAGGAAGAGATTGTCGCTCAAAAGACGAAAACCGTTTTTACAAACTGGTGGATTTGTGGGTGCTCTGTTAACCCCCGTACTAACCTTGCTAAGAGGCGTCTTGTAGATGGCCAAGAAAATGATTTTGATGGACCCTCGTTTGTTAGAGACTCAAAAACCTTATAGAGCCCCCGACGCTCTAAGAGATAACTTGGGAGAATTGGACAGTCAAATGCAACTAGTCTTGGATCGAGAAGATTTGCCGTTGGGTGACAAAGCTAGATTATATCATCTAACACTGCAGCGTTATTTCACTCGACTAGAGTTGTATAGTCACATACCTCTAGGCCACGTGGATATTAAGTCTCCACTTAACGAGTCGAGCTCGAAACCTCCCATCGATCAACCCACTGTACTTAAAGACGAGATTGTCGACAAAACTCTTCAGTCCCCACCCGAACAAGTCACACCCACTAATCGAAAACAGGTGGTTGCCAGTAAATTGCGAGAAACATCGTCGTATTCGCTCACAAGAAGGAAAAAGACAAAAACACCAAAGTGGGAAGCATTGCCAAAGAAGTGAATAAGATTTTAAAACAACATTACAACGAGCCGAAACGACCAGGTTCGTATGGGGGAGTCGGTGCCTTGCAACGTAGCACTTAACTTACTCGTAAAAAAATTGAATAGTGGTTACTTCATCAGGATACGTACACCTTACACAAACCGATGCGTAGAAAATTTACAAGACGCATAACTTTCGCTGGTGGTATCGATCAACAGTTCCAGGCTGATTTAATAGACTTGCGGGGTTTAACAAATTCAACAATGGGTTTTCCTATCTAGTAACGTGTATCGATGTGTTTAGTAAATTCGCTTGGGCTGTTCCCTTGAAAAACAAAACTGGGAAAGCTTTAGTAGCAGCGGTGAAGACAATTTTTAACAGTCGCAAACCGATAAATTTTTAAACAGACAAAGGTAGTGAGTTCGTCAACAAAACATTCTTAAAGTTTCTTAAAGACGATGGTGTCCATTTCTTCACTACGGAGAATGAAGATACCAAGGCAGCTATAGTCGAGAGGTTTAATCGAACCCTCAAAGAAAAAACGTGGCGTAACTTTACCAAAACCAATACTCTTCGCTACGTCGACGTGATAGAACAACTGGTCCACAACTACAATTATTCGCATCATCGGAGTATTAAGATGGCGCCATCGAAAGTTAATCCGAGCAACCAAGAAGAGGTGTGGTATACGTTGTATTCGACCCCTGACGTCATCGGTAGAAAAGTATATTTTAAAGCCGGTGATCGCGTGTGGATCGCCCCATCCAGACAAACTTTTAAAAAGGGTTATACACCGGCGTGGACAGAAGTGCTGTTTACGGTCAGACGACTAAACCAAACAAGACCGGTCACGTACATCCTTAAAGATGATTCGGATGAGGAGCTGAAAGGATCTTTTTACTAAGAAGAGCTGCAGCGGGTTGGTGACAAGATAGTTTATCGAATCGAGTCCATTTTGCAAGAACGGCGATGTGTCAGGGGAGTTAAAGAGTATTTAATCAAATGGTTCGGTTATAACTCGTCATTCAACAGCTGGATTTCCGCCAAACAACTAGCGAGATATCGAGACTGATGGAAATAGAAGAAGTGAGCACCCCAGTTTTGCGGTCACCCCCTCCTAAGGCCACGAGAACCTCGGTCTGGCCTTTTTTTGGAAAACTAGTCCCGCGACTAGAGATCGTTTTCATCAGTCAGATGATCGTTATATATGTCGTCATCGGGGTCTCGTTATTCAATCTGAGTCGGAGCAACGCAGAGGGACCGGGCGGCAAATTTTGGATCGCTTTAATGAGCAGTTGTCTGGATTACATGTTACCTAACACTAAGATAGGATGAGTTTTTACGTGACTTTACTCAGCAATGTATCGATGAAAATATACCCAAACAATAAAGCCGGTCACTTTTTCGTCAAATTGCCACAGACTATAGACTTGACTTCACGTTACGAGGTTGGTTTGGTTGAGATTCAATTTCCCAAATGTTATTTTAACGTGTTAGAGGATGACGTATGGATACATTACTTCCCAAACAAAGACGATGAGTCTATACTACTCACGTTGCCCGCTGGTCTATATACCTCACCCGACACGCTGATCGACGAGTTGAATCGTTTGCTTTTAGACACGGATGTGAATGAAAAAGCCCGAGTTAGATTCCATTTTAACAATAATAAAGCCACCTTGCATCTGTATGATCCGGAGATTGAAGTTAGAATTAGCGAGACGTTGAAACACATGTTAGGCTTACTACCTCGCTCGCCACAGACATCGACCCAATACTACGAGGAGAGACTGAAGTACAAATGGATAGCGACATGAAAATGTATACGTGTACTGCGACCTCGTAGCGGAGAGACCGGTTGGAGATGCCTCTGTATCTTTGATACGGATTGTCCCTATTTTGGACAGGACTACCGCTTCGGTTTTTAGGATTTACGACAAACCACACTACGTCCCCCTGAGCCGTTTTTCGTTTGACGCCGTGGAAATCCTTTTAACTAATGACCAGGGTAAGACTATCCCATTCACTAGTGGAGCTTCGGTGTTGACACTACACTTCCGAACTCACAGACGGTTTGATTTTGAATAGAAAAAATGGTGAGACATGTACCCATCCAACAAAACCCCAAAATGTATGAGGAGTTTTACTGCAACCAAGCTGGACACGGGATGCCAGTGTTTATCGGAGGCAGAAGTCAAAGAGGACATGGCTTGGGTAGTTTTTTTCAGTGGACTCGGTCGCATGGTTCTCCCGTGGTTAAAGACTGGAGGCAAAGCTTTACTCAGAGAAGGGGTTGGCACCGGTCTACAGGTCGCGAGCGTCGCGTTAGAAGGCAGAAATATTAGTGAGTCATTTCGTGAACGTGCCGAAGAATCGGGTCAGCGTTTATTACAGGGAGCCGTTGACCACCTCACCACTAACCAATCGGGTAGCGGTCTTAGCAGAAAAAGAAAAACGAGAGCTGCCCCACCCGGCGAGCCGAAAAGAATAAAACGAAGTAACCGAGCTCGTCCTTCTCATTCTCACTAGAAGAAGCGACGGTACTCTGATATAATTGAATGATGGCGCTTATTCACCCCAGCTCGTGCGAATGTCTTCACAGTGGTCTAGATTTGTTTAGCGTACCACCAACGCAGACAGCCGTAGAAGAGGGACAATTTATGGAGATACATCCATTAGCTGCATTAGCCCCCGGAGCCCCGGGGGAATTTGTAATATCGGGAAACGGGGAAGAATATCTAGATTTGTTCAATACTTTTCTGCACGTGCGCGCCAAAATCACATTAGCTAATCTTCTTCTTCTTCTTCTTCTTCTTCTTCTTCTTCTTTGATCCTTAGCCGCCGACCGTCAAAGCAGTCAGTGGCCATCACGCCTAGCGGCGTCTTGTAGGGCAACAACAAATTGATTCCACTTTGCTCGGTCGGTGGCCATCCTTCGTACAGTGCCCCAACTCTGGCTCATTCCATGCATCTCAGCCTCCGCAGTCCTCCGCCAGGTTGTTTTTGGTCGGCCTCTCTTTCGTTTTTCTTCAGGGGTCCAAAGCATAGCTGTTCTTGTGATGGCATCGGGGTCTCTTCTGAGGACATGACCAACTCAGCTCCAGCGTCTGCCACTATGATGGTGTGCATGTTCTCTTGCTTGCTACGAGTAAGCAGATCTTGGTTAGTGATGGTATTCGGCCAAAAGATTCGGTGAATTTTTCTAAGGCATGTTGTGTGAAAGGATCACAATTTCGACATTTCCTTCTCTGTAACTCTCCAGCATTCCGCACCATAGAGAAGCACAGAAAGCACACAGCTCTGATATAATCTTAATTTTGTGCTTGTGCTGTATTGGGAGGACTTCCAGATGTTGTTTAGGCAAAAGAAGGCTGTTCTTGCATTATTCATTCTGATGTTGATGTCTTTGCCTGCCCCGCCGTCTGGTGTTAGTATGCTTCCTAGGTATGTGAAGGTATCTATCTGTACCAATTGCTGATTCCTTACTGATATGGGCTCAGGGTTGCTCACGTTGAGCGTCATGACCTCAGACTTCTTTAAATTGATGTTCAAGCCCACCTGCTGGCTAAACATGTTAAGTCTATCCGTTTTTTCCTGGATGTGTTGATGTGAATGTGCTAGTAGTGCAATGTCATCTGCATATTCCAGATCTTCCAATGTAGAAAATGTAGTCCATCTTATTCCTCTTGGACTGCCCTCTGTTGTCTGGCGCATCACCCAGTCTATGACTGTTAAAAATAGAGTGGTTGACAAGGGGCATCCCTGTCGTACTCCTGTCTTCACCTCAAAGGTTAGGTTGCTCTGCCCAACACTACACGTAAAGTTGGCATAGAGGCTTTTTATGATTGACACTATGCAGCTTGGAATTCCATAAGCCCTCAGTATTTTCCATAAACTGTCCCTATGTATGCTGTCAAAAGCCTTTTCAAAATCAACGAAATTAATGTAAAGCTGTCTTTGCCATTCTGAGCACTGCTCTATAATGTTCCTGAGAGTGAATATATGATCTACACATCTTCTATTCTTTCTAAATCCTGCTTGTTCCTTCCTCAGTTTGTGGTCTACTGCCTTTGAAATTCTCTGTATAATTATCCTGCCTAGTATTTTGCTGGGAACTGAGAGAAGAGTGATTCCTCTCCAATTATTGCAGTCTGCAAGATCTCCCTTCTTGGGCAACTTGACAATTATTCCTTTGTTCCACTCTGATGGTGTTGTCCCCATTTTCAAGACTTGTGCAAATAGTGGTTCTAATAGTTCTGCTGCTAGCTCAGGGTCTATCTTAAATAGCTCTTCATTTAAGTTATCATGGCCCGGAGCTTTGCCGTTCTTTAACCCTTTGATTGCTGTGATGATTTCTTCTTTTCGTGGAATGTCTGTATTCACATCTAGATCGTTTTCAGCTTCAGGAACATTCAGTTGTGTCTCTGGTGGTTCCTTGTTCAGAATTTCTCTGAAGTGCTCTGTTCATCTTGTTTCCTGTCCCTCTGCTGTCGTGATGAGATTACCTTGCTTATCTCTTACTAATGTAATATTGTTTGCACCTCGTTTTCCGCTGATGAATTTAGTTATTTTATATACTGTGCTTTTTTCATTTCTCAGTGCTGCCTCCTCTGCCTGTCTTGCAAGATCGTCTAGGAAATTCCTTTTGTTGGCTCGGGTTTGGCGTTTAACTTCCTTGTCCAGCTGACTGTACTGTTCGCTATATAGTTGCTTTAACCTGGGGGACTTTGCTTCTGTTTTCTTTCTTTTCATTTCCTTTCTCATCGTTATGGTGTTTAATGTTTCTGGTGTTATCCAGTCTTGCTTCTTCTTTTCCTGGAATCCCAGCATGATTTGCTGCTTTCTTTGTATATTGTTGAAATGGTGTTGAAATTCTGATCTATATCATCAGTCAATGTCTTTTCCTGACTTTTGGCAAATTGATATCGTTTCTTTATGTCGGCCGCAAAAGCTTTTCTGGTAAGGGAGTCCTTCAATTTGCTGATGTCAAACCTTTTCTGTGTAGTTACAGTTGGTGCAGCCTAATGGTAACACATTACCCACTGATGCAGAGGTGGCCCCGATCAACTATTACCTGCACAGTTTATTCTCCCAAGTCGACGTTTCCCTGAACGACACGTTGATTACACCCAGCGAGAACACCTATCCTTATAGAGCTTATCTGGAAGCCACGTTGAATTACGGGGAGGAAGCCAAACGAGGTCATATGACAGCGGCTCTGTTTTACAAAGACACGCCAAACTTTATTATGGAAACAAGTGGTGGTAATAACAACGGACTAAGACTGCGTCGACATATAGCGGCAGATTCTCGGGACATTGATATGATGGGCCGGTTACATTCAGATATCTTCGCCCAAGATCGCTACCTGTTAAACGGTGTGACAGTTAAAGTAAAACTCACGCCGTCTAAAGATGCCTTCAATGTGCTGGGAAACGACCCCGCTGGTGGTTATAAATCTATTATAACTTATGCGGCCCTGGTTGTCCGGAAAGCCAAATTAAACCCAGCCTTCTCTCTAGCCAAATAGAAAGCCTTGTTGCGAGGTAATACCAAGTACCCCTTGAAACGAGATGTGCTAAAAACTTTCTCTAAGTCATGCTATCGCACATACAGGATAATCTATTTCTCAGTCAAACACCTACACGGATCGTGCTTGGCCTAGTCACTTCGACCGCTTTTAACGGGTCGTACACGTCTAAACCGTTCAATTTCGGTACTTTTGGTCTGATATATTTAAATGTCATCGCGGACGATAAATCAGTCAGTGGCAAGCTTTTGTCGATGGATTATGAGCACAAACAGTACGGGAGAGCCTTCTTCGGGACGAATCTAGCTATGGGACTGGTTGGTAAAGACGCTGGCAACGACCTTGAGTATAGAAATTTTAAGAATAGGTACGTCTTATACGCCTTTGACCTCGCCCCAGTCTACTGGACGGTGACCAGTTTGAGATGGCCAAGTCGGGACCTGTCTCAGTAGAACTTAAATTCTCCGAGGTCACGCCCGAACCATTACAGGTCCTCGTCTACGCCGAGCAAGACTCGATCTTGGAGATCTCGAAATCGCGCAAAGTTTTGACAGACTACACCACTTAAACGATGAATACAGACGAGATACGGACCATCCTCCTGTCGGATATATTTGTTAAACGAACTGGGCTCGTTAAAGTTTTAGCTCGAGACCAATTACCTCTACGTATCGACCCGAGCCACACGGCTGCTTTCGTCATCAACACTGACCCTAGCTATCGAACCGGTGACCACTGGGTCGCTCTATATTACAATGGACTTGGCACTTTTGAATATTTTGATTCATTCTGACTACGGCTAGACATCCGGACTTGGTTAATTTTATAGCCAGAAACTCTACCCAACCTGTTAACTACAACGCTAGACATTTACAAGATGTAGTTACCAACTTATGTGGCCTCTACGCCATTTATTTCATCTTGGTCAAGGCTCGCGGAGGTACTATGCAGCGCGTTCTACTACCCTTTTAAGCTAGACAGCCCGCCAACGATCGCTAGCGAGCCACAAGACTGTTTTTCCTTCATAAACACTTACACCTCACATGACTACACGAAAAAGTGTGGTTAGCCGTCACTCATAGACCAACTAACTTTGTCAATAAATATATAAAATGTATCTAGTGTTTTCTCTTTTATATAGTCTAAATGTTGTAACATATACCTTATTGTACAACTAAATATCGTCTACCTGTTGTAAATATATGTCTAAATATATCATATAACTGTTGTCTAAATATTGTCTGTAAAACATAAATAAACAATACACAACAACACATTACCTTCACACCCGTCATTTTCGAACTATTCTAGGATGCAAGCTGATCGTCACCCCGGCTAAAATATATCGCTATATAAAAAGTCATGTGCCAACGCCCGGCGCTCCGCCTGCGCACCACCTGCGCGCCACCATATTTCCTTATACAAAAAAGTCATGTGCCAACGATTAGCGCTCCGCCTGAAATTCCAACACCTATGCGCCACCTGAATACTAACTATATTTCCTTATACAAAATGTCTCGCTCCACCTGCCGCTCCACCTGAATAATAACCGTTTCCTCCCTACTTTACTACTGACTTGTCTTGCCACTGGATTCAGAGGGACCCAGGTGAGAGAGTGAGGTCGACGAATTGCGCAACTCTTCCTCACTTTAATCCAAATCACTGTACACGTCACTCTTTCATCCATTCATCCATACACTCACAACATGTCCTGTACCTCCATGACATGAGGAAGAGGCTAGAAAAGATGCCCTAAACATTGCCTGCTCCACCATTACCTAACCAGCTTACCGCGGTTGGTGAGTACCCTACTTCGGCGGGCGACACATAAGAAAAATAAAGGACAGATTCCCCCCTCATTCTAGGCGCATGGAATGTGCGCACTCTCCTTAACAAAGACTTTAACGCAAAAAGACCTGAGAGGCGAACTGCCCTGATTGGGAGAGAACTGGCCAGATACAACATTGACATAGCAGCACTGAGTGAAACTCGACTTTCAGGTGAGGGCCAACTTTGCTAAAAGGATGCAGGTTATACATTCTATTGGAGCGGAAGAGGAACTGAAGAAAGACGAGATGCAGGGGTTGGATTTGCAATCAAAACAGCAATTGTCGGCAAGTTAGCGGGGCCCCCACAGGGAATAAATGACCGATTCATGACAGTCAAGATCCCCCTGCTTTATGAAAGAAAACATGCCACCATCATTAGCGCGTAAGCACCAACTATGACAAACCAGGATGACGTCAAGGATAAGTTTTATGAAGAACTACATGCAGTCATTGCATCAGTTCCTAAAGCAGATAAGCTCATAATTCTTGGTGACTTTAATGCTGGAATGGCACTATCGGAAAGTACGGCGTGGGTTGCTGTAACAGTAATGGACTTCTTCTCCTCCAGGCTTGCGCAGAACATGACCTCCTTGTCACCAACACCATTTTTCGACTTCCTACCCGCAAAAGGATCTCCTGGATGCACTCTCGCTCAAAGCATTGGCACTTAATTGACTACGTAATTGTTAGGAAGAAGGACAGGCAAGATGTTCGGGTGACCAAGTCTATGTGTGGTGCCGATGTTTGGACTGATCATCGCCTCATAGTGTCTAAACTTAAAATTCGTATCCAACCAGCCAGGCGTCCTCAGGGGAAGAAAACTCATAAAAGGCTGGATGTCACCAAACTAAAGAAGACAAAAATCAATCATTTACTGACACCCTAGTAGACCGTCTCAAATCTATCTCGTTAGACGGCCAAAGTGTGGAAACAAATTGGGCAGCCCTAAGTTAGCAGATCTAGAACACTGCTAGAGAGGTCCTGGGTCCCGCCATCAAGAAACAAAATGACTAGTTTGATGAGAACTCAGACGATATAAACAAGATGTTGGCTGAGAAACACCATCTCCATAAAGCATATTTAAATGATCCAAAATCTACATCAAAGAAAGACGCTTTCAACAACATGCGTAGAATCGTCCAACATAAACAACGCCAAATGCGGGATTCATGGCTGAGTAATAAAGCAGATGAGCTCCAAGGCTTTGCTGACAGCCATGACTTGAAAAAATTTTACCATGCACTCAAAGCGGTCTATGGTCCAACATTGTCAGGATCATTTCCCCTCCTTAATGCAGATGGAAAAACATTAATTACAGACAAGGAAGAAATTCTCCAACGCTGGGTGGAACACTTAATAATATTCTGAGCCAGCCATCATCTATTAACGACCAAACCATCATCCGCCTGCCCCAAATTCCTATAAATGAAGCCCTAGATGATATACCAACTCTGGGGGAAACTCAAAAAGCGATTCGTCAACTTTCTAGTGGAAAGGCCCCCGGCTCCGATTCAATTCCTGTTGAGCTTTATAAAGATGGCGGTAAAGTTCTGATAGAGAAACTTCACATGATCTTCCAGCAAATGTGGCAGAGTGAAACCATCCCACACGATCTCAAAGATGCGTCAATTATACATCTATATAAACGTAAATGTAATCGCCAAGACTGTAACAATCATCAAGGCATCTCTCTTTTATCAATTGCGTGGAAGATATTAGCCAGAATCCTTCTGAATCGCCTTACGGCTCATCTTGACAAAGGTCTTTTACCTGAAAGTCAGTGTGGATTCCGGAAAGAACGTGGAACCACCGATATGGTGTTCGCTGCAAGACAGCTACAAGAAAAATGCCAAGAACAGCACTGTGACCTGTGCACAGCTTTCATCGACTTGACAAAGGCGTTCGACACGGTCAGTAGAGAGGGTCTATGGAAGATCATGGCAAAACACGGCTGCCCAAAGAAATTTATCTCAATAGTGCAGCAACTGCATGATGGAATGCATGCTAGAGTTCAGGAAAACGGTGAGCTGTCGGAGCCTTTCCCCTTCTCAAACGGAGTTAAACAAGGGTGTGTACTTGCACCGACTCTGTTCAGTATCATGTTTTCTGCTATGCTGACTGATGCTTTCAGAGACGGGGACACAGGAATCGACATCAGATATCGTATTGATGGAAAATTGTTTAACCTTAGGAGGCTTCAAGCAAAAACCAAGGTCAAATAACACACCATCAGAGATCTTCTGTTTGCTGACGATTGTGCCCTTAATGCTGGCTCAGAGGCTGATCTGCAGCACAGCGTGGATAGATTCTCCGAAGCCTGTGCCAACTTTGGGCTTACCATCAACGCGGAGAAAACAAAACTCATGTAGCAACCAGCTCCTGGCACAGTTTATACTGAGCCAATCATCAAGGTAAATGGTGAGAAACTGAATGTTGTGAACAGATTCACATACATTGGTAGCACACTTTCCCAGAACATCGTCATTGATGATGAGGTAAACACCAGGATCTCCAAAGCCAGCAGCACATTTTGCAGGCTAGACTATTACACCAACGTTTGGCATCGAAGTGGCATTAGTCTACAGACAAAGCATGAAGGTGTTGCAGAGCTGCGGTTGCTTCCAGTGCTGCTATTATGCATGTGAAACATGGACTGTATACAGGCGCCACGTAAAGAAGCTAAACCACTTCCATACAGTCTGTCTCAGGAAGATAATGAACATCAAATGGCAAGACAAGATCCCGGATACCGCCGTTCTTGACAGAGCTGGTATCCCTAGTATTGATACTATTCTGATGCAGTCACAAATTCGCTTGGCAGGTCATGTAGTCCGCATGCCAGACCATCGACTGCCAAAGATACTCTTTTATG
>JAMPIV010002746.1:0-45000 GCA_024509875.1 Oreohelix idahoensis | reverse complement strand
GAAATATGAAAAAGTGTATTAAACTAAAGCTTTCATGTTCAATGCACCCTTAACATCCAGTTGTTATGGGAAGGAGATTGCGTGTGGTATCAAGTTCTGGGTAGTTCTGCCAGTCAGAATAGAGTAGGCCAACCGTACTGCGATATTATTTAAAACGAAAGAAAGAAAACAAACATAGTTGTAACAGGAACTTCAGTAGCACTCAAGGTAACCAACCAATGTAGCACATGCAGTGATGTCAGTTCAATTCCCAACAAGTTTCTTTTTTTAATGATTGCATGTTTCATCATCACCCTTCAGCTCCTCAAGGAGCATAAGCCGTAAACAAACTTATGCCAAGTCCTGTGCCATCAGCTCAAGGTCTTTCCATGTCTTCACCAGTTCTGTTTTCCATGTGTCCTTGGTCCCCCTCTATCTCTGAGGAGTCCTTGATTTATGGTCTGAAAAAATCTCCCAGCTGCTGCTCTTCGAGTAGCCAACTCTTCTTTGATGCCTCCCTTCCAGTCTGTGACAGCTGCGAGGTAGGCCTATTTAAAGTAGTTGACATGCTGCAGGACCTGTTCTCCCAGCATAATCTGATGCCTTCTTCCCTCTCATGATGTCATCATGGTTTTAGTTTTGGAACTGCTGATGACAATCCCTCTCTTCTCCAGCTCTTCCTTCCAGACTTGCAGGTTGGATTTAAGATGTGCCTCTGATTTAGCAATCAGGGCACATCATCGACAAATGCCAGCTATGAAATACAAACCTGTCTCATCTTCCATTACCCAACTGAATACTTTCTTGTTCTCTCCTTACATGCTTTGATGACATTATCCATGGGGAGTGTGAAAAGATAAGGTGACAGAATTTCACCCGTTCTTAAACCAGTGGTGGTCCTTAACTCTTCTGACTTGGTTTGCTGTCCTCACATAATTTCTGTAAGCCTAGTTGAAGCTCTGTATAACATGGATCAGGGGTACTGGAATGTTTTTCTTTGCAAAGCAGTCCCAAAGTTTGTTCAAGGGGACCTTGTCAAACACCTTTTCAAGATCCAAGAAACAAAGATGCAGCTCACCTTTATACTCAAGGGCTTTTACCCTCAGCTGTTTGAGTGTGAAGATTAGGTCTTGAGTAAAATGGCACTGAGTATCACATATGACTGCATAGTTTTCCATAAAATTAAATATTAATGAGTTTTTTTCTTTCAGATAATTAAGTATGTGAGAATAAAATAAGACTCCCACTTTATGCAGATTGTTCAATTGTAGCAGTATATAAACACGTGAAATATCTTAAAATGTTTTTTTTTACCATACCATATGTTTCATGTTTTAACAAGACTGTTTTGATAATAATAATGAGATATATCCTGTTCTTTTGTTGGCTGCTTTTATTTTTAAAAAGTTTGTTATGCTGATGTGAGTTAAGAAATGTAGAGTGTCTTACAGCAGCGTGGCACATCATGAACTGATTTCTCATAATATGTGTTTATATCAGTAGAGCCTCTTGTTTGTTTAACCAGCCAAGATAGTAAAGTGGTGAAGAGATGACTGAAGCTCATTATACCGGATGATTGAAAAGTCACTTCCTGTTTTTACAATTGGTGAAATGAAGTGTTGATCAAACTGGCTGGGCATTGACATGTAATTTTAATATGATGTGACAATTAGAGGTAATAAAATGGCAGTTGTCCTTTATTGTTATCAGGTTTGTAGCAAGCCTTGAAAACCAGAGGCTAGAATGACCAGGAAATACTTTCAAAGCCTGGAAATTTGAAGAAAAGGGTCAAAAACCTTGAATTTACCGCATTAGACCTGGAAAAAACTAACTGAAAATCTGGTGCTTGAGAACTTTTTGGTTATATTTGAGTAAATAATGAAGGAAACCTGAGTCTGTGAATAGTAAATAAATAAATAAAGGTAATGAACATGTTACACGTTGGACCATAACGGATGACACCAGACAACAGGAAAGAAAATATAAGTAAGCTCTATCACTTATATTTTCTTTTTTTGTTGTTTATTGTCTGGTAATCATCCTTCTCATCGTGTTAGGTGATTGGAATGCTAAAATAGGGCCAGATGCATACGGTCAGTGGGCTGGCACAGTGGGGAAATTGGGACTGGAGAAACCAACGATCGAGGACTAAGGCTACTAGAATTTGCCAGCAACTATAAACTAACCCTTGCAAATACACTATTTCCTCATAAGTTATCAAGAAGAACAACGTGGCATGCCCCCAAACTGAGATACATGGCCAAATTGATTTTATTCTTGTATCCAAAAGATTCAAGTCCAGTATTAATAAAGCCAAGACTAGGACTTTTCCTGGCGCCGACATTGGTAGTGATCACGACATGGTATTGATGACGCTCAAGCTTAAACTAAAAAAAGAACTATAATCAAAACAGATGTTCTCAGTTAAGATTCAATTTAGACAAACTGAAAGATCCAGAAATCGCGGGAATCTTTGAGGCAACTGTTGGAGGAAAATTCACAGCTCTCAACTTTTTGGAGGATGATATCAACTCAATCACAGAGAACATGAAAGACGTGCTCATTGAATCAGCAACAGAAATACTTGGTAAAAGAAAGAGAATAAACGAACCATGGGTAGCGGATGACGTTCTGAAGTTATGTGATACATGGCGAGAAATGGAACAGGTTAAGAAAGAGGTTCCTGTCGCAGCATTCAATACTGTATGGTGAATACAAATCTTAGGAAGAATATGAAACAGGCCGACTAAAATTGTGTAGCTGATCAATGTGAGTCCATCCATACGGGGCTAATAAAAGGTAACAGTCAGGCTGCTTTGACACATTAAGAAGACTATCAAAACCCCAACAGCCCAGGGTAACTGTCATAGAAGATAGCAATGGGGCTCTGCTCAATGAAAAAAACAGCTGTAATGAGAAGATGGACAGAATAATGTAAAGAATTATATAACTGCAAACTCGACCCTGACTATAGCATATTAAATAACATTAAGTGTGAAAACAGGGAACTCGGAAATGCAGCAATATTATGGGAAGAAGTGGAAGAGGCTATATATTCACTGAAAGGAGGGAAGTTATCGGGTGTGGATGATATCCCAGCAGAGCTCTTAAATATGGAGGACCAGATTTGGTAAAAATCATGACAACAATTTGCCAGAAGATATGGAGTAATAAACAATGGCCAAAAGATTGGACACAGTCATTAGTAATACCTCTTCCGAAGAAAGGAAATCTAAAAATGTGCAAGAACTACAGAACCATTAGCCTTATTAGTCATCCAAGTAAAGTGATGTTAAGGATACTTTTGAACAGATAAAACAGAAATCAGAAGAAATCTTGTCCGAGGAACAGGCTGGCTTTAGACCAAAAAGAAGTACCTCAGAACAAATCTTCAATATTAGATTACTGATCGAAAAACATCTCCAGCATCAACACGATTTATACCATAACTTCATCGATTTCACAAAAGCCTTCGATCGAGTCTGGCATGAAGGCTTGTGGCAAATAATGAGAAAATTCAATTTTGATACCAACCAACATCATAGATATCATTGAAGCACTATACAAGGACGCAAGCAGTGCTGTTTTTGCATGCAATGACATTGGAGAATTTTTCAAAACAACTGTAGGAGTTCACCAGGGATGTATCCTGTCCCCAGTGCTCTTTAATATATATCTAGAACATATTATGCAGGAGGCTCTCTACAATTATAAAACAACCATATCGATTGGAGGCCGACCTCTTTGCAATCTACGTTTTGCTGATGATATCGATCTGATAGCTGGAACAGAATCAGAACTTCAAGACCTTACCTCTAGACTGGAGAAAGTAACAAGAACGTATGGGATGGAAATTAAAATAGAAAAGAGCAAGATATTGGTGAATAGCCATAAGAAACATGTTCCGACCAACATTACGTTAAATGGGCAAACGTTAGAAGAAGTTAACACCTTTAAATATCTCGGGTCCACTATATGTAGTGATGGAAGATCAAGTAAAGAAATCAAGACAAGACTTGAGATGGCCTCAGCTGCCATGACAAGGCTGAATGTGATCTGGAAAAGTAACATCAGTTTTCCTGTGAAGATCAAATTATACAAATCACTTGTATTATCTATTCTCTTGTATGGGTTGGGAGGGCTGGACACCTCACTGCAGATACGGAGCGAAGGATTCAGGCTTTCGAGCATAAATGTTATAGAAGAATTTTGCGCATTTGCTATAAAGAGCACAAAACAAATGTCTATGTTAGAGAGAAGATAAACACCTATGCAGGCCACCAAGAACCACTTTTGTCAGTAGTGAAACATCGAAAGCTTGCCTGGTTTGGGCATGTAACTCGTCATGACTCCCTTTCGAAAACGATCCTCCAGGGAACAGTCGAAGGTAAACGGAGAAGAGGAAGGCAAAGAAAATCCTGGGCTGATAACATCAAAGAATGGGCAGGACACGGTTTTTCCACACTTGTACGCATTGCTGAGGACAGAGAGCAGTGGAGGACCCTGTCTGCTGATGCTTCCACCATGGCACCCCTACGACCCATGACGGGTTACGGGTTGAGATGAGATGATGATCATCCTTTATGTCCAATGAATGCCTGTTAATTACCTTATTTATTTATTTATTATTGAGTACTGTAGTTTATTTGCTTTTTGCACTAAACCTCTTACCCTGCTTTTCTGTGAGTTTTCGTTAAAGGTTTGATCTCGCTATTTACTATCAGTAGTTTGACAAAATGCTAGATCGACATAAACTGAGACTTCTCAAAAACATAAGAAAAAGGTTTCAGTTTGATTATCATGCCTAGTTGTTAGTTTCAGGACACTTAGTGGCATTTTTCATTAGGCACTATCAGTTGCTGTAGTTGCTCTTAATCTATTTCCTGGCTTTTTCTGGAGTTTTCTTTAAGATTTAAACGCATATTTTACAATCAAGAAAGATCAGTGTAAATTGAGATTTCTATAAAAACATAAGAAAAAGATTTGAGTTTGGGAATCATGCCTGGTTGTCAGTTTCAGGATAAATGGTTAATAATGCCAAATTATAAAGATTGGAAATTTCTCAAAAATTACACAAAAACTGATAACCTCAAGCAAAAATGGAGAGAAGCTAAAATATTAGTAATACAGCTGCTAGAACTGGTGATATAACAGTGGCAGTAATAAGGGCATGCAAAATAAATAGGAGCAACGTGATTATTAAATTTACTTAATACAACATGGAAAGAAAGAGCTCTACTTGAAGATACTCTTAATACCTTAACTCTTACAATCCGGCAAGCCCCGTGAAGTGGCGCGGGTTTAGTACCAATTTTACGGCTCGCCCCGTGAAGTGGCGCGCGACGGTAACGATAGCTAAACTAGCGCGTAAAAATGCGGTTTTAGCTCCCGTATAGTAAGAGTTAAGGTCTTTTATATTTAGACCTGCACCCTTATATAACCGAGGCAAAATTTTATTTAAAAAAAAAAAAAATTACTTGAAGATTGCAGAAAGCTGCTGTTATGCAAGGAAAAAAGGTTAAAAACAAGTCCACTTCCCTTCTTAGTATACTGGAAAAATTTGTGTGAAAATGATGTAACAACAAATAAGACCAAACTGAAGAACAAATGTGTCTCCCAGCATAGTTTTTTATTCATTAGGGAAGAGTGTGAATAGATGCAATATTCACACAAAGACAGCTTGAATTAAAAAAAAAAAAAAACACTGAATATTGATAAGAACCTAATGCTACCTTTAAGAAGAAATAGTGCTATCCCCAGGACATGTGGAACAAAGTGCACCCCATAGTAAGAGAGTGGCACTAATGCTCAGAAAGTGCAGATGGCACCGACAGACTGATAGAATGGAAGCAATGGGACTGAGACTAAAATCAGCGACATTCAAATCTTTATAAATGAAAATAAAAGATGAACATCATGCAATGTTATGCATCAGCTAATGGACATATCACAGACAACAAGAGAAGTATAGTCATTTCTATCTTGAGGGGTGACCTAAATGCAAAAGATAATAGAGGCTTTGATGAGATTTATGGAAAAACACGGTCTTGGGGAAAACAAATGAAAACAGAAATGCTGATGGGCTTCTGCACCTCAAATTAACCCTGCTCAAACAGTAAGCATATATCCCCATAAAAGAATACACAAGCAATATGGATTATATATGAAACCACAGGACAGAATATAAGTGACCATATAATAAACAAGAAATTTAGTTTGTCATTACATGATGTAAAATATGTAGGATAAAGGAGACATGGGAAGACTGATGGATGGCACAGGACAGGAAGGCCTGGTGTGCATCAGACTTACATGCATCTATGAATAAATAAATATATCACTTTTTTTCACACCTCAAAACATGGGACACCCCTACAGCTGGCCATCATGCAGAAAACCCACACCCAAGAATTTAGCGATTGGTTTTGTACAGGGTAATTGAATAGTAACTTCCTATTTTTAAATTGTTATTTCTTCACTCCTATCAAACTTATAATAATAATAGCCCCTTCAGTCATAACTGACTATGGGAATGCGCCCCTGAGGTGACAGCCCTCAGCTGCTTATATTCCTGGTGTTCTTTTCAACGTTTTCTCCTCTCTTCTGCTTTTTATGTGAGCTTCTTTTCGCTCAATCTGAGGAGGCGCCGCAGATAGCATCGCTACTTAGTCCGATCAGCAGCTTCATCCTCCCAAATTTCAGGATTTATGTCCAGTGCCCTCATGTCTTTCTTAAATACATTTTTGAATCTCAGCTGCGGTCGCCCATATGTTCTTTAGCCATCTGCCAGTTGTTCTGAGAAGATATCTTTCGGGATGCGATCATCTTCCATGCGGCGAACATGGCCATAACAGCGTAGTCTGCGCTGTCTAAGCATTGTATGCATGCTTTGAAGGCCAGCTCGTGACAACACCTCAACATTTGTCATTTTTTCTTTCCACGAAATGTTGAGGATGTGGCGTAGATACCATAGATGGAAGGTATTGAGCCTTCTTTCTTGCGTAGCATAGGTTGTCCACATCTCGCTGCCATAACAGAAATGTGCTGGTGACGCAGGCATTATATACTGCAGCTTTAGTCATTATTTTTTTTGTTTTTTTTTTTTTTTTTTTTTTTTTTTTTTTTATTGTTTTTTTTTTTTTTTTTTTTTTTTTTTTTTTTTTTTTTTTTTTTTTTTTTTTTTTTTTTTTATAAAAAAATTAATATTTTTTTTTTTTTTTTTTTTTTTTTTTGAGTTTAGAGTTTCCCCAAACACGCGATGTGGAGGCGGGCAAAGGTAGCTGCAGCTTTGCCAATGCGGCTGTCAATTTCTGTGTCCAGAGAGACAGTGTCATTGATGTAGACCCCAGGTATGTGAAGCGTGCACCACTGCCAATTCATAGTTATCGATAGTGATGACTGTTGCAGCACCCACATCCTGACTCAGCACATTTGTTTTCTTTAGACTTATTGTCAGGCTCATTACAGGAGCCATGAAAACTACACCAATAACAGAGATGCAGAAGGTTGCTGGATTACAGACATTGTCCCATAGAAGAGACACAAAAACCATGATCCAGATGGAAAAGTACAACAGTGTGCCAATGCACCCAATGAAGGCAAGACTAGATGATCTGGCATTGGGACGTCTAAAGCGTAGCAGCTTTGTGCATCGGGGGAAAAGACTTATAAGACAGCATCAAGAAGACCTATCCATGAAGACAACACCACTGAAGCCCACCCTGTACCATGGGAGCAGGCCAGCAGTGCCCTCCGGGTTAATACATCAGTCGGTGGTCTCACAAGTGGATGTGAGTATAGTGATCTGCAAAAACGAACTGCTACATTGAGTGTGATCCGGGAAAGCTGTCCCGATCAATCATGGATACATGCCTATACAGATGGATCAGCAACTAATGCTGTTAGGAATGGAGGTGCCGGTATCTTTGTCTCATATCCTGACAACCACTATGAGACTAGGCACATTCCCACTGGTAAATTCTGTTCCAACTGTACAGCTGGGGTTCAAGCTCTAGAGCAAGCTGCAGATGTGATTTATAGCGCCAACTCTGACTGCCACCAGGTAGTCATCCTCACAGATGCACTGTCTGTCCTGCAAGCTCTCAAGGGTGGTAAACTCCCGCATCTGAGAGGTGAACTAAACAAGGTAGCTGCCAAAAAGAGAACCATACTTCAGTGGGTACCATCTCATTGTGGTGTACCCGGAAATGAAAAGGCAGATAAACTTGCTAAAAAGGGAGGAGAATGTGAACAAGAAGATAATGAAGTCACATACTTTGAGAAAAAGAGAGCTATCCAGACTATCAGAAGAGAACAGAACCAACCCAAAGACGACTATCACACTCTCGACCGGCAGGGACAGATAACTATTTTTCGACTCAGGACAGGGCATAACAAACTGAATAAACACATGCACAAGCTACGATTGTCTGCTTCACCACTGTGCACATGTGGATTAAACGAACAAACTGCTGAGCATGTTCTACAGGACTGTCCTCTGTATGACCAGTTAAGAAAGATATACTGGCCCAATGACTCAACACTAAACTCAAAGCTATATGGAGTTAAAGAGGAACTTCAGACAACAGTCGAATTCATCATGAGAACTCGTCTGACGGTGTAATCATCAAAGATGCGATCGCAAGAAGAAGAAGAAGAAGAAGACTTATTGTCAGGCCAAAGTCCTTGCATGCTTGGGTGAAGCGATTCATCAAGCTCTGAAGCACCTGTTGGCTTTGAGTGACGACTGCAGCATCATCAGCGAATAACAAGTCTCTTTTAGTGATTTTTGTTTTTGCCTTCAGCCTTGCGAGATTGAACAGACGGCCATCTGACCTAGTGTGAAGGCCTATTCCTTCAGTTGCACCTCTGAATGCATGTTTCAAGAGTAAGGCAAAGAAGATTCCGAAGAGGGTTGGAGCCATAACACAGCCTTGTTTAACGCCACTGCGTATGTTAAAGGGCTGTGATAGGCTTCCAGCATATTGGACTGTTCCCTACATGGAATGACTTTATCATTTCCAGCAATTTAGCAGGGCAGCTTATTTTCAGGAGGATTCTGAAGAGTCCATCCCTAATAACCAAGTCAAATGCCTTTGTGAGGTCTATAAAGGCAATATATAAAGGCCTTTTCTGCTATCTTGATTTTTCCTGAAGCAGTCGGAGAGAAAAGATCATGTCTGTTGTTGACCTACCAGCTCGGAATCCACACTGTGACTCTGGATATATGCGCTCAGCTAACTTGTGTAGTCGCATTAAGATGACTGGCAAAAAACTTTGTCAACGATACTAAGAAGAGAGATGCCTCTGTAGTTATTGCAATCACTTCTGTCTCCTTTATTTTTATACAGTGTTACAATCTTGGCATCTCGCATGTCTTGAGGAATAGTTGTCTCTTCCCAGCACTAGCAAAGCACCCTACGCAGGGATTGTCACGAAGTGGATTTAAGTTTATAGAGTTTGCCTGAATGAAAGCAAGACCCTAGTATGAGAAAGTCTGAGAAGATAGAATTTAGATTAAAAATGACATGCCTGTGGACAGATGAGACTACTGGCTCAAGGGCTAGAACCAGGATTTGACTCTCCCCTTGCCGCTTCGTGACTTCAGAAAAGCTATAGAATCACCCCCCTCTAACTACCTTTAAACACAAGGAGATAAGGTGTATAAAACGACCACAGACACCACTATACAGACCACATATAGGTATAGTATAGAGTGGAAGCTGATCCAGTATATAGTATATATATATATATATATTTATTTACACACAAAAATCATTAAATTTCATCATACATCAATCAATTAAATAGCGTGCACTGTTGCACGGCCTGAAAAACAAAGTAACAATTAAATTAGATAGACACTAGAAAAACCCCAATCACATTCACTCTTTCTGTCACCCTGCTGGGGAACAATAAAATGGTTAGTGATTTAAACAAATCTAATTTGGTGGGGCTGTCAACTTTAGCCTCCACTCTCTAACACTAATAAGATTTCTACTGTTGCCGTCCTGTTGCCTCTTCCTCAAAGAACGTCTACACAGCTTCCAACTTGGTAGGCGATATGCGCCGCTAACTAACACCACTGGAAATGCTAGAATAATAGACTTGGCTTACAACGATGGCTCAGTGTCTATCCGTCAAATGGATAATGAACAGACCCTACTGGTCCTGTCTATTTTCTCCCTCCTTCTCTCTCTCTCTCTCTCTCTTGGTCTCAGTGTCTCTCTAACACTCGACGACTGATGATGCGGCGTCTCCGTTACGCTCTTCTCTCGTTACTTTCAGGACCCAGGTATTGTAACCCTATCACCTGCTCCTGAATTTGGTGATGATGATGATGGTCGGGTATCAAGCATGAGGTACTTGATTACCTGTCGAAAACTTCTCTGCTGCTGAATAGCTTCTATAACTTTCCACTTTTAACCCTATCCAGATTTAGAGGAATACACAGCCTTGATTTCTGGCTGTATACAATTACACCAGTCCCCAGGCCACGTGCCGTTGCTGGAGATTATAATAGCGCTGAGCTCTGGGTTTTTATGATAAATAAACCCCGTTCCCGCTAAAGCATGGGCACTTCACTGCAAGAGACCGTAGGTTATTTTTCTTTTGCTTCTGACGATAACTCGAGTCCTCTGACCCCTGAGATATGTCCTTTTGCCGTGGATAATTTGTATTGGCAAATTATGCTCCCCCACTGTTTGCCGTGACCCGCTGAAATTAAAAGAAAATGCGTCTAATGTACACCAACTCCAACATAACGCATCTCTAACACATATAGCTCCCATAATCTTTACAACTCCCCTACTCAATACCTCACTCGCTGTGTACAACAAATCCATAAATAATTTCTATCCACGTGTCACTTCAATCTTACTCCTTCTACTCCCCCTCTCTCGTTCTGCACAACGATACATAAATTATTTCTACCCATGTGTCTCTCTATCTCACTCTCCTTCTACTCCTCCCTTCCCTCAACTTAAATCTGCCAGGTAAGTAAACAAAGCCCCCAGACACTGTCTGACGGGTTACGTGGCTGTTACGCATGGCTAACCACGTGTCCAAACATTTCAACTAGGGAAATCCTTTGTCCGAAATTCCGTGGCCTCCTTTTCCCATTACACATTGAGGTTTCCTGGCTTACTCCAAAATTAAATTAAATCTCGCTATAGGAATAGTTTACTCCTCTAAGCAGTATAATTCACTTATAACATACATCTTTACCCTCCGACTGCATTCCTCACATTTAAGGCATAATAAAATTTACGTACACACAATTGATTTCCCAATAAAATTACATTTGTAAATACACAGGAATAAATGGTGGTATTACACAACCCTCTACAACTATGAGCACCCGTGTCTCTCATAACTTCACATGCTCTTATCTACTGCCACAATCCTAGAAAGAATTATGCACACTTTTACATTTACATCATTTTTCAAAGAAAGTAATGGATGGCACTACGTTTAAAACTTTAAGTTAATGTCCCCGACGAACTTTACTTACAGCGAATTTCTCAAAGAACCATCTAATAAGTAAAACAATAATAAAATTCCTACATACCAATTACCGCTGTTTTTCCCCACAGTGGAGACGATAAATGCGTAGAAGCACGACAGGCAATTATTTTCTTCATAGAGAAATATCCCCTCAAAACGATTCTATATATATATATACACAGGGAACCACTCCTGTTGATCCCCTACGCATCTGCTAAGTTATCCACTCGGGCCAATGGAAACGCTAGAAAAATAAAAATACTGCGACCTACGCCAATCAGATTTGACAACAGCGTGAAGACCGCGTGTCCAAAAATGGACACGTTACGTGACGTTTCTGACGCGTCATACAGGCGTGCACGAAAATAGCGATTTTCTTAAACAACGAAAATCTACGTGATCGCGGGAAAATCAGAAAAAAAGTAAAAAAACTGGTGGGAGTAAGAAATTAAAACCTACCGTCATAAAAAGAACCCATTTAATTACCTACACAACAATACCAAATACGATATATATTCAAATGAGAAGAAACATATCAAACACATATAGTTACAAAGTGAAGACGAATGGTGAAAACTCAAAATAGAAGAACAGAATTGGGCCTGTTGAAAGACAGAATTACAGTGCAGCATCACATAAGTCCCCCCTTTGAAGTGCGGGAATCCGTGCTAAATAACTGAAATCTCTGGGTTTCATACTGGCCCGTATCTAGATCTACATCCCGATCTAATCACTGTCATAATTAGCATTGTCATACAGGCCCTCTCCATATCCTTGAAAATCTTTGCAAGCACTGGATTGTGAGGGTCATGCCTGGTGATTTCCTCCTGGCGACTGCAACCTGACTGGTCGCCCTTCCTCCTCCCTCTCATGTGTTTCCTTCGCCCACGAATTTTCCTGGCGGCGCGTTGTAAATAATGATTACCAAATGGTGCGGCCTCCCAGTGTTTTGAAACAGTCTGACTGGCTTGGCCAGACATCGCCGTAACAGGGCGTAACTGTTTGCGGTTGATTGAAGAACCATGCACATGTTCCTTCTTCCTCTCATCATCTACTGTGGCTGGGGTGAAACTGCTGTGGCTAATATAGCTGGTAGCCGACAATTCATTCCCCTCTGGTTTGCCTAGAGGATGTCTAGAGACTCCTTCTGTCTCTTCCCTCTCTCCTGGGGTTCTCACTGGGTTGCGCCTGACCTCAGCGACACCCAATTCCAATACTCGGCCGGATGCATATGGTTGCACTGCCTCGCCTATTGCCTCTTCGCGAGAGTCCCTTCCAGTAAGCGGGTAAGCTGGTAGTGTGGTGTGGGGCCCATCTCAGTTTGTAGGCGAATGGTAGCTCAGACCATGGACCTCCTCCGTTTGAGAAAAGGGCCGATCGTATGGGGCTCCAGGGCTGGTCGGAAACAATGTTCGCTCACCCAGGATGAAATCACCGCTATCTTGTGCCCTATGAAGTGGTGCTGGTCGTGGACATAAGTCGTACCATTCTTGTCAGTATTTCCCTCCCTTGAGAGATGTTAATACCATCGGGGGCCTAAAAGTCCCGATGACAAAGAATTTAATTCCGAAAATCAGAGGCATCACCACTGTGTGGCCATTAGGCTGAATACGCCTCTGTAGATAACATTCCGGCTGAGATGCAAAGAATGAACCAGAGTTGGGGCACTGTACGAAGGATGGCCACTGACCGTGCAAAGTGGAATCAATTTGTTGTTGCCCTACAAGACGCCACTAGGCGTGATGGCCACATACTGCTTTGACGGTCGGTGGTTAAGGATCGAAGAAGAAGAAGAAGATAACATTGCACTGTCTTTAGAGGCTTCCATCCTCTTCATCGCAAGACATGGGTGTTGGTTGAGCTCTCGTGGGGCTCCGTGAATTTGGGGCTCTCCCCTTTCACTTCTCTGGCCTGCAGTAGGCCCTCTTGCATTAGCAATAATCGGGGTGGTTGGGTTTCCCAAACTATGTATGGGCTTCCCAGGATGAAATCATGTGCTGGCTGTGCCATTACAGCTGCCTTGATTGTGCCAGACACAAACTTGCATTTCACCTCAATATTGGCTATGGGCAGACGCTGTGAGGTACCTCTCCTCAAAATTCCACCAGTATCAACTATTTCTCCTGTCCACTGCCCTGGTTTCACCAAATGACGAGCGACGATACTGGGGTATGTGAGCCCGCTGTCAAACAAACAAGTAGTGGCCATTCCGTTCACCTCAGCTGGTCCACTATTAGAGAACAGCTTCTCTGACTTGACAGGTTCCCACTTATTCCCTTTAGTCACTCTCACCGGCCTTAAACAAGCTACATGATGAGCTGGGGGTTTGTTCATGCACCGAGATGTCCAGTGGGAAGTGGTTCGACAATTCCGACAATACCGGTCGTTATCTCCCCTGTTCCTAGCAGGTTCCTGAGATGTTTCCTGTTGCTGTGCTCAGTTATGCGGCTGGGGGCGCAAGTTATAACCAGAATGAGGCTCCTTGCGAGAAGGCCCTGGTTGCTGATGAGCTGGTGAAGTAGCCGGCTGCGATGATGAAGCTCCTTTGTCTGGGGCTGGCAGGTCTGGGTGTTTCCGTTTCTGTCCCAGTACTTCAGCCTGTGCTGTCTGGAACCTTTCCGCAAACAGAATAATTTGGTCCAGTTGCTGGGCACCCTGCTCTGCCAGATACCGCCTCAAGTCAGGGGACATGTTTGCCTTTATTTGCTCACACAGAACTAACTCCTCCAACCCTTCAAAAGTTTTTGCCAGTCCTGACAGTTCCCTCCACCGGGTTAAGTAATTTCTCACCCGCTCTGCAAACTGAGCAAAACTCTCTCCCTTCTCCGGCCTGCTCTCCCTGAACATGGTTTGGCATTTATGGGGGTCCACTGAAATCTTTGCAATAAAGCGTTTCGCAGTGCCTCGAAGTTGTTCTGGTCATCTATGAGCATCTTGTTGTACACTTCATACGCATGTCCTTTTAATGACTGCGATAATTTCAGACACCAAAGACTCTCATCCAACCCGTATGCCTTTGCCATCCTCTGAAATTTTTCCAAAAAAACGTCAACCTTCTCATTCCCGTTAGGGAATGAGTCAAATAGGAAGTTCATGGCTGCCATCCAGTGGCCTCTGTTTCCTGAGGTGTCTGCTGCTCCTGCTCTGGGAGAATCTCCATTAGCCGAACTGCCCTCTGAAGATCTGATTTGCAGTTCCAGGAACGCATGGCAAGTGGCATGCTGTCTCTCTGCTGCCTTCTCCCTCTCCTGTGTTTCCCTCTCTGCTGCCTTCTCCTGTGCTTCCCTCTCTGCTGCCTTCTCCGGTGCTTCCAATTTCCTAAATTCCATCTCGGCCTGCCTCTCCGCTGCTTCTGCGACGGCCGCCCTTTCCTCTTTTGCTGCTTCTGCGGCGGCTGCCCTTTCTTCTTGCTGATTATGCCTATCATTTTCTCTGATCATGTAGGCCTTAGTTTCCTCCTTATCCATTCCCATATCTTGAGCTGCCTCACGCCAAGCAGCTCGTAACTTGGCCATATCCGCCATCTTACCTGTAAACTGCTGTAAGTTCACAACTACAGAAAATGACAAAAAGGAAAAAGAGAAGGACTACCTGAAAAAAATTTGTTAAGAAGCTACCAAACCCCGAAATTACCTTTCTGTTAAAGAAAAATATGTCGGCATGCCATCAATTACCTCTAAGTCGTATAAAGCTAAATTACCACCAAATCTGACTGTAACCTGTGGAAAAACTTAAAACTGGATCAGTTCTAATAGCTCAACGTCTAGTGAATATTTAAAGAAACTCTATACTCAGAAAACTTTCTATAGAAAAAGATGATCCACCGGACGATTGCCCCCACTTGTCACGAAGTGGGATTTACGTTTATAGAGTTTGCCTGAATGAAAGCAAGACCCTAGTATGAGAAAGTCTGAGAAGATAGAATTTAGATTTAAAATGACATGCTTGTGGACAGATGAGACTATTGGCTCAAGGGCTAGAACCAGGATTTGACTCTCCCCTTGCCGCTTCGTGACTTCAGAAAAGCTATAGATTCACCCCCCTCTAACTACCTTTAAACACAAGGAGATAAGGTGTATAAAACGACCACAGACACCACTATACAGACCACATATAGGTATAGTATAGAGTAGAAGCTGATCCAATATATATATATATATATATATATATATATATATATATATATATATATATATATATATATATATATATATTTATTTATTTATTTATTTACACACAAAAATCATTAAATTTCATCATACATCAATCAATTAAATAGCGTGCACTGTTGCACGGCCTGAAAAACAAAGTAACAATTAAATTAGATAGACACTAAAAAAACCCCAATCACATTCACTCTTTCTGTCACCCTGCTGGGGAACAATAAAATGGTTAGTGATTTAAACAAATCTAATTTGGTGGGGCTGTCAACTTTAGCCTCCACTCTCTAGCATTAATAAGATTTCTACTGTTGCCGTCCTGTTGCCTCTTCCTCAAAGAACGTCTACACAGCTTCCAACTTGGTAGGCGATATGCGCCGCTAACTAACACCACTGGAAATGCTAGAATAATAGACTTGGCTTACAACGATGGCTCAGTGTCTATCCGTCAAATGGATAATGAACAGACCCTACTGGTCCTGTCTATTTTCTCCCTCCTTCTCTCTCTCTCTCTTGGTCTCAGTGTCTCTCTAACACTCGACGACTGATGATGCGGCATCTCCGTTACGCTCTTCTCTTGTTACTTTCAGGACCCAGGTATTGTAACCCTATCACCTGCTCCTGAATTTGGTGATGATGATGATGGTCGGGTATCAAGCATGAGGTACTTGATTACCTGTCGAAAACTTCTCTGCTGCTGAATAGCTTCTATAACTTTCCACTTTTAACCCTGTCCGGATTTAGAGGAATACACAGCCTTGATTTCTGGCTGTATACAATTACACCAGTCCCCAGGCCTCGTGCCATTGCTGGAGATTATAATAGCGCTTAGCTCTGGGTTTTTATGATAAATAAACCCCGTTCCTGCTAAAGCATGGGCACTTCACTGCAAGAGACCGTAGGTTATTTTTCTTTTGCTTCTGACGATAACTCGAGTCCTCTGACCCCTGAGATATGTCCTTTTGCCGTGGATAATTTGTATTGGCAAATTATGCTCCCCCACTGTTTGCCGTGACCCGCTGAAATTAAAAGAAAATGCGTCTAATGTACACCAACTCCAACAAAACGCATCTCTAACACATATAGCTCCCATAATCTTTACAACTCCCCTACTCAATACCTCACTCGCTGTGTACAACAAATCCATAAATAATTTCTATCCACGTGTCACTTCAATCTCACTCCTTCTACTCCCCCCTCTCTCGTTCTGCACAACGATACATAAAATATTTCTACCCATGTGTCTCTCTATCTCACTCTCCTTCTACTCCTCCCTTCCCTCAACTTAAATCTGCCAGGTAAGTAAACAAAGCCCCAGACACTGTCTGACGGGTTACGTGGCTGTTACGCATGGCTAACCACGTGTCCAAACATTTCAACTAGGGAAATCCTTTGTCCGAAATTCCGTGGCCTCCTTTTCCCATTACACATTGAGGTTTCCTGGCTTACTCCAAAATTAAATTAAATCTCGCTATAGGAATAGTTTTTTCAGAAATGAGGTATCTGAGGAAAGTGGTTGAAGTAACAAGAAGAGACATGGTCCGCAACCAGACGATCCGTCAAGGCCTAAAATCCCATCCGCTGCAGACCCAAATAGAAAAGTCCCAACTAAGATGGTTTGGCCTTGTCTGCAGAATGGGAGAAGATCGGCTACCACGACAAGCATGGGAAACAAAGAGCCAGGGATCCAGACCTCCAGGACGACCCAGAGTCCGCTGGGAGGACAACATTAGACAATCTTTGAAAGACCGAGGACTAGAATGGAACCAGGCCAGGAAGAAGACAGCTGATAGAATGGTCTGGCGCTCTCTCTTCCAAACTTCTACACCTCACGGTAGAAGGGGAACGACTAAGTAAGTAAGTAAGAATAGTTTACTCCTCTAAGCAGTATAATTCACTTATAACATACGTCTTTACCCTCCAACTGCATTTCTCACATTTAAGGCATAATAAAATTTACGTACACACAATCGATTTCCCAATAAAATTACATTTGTAAATACACAGGAATAAATGGTGGTATTACACAACCCTCTACAACTATGAGCACCCGTGTCTCTCATAACTTCACACGCTCTTATCTACTGCCACAATCCTAGAAAGAATTATGCACACTTTTACATTTACATCGTTTTTCAAAGAAAGTAATGGATGGCACTACGTTTAAAACTTTAAGTTAATGTCCCCGACGAACTTTACTTACAGCGAATTTCTCAAAGAACCCTCTAATAAGTAAAACGATAATAAAATTCCTACATACCAATTACCGCTGTTTTTCCCCACAGTGGAGACGATAAATGCGTAGAAGCACGACAGGCAATTATTTTCTTCATAGAGAAAGATCCCCTCTAAACGATTCTATATATACACAAGGAACCACTCCTGTTGATCCCCTACGCATCTGCTAAGTTATCCACTCGGGCCAATGGAAACGCTAGAAAAATAAAAATACTGCGACCTACGCCAATCAGATTTGAAAACAGCGTGAAGACCGCGTGTCCAAAAATGGCATCACGTTACGTGACGTTTCTGACGCGTCATACAGGCGTGCACGAAAATAGTGATTTTTGTAACAACGAAAATCTACGTGATCGCGGAAAATCAGAAGAAAGTAAAACTGGTGGGAGTAAGAAATAAACCTACTGTCATAAAAAGAACCCATTTAATTACCTACACAACAATACCAAATACGATATATATTCAAATGAGAAGAAACATGACAAACACATATAGTTACAAAGTGAAGACGAATGGTGAAAACTCAAAATAGAAGAACAGAATTGGGCCTGTTGAAAGACAGAATTACAGTGCAGCATCACAGGGATGTAACAGCATGCTCTTACAGCATTTGATTAAATTGGGAGGAATCCCATCACTGCCTGGTGCTTTGCCAGAGGCCAAGCCTATCAATGACCTTGCTGAGTTCTTCCAATGTTGGTTCAGCATCCAGCTCCTACATCTTCTTCTTCTTCTTCCGTCCTTAGCCACCGACCGTCAAAGCAGTCAGTGGCCATTACGCCTAGTGGCGTCTTAGGGCAACAGCAGATAGGTTTTCTTTGCCATTGTTTCCCATCACGCCTATTGGCGTCTTTAGGGCAACGGCAAATCAATCCATCTGCTGTTGTTTCCGTAATCGAAGTGACTGGCAAACGGGTGATCAGCCCGTTCAGCTCCTACATAGTTGGCAGATATTTGACAGCATCAAGGGCTGCAGGCGTGATGGTATTTTCACTACCGTAAAGCTCAGAGTAGTGCTCGACCCACCTGTCCATCTGCTTACTCTTATCGGTTAGCTTCTCTCCGCTGATTGTTTTTAGTGGTGCCATCTTACTTTTTTGGGGACCAAGGGCTTTCTTTATACCATCATACATTTGTCTAGTGTTGCCTGTTTGCGCTGCGGTCTGGATGTTCTCACTGAGCTGGAGCCAGTAGTCATTTGCACAACGTCGAGCAGTTTGTTGAACTTTGCTTCTCGTAGCCTTCAGGATCTGTAAGGTTCTAGCACTCGGTGAACGTTTGTACTCAATCGCAGCACTGCGCTTAGCTTCAATGACAGGTGTCATCACATCTGATGAAGCATCAAACCAGTCGTTTGACTTCGCTGTTTTCTTACTGGGAAGTGCAGTACATGCTGTGGGCTACTGAGCACTTTCTTGAAGGTCGCAGTAAATTGAGCGATCACGACAGGTTCTGACATCTTGCTGGTATCAGTGCATGGTTTCCTTTTATGTCTGACACGAGGGAGTTTTTTGGTTGTGCTCTGATTTTGCAGCAAACCAGGGAGTGATCTGTGTCACAGTCTGCACTATGGTACGAGCGCATGGAGAGCACAGACATGAGAAGTGGCCTTCTAACGAGAATTAGATCCAGTTGGTGCCAGTGCTTGGATTGTGGGTGTCTCCATGACACCTTTTGCAGAGGTTTTGTCTGAAAGTAGGTGTTGGTCACGCAGAGGTCATGATGGACACACAACTCCAAGAGACGTCCATTTTCATTCATCTTGCCAATACCAAACCTGCCCAGACATGAAGGTCATGAAACATTATCGGCACCCACTCTAGCGATAAAGTCACCAAGAAGAACAAGCTGTTCTTGCTTTTGATGACTGCTGCTAGATTCTCATAGAACTTGTCTTTAGCTTCTGAGGCAGAGTACAGTGTAGGAGTATACATACTGACAAGGGTGATGGGATCTGCGCTAGTTTGCAGGCGGAGCGTTAACAGACGTTCTGATCCATTCTCACCTGGTTCAACCATTTTAGCTAGCGATTTTTTTACCGCAAAACCTACTCCATGTTCTCTAGTTTTATTAAGGTCTTTCCCTTGCCAATAAAATGTGTAGTCCTTCTCGCTCACCATTCCAGAGCCTGCCAGGCGCATTTCCTGAAGTGCAGCTATATACACCTGAAGTCGTTTAAGTTTGTCATTAATCACGGCTGTCTTCCTGACATCGTTTATGTCCTGTAGGTTTTCAGATAGTCCATTCAACATAGTCCGGACGTTCCAACATCCCAATCTGATAGTTTGTTTATTTCTATTACTTGTTGTTTTGTGATAATTGCTTGGTGCAAAATTTTCTGTCTACAGTTCAGGTTTGACCCTAATCCCCAAGCACCCAATGGGGAAAGCAGACAATGGCAGGACAACACCTAATTGACTGGGGGCAGCCCAGCTTGAAGCAGGCGGTAGCTGTCCAGTGAGATCCTAGAACCACTCCCACTGTCGGAAGTAGCCCCTGGCGCCACTCCCTACGCCAATTGGGCAAAATGCTTACAACCGGTAACTGCTACTTCCTGTGTATTGCCGACACCTATTGGGTGAAGCTGGAGTGTCCTCTCCAGGGCGCGAGCTTGGGCACAGTTATATGGAGATCAAGCTGTTGCCTATGCAGCATGTTCCCCCTCTTCACGCTGCCGGTAGATCCAAAGGAACAGCAGTAGCCAATACAGTTTGGTACCAGCCACGTCGCAGGAGTTGCCAGAATAATGTCATTTCAACATTAGACTGCCTTAGGGACTCCAACTCCGGATTTTTCCTCATGGTTTACTCCTGAAGCCTTTCCAATAAATGGATATTCCCGCTAGGCAGCGGTGGTTTGAATTCAATTATACCTTTTCTTAGATGGGCTACCAACCAAGGATCACGAGCCCTATCTGCCCAAAGCTACTGGTTTTAAGGCACCAGTGACTCGCCTTTGCCCCTTCTCCTGTCAGTGGAAACATTTCAGTTGGGCTCAAATTGAACCACACGTGAAGGCCGGGAGCTGGGCTTGGTTGTCAGAGGCTATTTGAGACGCGTGCCATAGAAGCATTTATCTGCAGTGAGAGCTTATCCTCACTACAACTCCCAGCTATAACAGCCTTTGGAACCTGTCAAACTTATTTATATGAAAACAAGCATCACAAATCTCTTCAAAAATTTTCAAGGGCCAAGCATATGATTTTCAAGGATATAATTTTTTATGTAAAACTTTTGGCGAGGCGCGTCCCGTTCAACCTAGTCGGTTATATTAGGGCGCATGTCCAAATATAAAAGACCCTTAGGTCTTGTTTATTGTTTGTTTTTCAAGGATATAAGAAAAAGGCTTTAGTATAACAATATTACAATGGAAAAAAAACAACTATATGCTAAACATTTAACCAAGAACATAGCTATACTGAAACTTACTAAAGTAACAAAATACTCGTAACACTGGATTCAAAAAAGGAGCCACAATAAGAGATTTTATTTTTCCTGACTTTCCCTTTCTTTGCCCTCGTTCATTCTTCACATTCTCTTTGGTTTCCCCACTTTTCTCTTTCCCATCGGCAGGCATTAACTAAGAAATTTAATTTTTACAATACAATTCTGGATCTGGCCATGTTTAAAAACAAAACTAGAAGGAAGCCTACTACAATAATGTGGATTACAGTAGAGAGTACATTTATAAACAGAGTAACTCCCTGGCCTTTGTTTTATGTTTTATAAGTTAGACGAATGCAAGTGAAGAGCAACTTTGAGTTAGGCATCAAGAGTAAACAACTGTCATCATAGTAAGAACCACAGTTCTTAATTCTGACAATTTAAACTTACGTATAAGCTAGGCAGATAAGAAAATCCATTTTATTACACATGTTGGTTGAAATGAATGATTTAATGCTGATGGAGTGCGCTGAAACAAGAAGCTGTTGTTTCTTCCTAGAAACACCATCATAGCTCGCTCTTATCAAAATTGATTTCTTTTTTCTTTTTACATAATTTACATTTTGCATAATGTTCTATTTATTTTGCAGGCCCTTATTACTGCCACTGTTATATCACCAGTTCTAGCAGCTGTATTACTAATATTTTAGCTTCTCTCCATTTTTGCTTGAGGTTATCAGTTTTTGTGTAATTTGTGAGAAATTTCCAATCTTTATAATTTGGCATTATTAACCATTTATCCTGAAACTGACAACCAGGCATGATTCCCAAACTCAAATCTTTTTCTTATGTTTTTATAGAAATCTCAATTTACACTGATCTTTCTTGATTGTAAAATATGCGTTTAAATCTTAAAGAAAACTCCAGAAAAAGCCAGGAAATAGATTAAGAGCAACTACAGCAACTGATAGTGCCTAATGAAAATTTTTTTGCTTGAGTGCTCATCCTTGCTGTTTATTTTGCTGGTTGTAGCAGATAATTAATCAAACTGTTATCTTTTTTCTCAGTGCTGTAGTTGTCATTGCTTGGTGCATATATCTCTGTATGGCTGTTGTTTTTTTATCTTTACTTGCAATTGAAAAAAAAAGCTAAAGGATCCCGTTACACGCCCATTGAGGCATATTGGGAATATGGTGTTAGGCCCATATTTTCTTGACCATCGGCACACTAGGGGTGATGTGGTCAACATCACGCCGGCCGCCTTAACCTTCCCAGAGTTGCTCTGGTACTCATTTGGGGCTGGGTCGACCCAGGAGCCGTTTGCGGCCTAAAAAAATCCCACCTCATCTGGGGATCGAACCATAGACCACTGAGCTAGGAAGCCAGTGCACTATCCACTATGCTACCGTGGCTCCCACTTGCAATTGGAATACTATAATACTCTCATATGAGTAATCCTTGTTGGATACCTAGGTGTTTACCCTTCTCTAGGTGGAATGAAGCTTATTCAATGTGATGCTATCTACTCTCCTCTGACAATGCTAAAAGTTAGCGTATAGTTGTTGATAATTTCCTTTAAACTGTGACCATTATTCCTTTAATCTGATATGTCCATAATAGATATTTTATCTATCTAGCCAATTAAGTATTAAGCAATATCAAATTCACTGTCTGTATGTTGGACCTTTCACATAATCTCCAGATCTCTGGTAGCTTAGGTTGACCGTGTCATTTTTCATAAAAAGACATTTTCTGACTTTTTGGTGTAAAAAAGAGGACCTATGAATTTCAATCTTATTCATCATTATTATTGCGACGTATATTTTATAATAGAGGAGAGAGTGATTGAGTGAAGGTGTGTGGATGAATAAAAGAGTGACAGAAGAAAGGAGCAGGCGCTATTCTATGAAGAATGCTGATGTCCACTGACATGTGAAAGAACACTTCTCTCTCTCTTAATCAGGGCAGTTCCTTTTTAAGAACGTAAAAAGGGAGATTATAAGAATAGTAAAACTTGCCTCTTAGTGAATCTGCAGAGAGATTACTAAAAAAGTATAGAATATAGGCAGAGGTTTAGGATTCCTCGTCACAATTTATCCCTCCCCTGACTTCTGTAATTATATTGTCATCTACAATTACAGTGTATTTTGGCTCGTTTCCTCCAGGTAAAAGAATAAAAGACTTTATCTTATTACCAAAAATGTTGACATGCACCATAAATGTGACATGGGACATAAAGAAAATAAAGCAGATTCTGTGGTTTTTTTATTTTCTATAAATATAAATAGAATTTCTAAAAGAGATATAATCTAACAGAAAACCCAATCTATAGTGTTGGTTTTACAAATTTTTTTTTTTTTTTTTTCCTTAACCAGCGGCACTTGAGCTTTCAGCCCTTCGGCCCAATGACATGTCATTGCGAGGCTGGGGAACCTGAGGACTTTCCTTCCAACCCGGTCAGGAGCTTCGCTCCTTCCCATCCACAGAGGGTTTATCACAGGAGCCGTTCAGGCTATTCAGTCAAATTTCCGGCCGTAAACATTTCTTCAAACGCCGACGCCCGGGTTTGAACCATGAACACCTGGTCGCCAGTACAACGCCTAAGCCATTACACCAGCGCGGCTCCCGTTTTACAAATATAAAATACAAGTGTTACTTTGAATGACCAAATGTGGCAAAAAGGAAATCTAATTGATAGTTTGGTAGCTTTTCAAATACAATAGAATTATTGCTTTGAATATGTTATTTGTTGTTTAATAATAAAGGAATTTCGTCATGTGGACAATCGGATAGAACTGACGTATATATGCTTCTATATTGTCTACTCAGTTTTCTAATTGTGTTCATCTGCCTGGCTGTAAGGTTAGCCAAGTCTTAGTGGTATTCTTGATGTGTTGGACCAATACTGCAGGATCCTCGTGTCTTTCAGGCTCCTCTTACAGTCTCCACGTTTCGACCCTCAAAAGAGTCCAGCTGTTATGTACCAACAGTAAGGCCGTCCCACGTCAACCACGAATTTCTTCTCGAGGTGGCTTGCTTGGTCTTCTCAACTCTAGTAGTCCACTATTATGGGTGCTAGCTTTTACATATAGTATCGTTACCACTAGTCTAAGCTGTCTCTTGTGAAGGCACCTAAAGTTTATTAGGTGTTAGCAGGTGCTAAGGGCTTCAAAGCCTGTCTTCCCAGTGAGGAAAGGCAACCGCCGTTTACGGTTGTTTTTAGCAAATTTCTGCTAAAATCCTCTTCACAAAGAGTTACAGTTCTCCTACCAGGCTTTCTTGGGGAATGAGTGTACCCACAGTTTTAGGATACATATATTTTAAACCAGACGCTCCCAAGCTGACCAGCATGCCCACGTGAGGAAGCGTGGGTCAGCTGTCAAGCCATGCCCTGGCCTCATAAATTAACTCGCTCCTCTGGCCGGTGACTTAGCGTGGGTCATAAATAATTCTGGCCAGTTCCTGGCATGGTCCGATTCAAAGACATAGAATTTCTTTGATCGCCCCAGCTTCCCGCTTGCTTCACGAGAAGGAGAGAGAGAGAGAGAAAATGGACAGAAAGAGGGACTGTGAGAGATTTAAAAAGCAGTACTGTATGAGTTTTACAGATATCGTTAGAACTGAAGAGAATTCGTCCCACAAAGTAAAGGAATTAAATGGTATAGCAAATTAATGCAAAATAGGCGAATTGATATCGTCACAATTATAATGACTGGAGCTAGTTCAAGAAGGGTTAGAAAAAAATAAAATGTTCTTGAAAATGAATGTTTTTAAACATTTTAACATCAAAAATTAACTTTTCACATAATAAACAGTTTTTTAATAAAGTTATTATTATTATTTTCCAGACATTATGTTCTTCAAAAGTTCAAACTTTTCTTTTCAGAAATCATGGAATTGACACCATGACACTTCTTTGAAATTATATTTCAGAAGCAAAATTCCGTTCACGGAATCCGCATTGAACCTGTTTATATGTCTTTTGTCCATTGACTTTTCCATCAATGAAAAAAGCCTGACCACGTTTGTATTGTAATGTGCAATCATTAGAAGCTCAGAATGAAATTCAGTATTTGCTTATTGTTTTAAAAATGTGTTTGTTTCTCATGTGACAGCATGAATCCTTCATCAGTAATGTTCATTCATTATTTCATCTCCTTTTTTGCCCCCTACATAGCATAGAGGTGCCCCTGCAGCAATGGTTTCTGTAGCAGTATATTTTACATTTTATTTCAACTGTAATTTGTAGGTTGCTCAAGGTGATGGTAGCTTCCAACAGTCTGCTGTGGGTTTTCAAACATTAGGTAACACAGTGCAGAACCAAATGATAAGCACTGCACCATTTGTCACAAATCCTCAGGTTTGTAAATACTCAAATATTCTGCTTGTTTTCTATGAGTCCTCTAAACATGTAATTGTGGTGATGTGCTGTAAAAGTAGGTAGTGGACATTTGTGCAGTTTCACAAGCATAACACAGCCTGCGATTGCAGCTACAAGACATGCACCAGGGATGGAAAGTACAAAAAGTCATGTGTATGAATACGTTGAAATATGAGACATTTTAAATTACTGGTAGTTATTTAATGTTACGTAGAAGTCTCATTAAGTGATGATAGCAAACTCTTACCAAGCATTTCAACAGATAAACTGATCATCAGAAAGGCTTGTCTTCCCTCCTTGCATAAATTGCAGTGTTGGGTTTTTCTTTTTCTTATATATTTTACACCTCAAGCCATAAGCACAGCCCTCTTCATTTTATGGTCAGATACTGATGACTGACCTGGGTGGAACGGGAAACCTATTATTTTACTTTACAAAATAGTACAACATTAGGATGTTTATCATAACTGCAGTTTGCCAAGGAATATATAGTTTATGTTTATTGTCTTTGTCGACTAATTGTGTGTACTGTATCTTTGCCATTTGATCTCAAGTTTGTGTTTTGTTCCACTACTTCTTCTTCTTCTTCTTGCGATCGCATCTTTGATGATTACACCGTCAGACGAGTTCTCATGACGAATTCGACTGCCGCCTGAAGTTCCTCTCTAACTCCATATAGCTTTGAGTCCAGTGTTGAGTCATCCGGCCAGTATATCCTTCTTAACTGGTCACACAGAGGACAGTCCTGTAGAACATGCTCAGCAGTTTGTTCGTTTAATCCACACGTGCACAGTGGTGAAGCAGACAATCGCAGCCCGTGCATGTGTCCACCCAGTTTGTCACGCCCTGTCCCGAGTCGAAAAATAGCCATCTGTCCCCGCCGGTCGAGAGCGCGACAGTCGTCTTTGGGCCGGCTCTGCTCTCTTCCGACAGTCTGGACAGCTCTCCCTCTCTCAAAGCATGTGACCCCATTATCTTCCCGTTCACACTCTCCTCCCCTCCTTGCAAGTTTATCTGCCTTTTCATTTCCGGGTACACCACAATGAGATGGTACCCACTGAAGTATGGTTCTCTTTTTGGCAGCTACCTTGTTTAGTTCATTTCTCAGATGCGGGAGCCTACCACCCTTGAGAGCCTGCAGGACAGACAGTGCATCTGTGAGGATGACTACCTGGTGGCAGTCAGAGTTGGTGTTATAAATCACATTTGCAGCCCGCTCTAGAGCTTGAACCTCAGCTGTATAGTTGGAACAGAATTTACCAGTGGGAATGTGCCTAGTCTCATAGTGGTTGTCAGGATATGAGATAAAGATACCGGCACCTCCACCCCCAACAGCACCAGCCGCCGATCCATCTGTACAGGCATGCATCCATGACCGACCGGGATAGCTCTCTTGGATCACACTCAATGCAGCAGTTCGTTTTTGCAGATCATTATACTCACATCCACTTGTGAGACCACTGACTGATGTATTAATTTGGAGGGCACTGCTGGCCTGCTCCCATGGCACAGGGTATAGGGTGGGCTTCAGTGGTGTTGTCTTCATGGATAGGTCTTCTTGATGCTGTCCTATAAGTCCCTTCCCCCGATGCACAAAGCCGCCACGCTCCAGACGTCCCAATGCCAGATCATCTAGTCTTGCCTTCATTGGGTGCATTGGCATACTGTTGTACTTTTCCATCTGGATCATGGTTTTTGTGTCTCTTCTATGGGACAATGTCTGTAATCCAGCAACCTTCTGCATCTCTGTTATTGGTGTAGTTTCATGGCTCCTGTAATGAGCCTGAGAGCTTGATTTTGCACCTTGTCCAAAGACTGCAGATGTGAGTTAGCAGCTGATGACCATGCTGCTGAGCTAAACTCTAAGTGTGGTCTTATTACTCCATTATAAATCTCTTTAGATTTCGTTCATTTGCTCCCCAGTTGGTACCTGCTAATTTTCTGAGTATGCCTAGTCGCCTTCGGGCCTTTCCTTCTGCATTTTCAATATGCTTATTCCATGTAAGCCTTTGGTCAAATGTCACCCCAAGATAGGTGGGGTAGCTTTCTTCCTTGATCACGGTTGTCCCTAGGTGTATGTTAGCTGATTTGTCCTTGGGGGCGAGGGAGAACAGTGTTGTGGAGGTTTTGTCTGTGTTTATTGTGATAAGCCATTTCTCTGCCCATGACACTAGCATGTCTGCTGCCCGCTGCATTCTATAATTTGCTGTGGTGACATTTTCATCAGCGCACCAGAGTACTAGGTCATCTGCATATAAGGCAGCTTTCACTCCTGCAGGGAGATCTTTCACCAGGTCATTGATGTAAACAAGGAAGAGTGTTGGGGAAATTACTCCTCCTTGAGGTACCCCCTGATGGAGCAACACTTTTCTGCTCTGCAGACCGTCAAGAGTGACTCTAGTTCTCCTGTTATGCAAGTATGACTGGATCCATTTCATCATGTTGCCTTGGATTCCACTTCTCCTAAGTTTTGCAATGAGGCCATCTTTCCACACCTTGTCAAAGGCCTGCTTGAAGTCGACCCAGATCGTTAGGACCTTTTCTTCTCCTGGAAGGCATCTTCTATTGCTTGAGACAAGTAAGTAACTTGGTCTTCTATACTGTAGCATTCTCTAAATCCAGCTTGTTCCGGCACCAGGATCTGCTCAGACTCTAAATACCATTTCAATCTGTGGTTGACTATTCGCTCCATAGTCTTCCCAACACAGCTTGTGAGACTGATTGGCCGGTAACTTGCAGCCTCGGTCTTACATTTCCCTTTCTTTAGTATGGGTATTGTGATGGCTTCTCTCCATACTTGGGGTACCGTTCCTTTCAACCAGCTGTGGTTGAATATCTCAAGCAGTTTTGTCTTTGCTGCTGAGCTCAGATTTACTAGCATTTCGTTGCTGATTTTGTCTGGGCCGGGTGACTTTTGAAACTTAAGCTTGGAAATAGCCTTCTGTAGTTCTCCTAGTGTGATGGGTTCCCTCATTGGGGCAGGAGTATCTGTCTGTCCCATGGTTGCCAGTATTTCTTTTCTTATCTCTCTCTGATGATCTATGTTAATGGGTAAGTTGCTTTCTGAACTGTATCTTCTAGCAAACAAGTCTGCAGCTTGTTTTCCTCTGAAAAGTTTGCCACCTTCATCCAATGTGATAGTCTGCCTAGGTGAGGAACGCTCTTCATTTAGAGACTTGACTAATCTCCAAAGTTTCCTGCCGTCTTTCTCAAGGTTCAGCGATGCCGTTTTAGTTCTCCAGCTTTTCCGTTTTTCTTCTAGCTTTGTTCTCTGAAACTCTGCTACAGCCTTTTTCCATTTGTTGTGAGTTTCAAGTGAAGGCTGAGACTCTGCGTCCTTTCTAGCCCTGTCCATGGCTTCCTGACGTTCTTGGAGTGTGCTGGACCAGTATGGTATGTAGTTACGCCGGCATCCTTTGGGAATGGTTTCTTTTGCAGCTTGTAGTATGCATCTGTTGAAGTCTTTTACCACTTCATTAATGTCTCTGTTCTGTACCTTGAGGGTAGACAGCAGCGTGTTCACCTGATGCCTGAATAAACCCCAGTTGGCTTTTTTGTAGTTCCATCTTGTAATGGCTGGGCCTGTACTGAGAGTTGCACTCTGGACAGTAAGAAAGATTGGGCGATGGTCGCTTCCCCCTAGTTGGTCTCCTACTTCTCTACTAATAGATCCAGCTATATCTGGTGTGGAGAAGGCAAGATCTGGTGTTGAAGTTGTGTGCCATCCTCTGGAGTAGAAGGTAGGAGTATCTGTGGCATTATTGACTAGGATTAGGGAGTGATCATCTTGCCAAGTTTCAACCTCTTCACCTCTGTGATCCAGATGGTTATAGCCCCAGCTCTGGGAGTGGCTATTAAAGTCTCCAACTGCTATAAAGTTGGTGGCTGGTACCTGTATAGAGCTGAGACTCAGGGGTTTGTTGTTCGGACAGTAATAGTTCAGGAGTTCTATTTCCATCTTGTCTACCTTTATCTGCAACAGCTGATATTCTGCTCCATCCATGAAGGTTTTCCTTTCGTGTGCAGGAATGTTATTCCTTACAAGAGTAAGTACTCCTCCTTTTCGTCTATCTTTTCTGTCGGATCTGAAGCATTGATATCCCCTTATTTTAAAGGTTTGATCTGCTTTCAAGTGAGTCTCTTGGATACAGCAAACACTGACTTGCTTCTCATACAAGATGTTTTCCAGCTCTGTCTTTTTGCTGTATCCAGCCTGCTTGCTGTTCACTCCCTCTGCATTCCAGTGCATCATGACAAGTGGCACTCTGGGTTTCTCTTTTTTCTGTTTTGTTTTGGTCAGTAGTTCTCCTCCGCCGTCTGCTGACTCCACAAGACGGTCTAGAGGGTCCTCCAGTAGCTGAGGGTGGGCTCTGTCGAGGCTCAGAGCCCGGCACTGCACCTGCCTGGTGGAGCTCCACAGGGCGAGCACCAGTACGAGATTTATTTGACGGTGTACTCTCTATAGAAAAAAAAAAAAGCGAGTTGCGTGATACTGTGGTTTCCGGTGCGCCTTCTGGCCCAGTATCTATGACTTTAGCACCTGTTCAACGGGAGAGTGGGCTCATCCCTAATCTGTTTATGTTCCCAGTAGTAGACTATTCGCAAGCAGCCTGGGGGTGTCACTGCTCTGCGCGGACCTTGTTTACCGAGGCGGCGTCCGAGCTCGTATGGTGAAAATATGGTTGCATTATCTTCAAAATAGCCCTGTCTTTCCTGCCATCCTGCAACTTTGAGTTAGGGAGTTCTGAGCTCCAGTCTCTTTCCCAGGCATTTTATCCTGGCCTGGCACGCATACAGAGGACCCCACTTCTGGTTCTAAGTTAGCAGTTGGGGACAGGTGGGGTAGCACACTGTGCATTCCCCGTCATCCAGGGGGCTCCAACTATGCAGAGCTTGCACAATGCTGTGCTCTGGTTCTGGGCTCACCCAAGGAATCCTCACGTCCTGCACAGAGCCACTTCCAGATACCCACCACCTGCCAACCCCCCATTGTAGAAATCTCCTGCATGCGGCCATCCAGTCAAGAGCCAGTATTAAGTCTGGTGCCCAAGTGATTCCCCCCAAGCTCAGTGTGCAATTCTGGGTTCTCATCATGCTGCAACACAGGGGGGATTGTGATGCTCAGCCATCTCTCTCAACTCTGCACCGATAAATGACATCGGGGACTTAACTGTGTCTCAGTACTGGGAAGTTCATATTTTGTTTCACTTTTAAAGGTGACATCTTTAGCTCAGTATGTTTTGTAGCCCAGTTCATGTTTTGCTTCACTACTAAAGGTGACATCTGTAGCCCAGTTTATGTTTTGTTTCACTACTAAATGTGACATCTTTAGCCCAGTTTATGTTTTGTTTCACTTCTAAAGGTGGCATCTTTAGCCCAGTATGTTTTGTAGCCCAGTTCATGTTTTGCTTCACTACTAAAGGTGACATCTGTAGCCCAGTTTATGTTTTGTTTCACTACTAAAGGTGGCATCTTTAGCCCAGTTCATGTTTTGTTTCACTACTAAAGGTGACATCTGTAGCCCAGTTTATGTTTTGTTTTATTAATACAGGTGACATCTGTGGCCCAGTTTATGTTTTGTTTCACTACTAAAGGTGACATCTTTAGCCCAGTTTATGTTTTGCTTCACTACTAAAGGTGACATCTGTAGCCCAGTTTATGTTTTGTTTCACTACTAAAGGTGACATCTTTAGCCCAGTTTATGTTTTGTTTCACTTCTAAAGATGGCATCTTTAGCCCAGTTCATGTTTTGTTTCACTACTAAATGTGACATCTTTAGCCCAGTTTATGTTTTGTTTCACTTCTAAAGGTGGCATCTTTAGCCCAGTATGTTTTTGTAGCCCAGTTCATGTTTTGCTTCACTACTAAAGGTGACATCTTTAGCCCAGTTTATGTTTTGTTTCACTACTAAAGGTGGCATCTTTAGCCCAGTTCATGTTTTGTTTCACTACTAAAGGTGACATCTGTAGCCCAGTTTATGTTTTGTTTTACTACTAAAGGTGACATCTGTAGCCCAGTTTATGTTTTGCTTCACTACTAAAGGTGACATCTGTAGCCCAGGTTATGTTTGTTTCACTACTAAAGGTGACATCTTTAGCCCAGTTTATGTTTTGTTTCACTACTAAATGTGACATCTTTAGCCCAGTTTATGTTTTGTTTCACTTCTAAAGGTGGCATCTTTAGCCCAGTATGTTTTGTAGCCCAGTTCATGTTTTGCTTCACTACTAAAGGTGACATCTTTAGCCCAGTTTATGTTTTGTTTCACTACTAAAGGTGGCATCTTTAGCCCAGTTCATGTTTTGTTTCACTACTAAAGGTGACATCTGTAGCCCAGTTTATGTTTTGTTTTACTACTAAAGGTGACATCTGTAGCCCAGTTTATGTTTTGCTTCACTACTAAAGGTGACATCTGTAGCCCAGGTTATGTTTTGTTTCACTACTAAAGGTGACATCTTTAGCCCAGTTTATGTTTTGTTTCACTTCAAAAGATGGCATCTTTAGCCCAGTTTATGTTTTGTCTCACTACTAAAGGTGGCATCTTTAGCTCAGTTTATATTTTGGTTCACTACTTAAGGTGGCATCTTTAGCCCAGTTTATATTTTGTCTCATTACCAAAGGTGGCATCTTTAGCCCAGTTTATGTTTTGTCTCACTACTAAAGGTGGCATCTTTAGCCCAGTCGAATGTTCTTCAAAATGTGGTACAAGCGCAGGCAGTGCAACCTATACAGCAGCAAGCAGATGTTGCTGGCTCATCCACAAATGTTAGTGCCATTGCAGGTGGTGCTATTCCACAGATGTTGTTCTTGAACCAGGTCACAATCAATGGACAAACAAGCTATGTTCTGGTTGATGCAAATAATAAACCAGTTCAGTTGCCTCAAGGTATGTAGATGGAAGATTGTTACCATCTTGTTATCTAGATCTTAAAGTTGTCCTAGTGTTTGTCAGAGGCAAGTCTTAAAATTGTACATTTGATCAAGTAATTTGTTTGTTTTTGTTTCAAATTGCCTATGTTTCGAGGCTAGATTTTTATAAAAAATTCAATTTTTTCACTTAAACCACACAGAATTATGACCCTTTTGTCTCAGCCTGCAATTTAGTTTCCAAATACTATATGCACAAGTCAAATGCATTATGACTATTTATAAATAAGTAAATTATGTATGCACACACACACATATTTACAAACCATAGAAATTACATTACATGGAGTGGCATGTATACTTTTTGGATGGCCAACAGGGCCACCATTTTGGTGCTGAAAAGCACAAATTGCATGTCCTTTGTCATTATTCATTTCATTCAGCAGTGACCTACAAATTCTACACAGCTATCATTAATAATGAATATGATTAAATAATAGTTACAGATTGTCATAATCAGTCAATAAGAGCTATATAAACTTTCTTATTTTTTAAGTAAAATTAAACAGTGCTTACTGATACCATATACAGAAATGTGGAAAAGTGACTTTCTATTTTTAAATTGTTATTTATTCACTACTATTCAAGTATTTATATGAAACAAACATCAAATAAATTGAACTGCCATTTTATTACATAAAATGCATTGTCATATTAACATTACAACTCCGCGTGAGATCCTGTGTTTTCAACACACGATGTCATAGCGGGCAACAGTTTTTTTGCTGTCTCGTAACGTCAGTTTATTGACCATTTTAAATTTTATTTTATGCTATAACGTTTCTGGGTATAAATGCATAAAAATAAAACATATTTTCCAAATGGCAGTTAATGCTCCATGCTATGACATTAGTCTCATGTATATCTAGTAGATACAAGTGATCTCATGTATATCCAGTAGATACAAGTGATCTCATGTATATCTAGTAGATACAAGTGATCTCATGTATATCCAGTACATACAAGTGATCTCATGTATATCTAGTAGATACAATGATCTCATGTATATCCAGTAGATACAAGTGATCTCATGTATATCCAGTAGATACAAGTGAGGATACAAACATTTAAAACTAGGAAGTGACATTTCAATCACCCTGTAGATTATGTCAGCTCTATAACTGAAAATGTTTTGTTAACACACAATTCGTTGTATGGCAGTTTTTCTGGTGTCTAGTCTTCTTTGTTTCTTACGAGTGCTTGCAACATACCCATTTATTGTTCACAGGCCTGGGGTTTTCTCTATTTATTTAATAGAAGTGTATAATAATATCTTATTTAAATAGTTAACTATATTTCTTACCTGTGTAAATTAATTGTTAATGTTTGTTGATTTAGCCTATGGATGGGTGTGAAAAAAAAATCGAAAAAAAGGTGATTCGTCTTACGAGGACAAAAGACAAAGAAAATAGCCAACGTTACGGCCACAAGGCCTTCGTCAGGGAAAGGAAAGAAAGTGAAGGCTAGATAGGACACATAAGAACCTAACAAAATTTAAAAATTAAAACTAGGTACTTCCCTGAAGGCGTCAAAAGTCCTAACGCTTATAGGCGCGTGCCGGGAAAAGGAAATGACTGCCACCACCGGATGTACACAATACATACTTAGAGATTAAAAAACGAAACTGAGCAATAAACTACCCAAACGTAATATAAGTGGGGACTGGAAATAGAAGGGAACAGAATGAGTCGAAGATAAATATAAAAAAAAATAAAATAAAATGAAAAATCTAGACATATTAAAAACAGTGTATTATATATTCATGCGTATAATTAGAGGGTGGCAGAAGATAGAAAAAAATGGGATAAGAGTGGAAAGAGTCAAAGTAGAAAAGGAGAGGAAAGGGTGACCTCAGACAAAGGTGTGTAGAGTGTTTGAGCCCAGCTGGTTTTAGACACCCCATGCGGTGGATAAGACGGTTCTCAAGCTGTTCTCGGCTAGCAGTGTCAGAGGAGCAGGATCTGATCGCCGTGACCTGGATGTCGATGGGACCCTGGTGGTCAGGGCCATTAAAGTGTATGGCAACTGGTGTGGATTTGTGCTGAGAGATGTCATTCAAGTGCTGGCAGAACCTGTCCCCAAGTCGTTTGCCTGTTTGGCCAATATAGGTTTTGCAGCAACGTTTACATATGATCGTGTAAATGACGTTGCGCGACTCACATGTGAAGCTACTAGTGATGGTGTACGTAGCCTCAGGAAAAGACACCTTGCGGGTTGAGATGACATACTTGCACGTGTTCCATCGTGTCCGACCACAGGGTAGTGTGCCAAAGTGAGTGGCATTCTCCTTTGGGAGACGGCTGTGAACAAGAAGATCCTTCAGGTTTTTGTCGCGTCTATATGCCACCAAAGGTGCTTCACCGAATACTTCTTGGGTCACAGACTCTGCTTGAAGGATAGGTAAGTGGCGGAAAAGGATCTGTTTGACTGCAGTACTGTGAGGGTGATAGGTCAAGATTAATTTAACTCTATCCGAAGTGGATTTATAGTGAGGTTTGAGGACCTCCTGACGAGAGATGGGGAAAAACACGTTGGAAGGCAGAGGTTTAGCCTAGAATTATTACATTAGATCTAGCTGTTTCACCATGCCACAATAGCTACAGGAGAAGATCATCATGGGTGAAACAAGGTAGTTGGCTTTGCCACTTTTTGTCATATCTCTATTAGCTAGTAACCCGTCAAGGAGTGACGTCAAAGAATTATGGTGTACGATTTCTGTCTCATGTCTTGATAATGGCACCATTCCTCCTGTGTTCAGTTTCTTTCTTTCCACCAAGCAAGTAAGCCTATCAACACACACACTCATATATTTGTTTTTTTTTTAATGTCAAAACACATTGGCCTCCTTCAAACACATGTAAATTGACAGTCTGAACTTATTCGAATATTTGTATATTTTGATAGAAAATACCCCTAGAAAAACCGGTATAACCAGGCACACTCTTGACTGGCACCAACCGGAGAAGATCAAAGAGACCAAAGATAACCTGAACAAGAATAGTAGAAGAGGAAGATTGAAAAAAAGAACTTGATAAGCAGAGCTAAAAAAGAACCCAAATGGAAATTGGTGGAGCCATAATGATATGTATGTACGAGCAATGGAAAGTATGGATAATGATGATGATTGTAGTATTTCCCATACTGAAGTTAGCTAAAGTTTTATATTGCTAAGTGGCAAGACAATAGCAACAACAAGAAAAAATATGTAATTTTTAATGTAAAAAAGTCCTTACTGACTTTGCATTCTTATCTATCATTACTATTAAAGGCCACGTTTAAGTGCTTTTATCATTATTTTTAAAATGTGCTAAATTCAGTTAATTTACACAGGTAAGAAATATAGTTAACTATTTAAATAAGATATTATTATACACTTCTATTAAATAAATAGAGAAAACCCCAGGCCTGTGAACAATAAATGTAGTATGTTGCAAGCACTTGTAAGAAACAAAGAAGAAGACTAGACACCAGAAAAACTTCAACAATAATTTTATTCTCAGGTATCAATCAATCAATCAATACCCTTTAGCTCCCCAAGGAGCATAGGCCTTCAACAAACACATGCCAAGTCTTCTTGTCCAGTGCCATCCGCTCAAGTTCTTTCCATGTTTTCCTCATCATTCTCAGGTATCCAAGTCATCAATCTTCCTAGTCCACAAATGATGGGACAGTCCATACAGATGGTAAGCTCAGATTTAGAGTGCATACTCTCATTAAGAAAATTGAGTTAGTTAGCAGTATAGTATAACAAGTAGTTCTGGTTGAGTAAATATACATAACAAATAGAGCACTGCTCACCATATTTAAGTCTGGCACTGATATATCTGGACATCTTACAGTTATTTAAAAAAAAAACCAGAGCAGTGTTTTCTGCAGTGCAAAATAAATATATGTAATGTTTAATTAGTCTAATAGAGTTTAACACCAGACGATCCGTCAAGGCCTAAAATCCCATCCACTGCAGACCCAAATAGAACAGTCCCAACTAAGATGGTTTGGCCATGTCTGCAGAATGGGAGAAGATCGGCTACCACGACAAGCATGGGAAACAAAGAGCCAGGGATCCAGACCTCCAGGACGACCCAGAGTCCGCTGGGAGGACAACATTAGACAATCTTTGAAGGACCGAGGACTGGAATGGAACCAGGCCAGGAAGAAGACAGCTGATAGAATGGTCTGGCGCTCTCTCTTCCAAACCTCTACACCTCACGGTAGAAGGGGAACGACGAAGTAAGTAAGTAAGAGTTTAAACTAGAGCTTAAAAAAAAATATGACCCACGTTTGTCATTGTTTGTGTGTACACATGCAAACACATTCATTCAGTAACATTGGTGTTTGACATGGTGACATTTCACCATATCAGCTAAATGTTCAGTCTGTTAAAGCAGTTTTAAGGCATTAGGTTATCCGCTGAATATTTCAGTGCTTGATAGCAGTTTATCAATGACAGAACCAATAAGTGAGCACAACCATCAGAACCAGTTGTCTTGCCAACTTTGCAGACATCCTTCTAAATCTGTTAGTGGCTGCAGACATCCTTCTAAATCTGTTAGTGATCAGTGATATGAAAATAGATAAATGACAATTTTACATGGACATCGGTACAGTTCAACATAGGCTACAACTGGAAGGTTTTTTTTTTTTTTTGCTTGAAGGATATTCAAGAACATGACAGATAGAAGTGGCTAACCAATGTAATTGTATCAAACAAAATAGAATATTATAAAAGGAATAACCTGGCTAAAATGGTTGTCACATGTGAGAAATGGATTTGAAAGAGAAACACTCAAGTTGAGCAGCTTTGTTGAATCATTGAAAACAAACACAAGAACAGATATAGATAAAGAAATGACCAGACAGAAGTGGAAATTATTAGATCAGGGATTTTAAACTGATAAGCCCACTTTAGTGCACTGTAGAATTTCAGTGGGTTATTGGGGGGGGGGGGGGGGGGGGGGGGGTGGTTATGACTACACCACAGTTACACACGCACAAAAAGAAAACAATGGCAGATGTTCGGTGTGGCTTAAGTTTCAGTATTTTCACAAAACTTTATGAGGTAGACAAACTTGCTAATGTAAGAGCATCACTCAATGAATAAGTATTGTTAAGGTTTTAAAAGAGAAATTTTAAAAAGTTCTTGAAAAGTTACTGTGTTTCTTAAGGAGAACTTTTTCCTCACAAAAGTATAACTGCTAGAAAGCACTGACAGATTTAAAGATGTTTTTTGGTGATCATAATGCTCTTCAGTCGAAAAAAAACTGAAGTTCTACATCTGTTTGCTGGAGAAAAGGGACGCATTTCTCTAAAAAAATACCCTGATTCTACAAATCAGTTTTGACACAGCAGGTAATTTGTCACATGATGCAGCAATTTATAGAAAATTGTGCAGAAAATAAAAAAAAACTATATATATAACTGTTGTATACATTAATATGCAGATGATGGGCTTCAATAAAATTCTCTCTCTCTCTCTCTCTCTGTCTTTTTTCTCTCTCTCTCTCTTCTGTGCTTCAGAACATTCTCTCTCTCTCCTCTCTATCTCTCTCACACACACACCACAGATGTAATCCTTAGATGTCCAATTAATCTCAGTTTTCTATAACGCCAAATAAAGTCTCTGGGTCTCTGTAATTCCAGTTTCCTGCATGCTTAATTATTCAGTGTATTTGTAGTGAGGTCTGGACAAGACCAGTTGATAAATTACTGAAACTTTTAGACTAATTTCTAAATCTCTGCACATCAAAAATGTTGTGTCTGAAAACAGATTTCTTCACTATTCAGAGCAATGTGATATCATTTATTCACTTGCCAGATATGACAAAACCTTGCAAGCAGCAGTCTCAGCTTATTACATTAGGTTACTGTCATATACCGAAGAAGCACTTTTAATACACACAGTGACAGGCCACAGTATCATTTAAATAGAATGCCCTTGTAACTGCAAAAAGCTGATATCTGTTAATGATTGTGTGTTGTGAGTATTTGGAGTCTTACTCTCTTTGTTTTTTTTTTTTTTTTTTTTTTTTTTTTTTTTTTTGTCAACCCAAGTTTCTTTCATTACCACAAGAACAAATTGGTGAAACATGCTTGGCCAGTGACTACTGTGGATCTTTGAAATTTGTTTTTCTTATTATTATCCAGGCCCATTGTAAACTTAGTAATCTGCTCTCTTAAAATTCACCAAAACTTTGTAGAACACCAGTAAAGATTCAGTTACACTTGGATGTAAATCTTTATTGTAATTTTACACACTTCAGTATTTAGAAGAGTGATTCTGGCAGAGAGAACATTCAATTTAATTCCAGCTCCACAAATGTTCTTAAACAATTATCTTTTTCATGTAAAGTTCTTTGTGCAGCTTTATGATCTCATTACTTGAAAATAGGCATTCGTTGAAAACTTCCTCTTCTTCATTGGATCATGTGTATCAAGATAATATAGTACTGGTTAACTATCACTTATGTTGTGATTTATGTCTGATAACTTAAATAATCTGTTTTCAACTTTACAGTTGCTTTCAGAAATATGAAACGAAGTCCTAGAAGGATATGTGGCACAGCTGCAATGAATTGTTACTGATATGTAATACCTTGGATTCATTAATTACCAGATGTGGAATAAAGCTGGTTAAATCTGCAAAATGCAGGGCATAAAAAACATAAATACTGGATCGCTTCTTGAAGCACAGTCCTGGTCTACCTACTCTCTAAAATCATTTGTCCTTGTCACAAATAATTTGAGATTTGCAAACTGCAGACTAGAAATATATAAGATATAATCAGTTTTCAGAGCTTGGTTCCAGCCTCTTAAGATTCATCAAAACGCAGATCAGCAAACTGCAGGAGTAAAATACATAAATATGATCTGCTCAACAGCTTGGCCATAGGGACTGAGTTCATTTGTACCAGTACTCGAAACTAAAAAGTGTACGAGCTATCATGTCCCTAAATGGCAGTGCTTAACCTGGTATTTGAATTGAAGCATCACTTTTTTTGTCGAAATACATCCTATGTTCTAAGTTTTGGGCTTATTGCAATCATAGCTGGACTTACCAATTATCGCAGACTTAGCAAGTATCAGGTAGCCAAATTCATTTTTCATGAAATATTATTCTTCTCAAGGTTATTTCTATCAATCCCTACTTCTGTTCTTTTAATCTATGTGTTCTGACAACTCTCTGCCGCAACGAATCCCTAACCTATTGACCGTTCTGACTATTTCACTCAGTCCTTGTACATGCAGGAAACTTTCACTCATTCTACTGCAGCTTGTAAGTTTCTTTTCTAGTCAACAACATTGCAAAGTTCCTGAGTTCACCCACAACAAATGGATCTTCTGCCCTTTTCGCTTTTACATTGTTACGTAACTCTTAACCATTGGAATCCCTACCAGTTTTGAAGCTGTCGATAACCCACCAATTCAATCCAGAGTTTAAAACTTCCACGTGTTATCCTTATTTACTTAATAAGTACCATTGGGTGTTGGATATTTTATCAGTAACAACACATATTTTTTTATTTTTATTACTACAAAATTATATTTTTAAATAGTAAACCTCAGAGTGGGAAAAGTTTTGGAATCACTGGGTTAAATTCCACTGTTTGAGAAATTCTCCAGCGATAATTGCCATTCCTTTACAAGGAAGATCTCAAAGCAAAGACTACAGCAGAGAAAACAGGTAGAAGATAAAAGCCTTCAGGGGTTGCCATTAACACCTTAACTACCGGCCAAGCCGCTGTCCAGCGGCTCACAAAATAATCACATTTGGAAACCGCAAGCCGCTCAGAGCGCCAATCTAATTTTTAGTAAAACAAAATCGCATGGAAAAATGTAACTGAAACACTCTCGGATCTGGTTCAAGATTTTAAGTTGCCACCGGAAAACAAATTCCAAAAGCAATGGTTGATTTGATATGACCACTGGAAAATTTATATTTTGTTCATATTTTTCAGCGTTTGGTGAGTTAGTTACCAAATCGTCGTAACACTGTTTACCATGGCAACTAGTGATAGGGGACTACAAAAAATGCGTGTCCATCTCTGTCTTTTAAGGGGCCTCTGAATTAGGATAGAAACGAGTGTTTTCAACACTTGACTGATAGATCGAGCGACGAGGACAAGAGTGAAAACGGTGTGCTACATTGATTGAAATCTGTGAATTTTGATTAGAGATGGGGCGCAAGCAGTTATAATTGTGAATATATTGAAAGTCCTCGCCATCAGAGGGCTGTTAAATAGCAACAACCTCTATTAGAGTTACAACCGGTGTTTATTGTCAATAGTACAGTCATTTATCTTTTTAAATGAGAGTGTAATTCATTTAATATCTGTAAACAATTACGAAAAACTACAGCTTACTTTGTGCAAACACCTACAGGATGAAACTGGGGAAAAAATTAAATTCGGCACAGTTGTATTTTTTCAGTTCGGTAAGTTACTGTGTTAAGGACTATTGCAGGAACAGAAGGGACATGTTGATTAACTACAACTGAGGAGTTAATACTTTGAAACGGAGATAAAAGATATAGAGAAGTCCAAAGGATAGTTTTATTCTTTAATTTACAGCACGCTAGTTGGATGAGTTGTAAACCATGGGAATTTATTGGTGGTGCTAATTATGGTTTAACTATTAATGTCTGTCAGTCCATAAGCCCTAACAGGTGACAGTGGCGATTGAGACCTTAGTATGTGAAGTGCCAAACAGGTATCACAGAATATTGAAAAGAAGACAAGCTTAGGGCTAAGTTAGATTCCTGCAGGAAAAAATTCCATAAGAACGGCAGGTTAACTAATTATGATGTTTTTAAGTAAACCAAATTGTATTTGTGAGTTAGGTTGGTTTGGTTTGGTTTTTAAGGGACTATCTTCATTGCACACGGACACTGCCATCAGTGCTCCAATCTCCTCCCTTAGATCACACACGGAAAAAAAAGAAATTTTTTTTTTTTTGTTTTTTATTTTTTTTTCCAGGCCCGCAGTTCACGAAACACGTAGCACCGGCGAGAATCCCAATGTATGTATATAATGTATAGGAAATCACACATTCTATAAAATTATTTTGTGGTGGGGTATGTTACGCTAATTTTTTTGTTTATTTTGCCCAGGGGCAGCGGCCTGAAAGCCTACTGTTTACAATTTCCAACTGCCGTTGCCGTGAGATTTCTTAACGTGCGCAGCGTGCACACGGGACCTCCTATTTTTTTCGCCCTTATCTGAGGTAGGCTAGGTATCCGATACGCACTACCCATGAGACCAGGGGGGAGTATGACGTAAATAAGGACCACTGGTTCTAAAAAAAAATATTCAAGATTTTATAATCCCCTCAACTGGGATTCGAACCTGGTAATCCCCCCCCCTCTTGACTATGAGCGTGGATGCCCATACCTCTGAGCCACTCCGCAATAATTGTTTTGGGGATTATGTTTAATGTTTTTTGTTTCTTTTTATACGTTCTTATCTGGCACATTACAACTGTGTATGTTGTTAAAAAATTACATGTTGAAGAGTAAGTATTAATTTTGCTGAGGGTACAGTGCAGTCAGCCCTGTGTAGATCTCAGCTTAGTCAATACTTATGACACAGAAATAATAGGGTTACTGATTTCAATCAGGGCATGTTGTGCAAAACGTCAAGCCATTAATTAATCCTTTCGCCAACAACGGTGTTTTTTCATTCCCCTGAACGACAGATAATTGTTAATTTTTGGGTCATATTTTTTGTTTCGACTGTATACCGTTTATCGTAAATGGAAACCCATTGAAAGTATATATATGTTTATGAAAGAGCATAAAGCAAAGTTTCAGAATATGCTAATACAAGGCCAGGCACATAAGTCATGGTTTCAAGGTGTCTTTTAGGTGAGGTTCTTCCTCATCAATGTTTTTTTCAATCCAGAGGTCTAGATTTCGACATTTTCTTTCCGTGTATAGGTGCAGATCTTGTTTTCAGTTGTCTTTCCTGCTTGATGAATTATTTTGATCTAAACTGAGTGAACTAGATCTAGATCAAATGTTACTTACTATCATTCACTTTCCTCGTTTTAGCAAGCTCTGCTTCACTATCACCTTGCTCCAGATCTGAATCTACATCAGTTCTGATTCTGGAAACCAGACAACACATACTCTCGAATCTGAGTAAAAAGAGTCCGTCAATCATTCAAGTTGAATAAATCAACTCAAAACAAAAGATTTTCGTGCCTCTTTTTTTCACCAGTTGTTTGATGGTTCGTCTGTGCACTGGCAAGCGGTCCATGCTTTGTGAACTTTAGCGCCTTTGTGAAATCGCTATTATCAGTTCTACTGTAATGCGCTAGCAGTAAAAATTTTCTTCATTTCAAGCTTAGTGGGCCAGATTTTTTCAATGCTGCATCCGATTATGCCCAGCCAATTGCCGGCACAAACTTGAAAAACAGAAGAGTTCCTAGGTCGCTTTTAAAATAGGTAACGAACGTCTGTACATCATATAGGTGGAATGGGAAACGGAGCAATCACCTACTTTCCTGATGTACGCCTTACGGCATAGCGACAGAATTGTGAAGATTTCTGCGTACGACGTACGTCAGACGGATGCTGTAAAGGTTGGAGAGACATAAAGTGATGCCACCTTGGATAATCACCCACACACAAGTAAACTCGATGCTTCATTTTATTGGCATTGAGCAATGATGAGACAGCAGTTCTACACATCACTGTGCTTATTTTTGTAGCTTTTCAGAGGTTATGATAATTCCTGTGAACTTGAACCAACTTTCTTCTTCTTGTTGTTTAACTAAGCTTGCTTAAGCTTATCGCTCCTTTTGCAGCAAGACCAAGTTGAAGAACTCCTTGATGTACCAAATACACTGTATATCTATGCTTTTCCGGTGGCTTTTTCTGCCATTCAGAAACGTTTTGAGTTTGAAAGTCATGAGCTCAGCTTCTCCAGCCTGGCTGTGAACCGAGTTTAAAGATCATCACCATCTGGTCCTATGCTAAGAGGAAAAAGTGCATGGCATACTGAGCATTCCTAGCCCGCCAAGGGGGCTCTCCAAATAATGCAGAGCTAAAATAACTATGCTTTTCTCTGTGTCCTCTTTGGTGGTTTTGCCTGTTAGTTTAAGTGTTTCTCTCTTGCCACATTGTCAGCTTTTCTCATTATTACATGTGTTCCATTTGATCTCTGAAGAATATACACTAATGGCAAGCTTTCAAATCCGCAGCTGTATGTGCACTGGAGAAAACATGTCTAGTCAGACATGGAGATAAAGACTGTGCACATACAGAGGAGGTTGCTTTTGTGGTATCTCCATATACACGGATGGCACTTAAATGAAGTAATATCAGTCCAGAATGACGACAGCAAGATTCCTGTAAAAGGAAGAAGAACCCACAATCAGTGCAGACCATACTGGTACAGACAAGTACTACTTCTTCTCTTCTTGCCTGCGTTCAAGTTTGTAGTCATGCTAAATTCTGCAGGCTGTCTGCCTGGAAGAAGTCCACAGTCTTTTACCAGGTCGGCGCCGGCGCCCCATAGCTCCTGGCTGGAGCTCAGCACCCCTTGGCCAGGTCGCATGTTCACGGTTCTCATGGGTTGGACAGTTCTGGAAATAAATGTGTTCTGGGGGTCTGGATTCCAGTTCCGCATTTGGCATTCATTTGGGTGTGGATAGCTTGAGGCGATAGAGATGTCCTAGTAATCTGCAGTGGCCGTTTCTCAGGCGGAAAACATTTTTGGTCTGTTTGGTATCTGTTTAGATGGGTGTATTGGGTCATCTCTGCTGTAGGTATTACCCCTTCCTCCTTCCACTTGTTTTTGTACTTGTTGTGGATGATGGTTTTTGCTTCCCGAGACGGCAATGGATGGCTGTATTGTCCATGTTTACTGCCACTCTTGATAGAGAATCTGCTTCCTCATTACCACTAATTCCCTCAATGGGAGGGTAACCACTGAAGGGCAATGGTTATGAGCCTTTGGATGATGTTAAGCTCTGATCTGATCTCATTCATACATGTTTATCATTTCTGGTGTTTTGTATTGACTCAGTATGCTCTGCAGGTCAGTGAAGAGTACTATCTTATCTGGTGTTGTTGTTCGGGTCCTGTGAAGATTTTCAGGGCTTGCAGTAGTGCCATAGCTTCTGCCCTGATAGTGAGGATATCTTTCAGTTGGGAAGGCCCTTTCGATGATCCTTTCCATTTTAGATGGAATCATAGAAAACGTCCCCCACCACCGTTCTTTACTGCCCCCCAGCGGATCCTTCTGTGTATGCGTGGTCACTCCTTCTGGGGGGGGTTTACTTTTCTTCAATCATTTCTTGAGCCAAAGTTTTTTAGTTGTTGAGGGGTCTGGTGCCTTTCTTTTTATTTCATCTAATGGAAAGGTCTGTCTGAGGTTCAGAAGCCGAAGTGAGGATATGGTGTCTATATGTTTCCCACAAACACAAGACT
>JAMPIV010002745.1:0-106212 GCA_024509875.1 Oreohelix idahoensis | reverse complement strand
ACAAAAAAAAAATTAAGTTTGTATTGGGGGGTCTGTTTATGTGGGGTCTTTTTAATTCTCGTAGGCTGAAGCAAAAACAAATATAAGAAGAGTCACTATAAAGAGACTTGTTGTTACTGATGATGCTGTAATCGTCTTCAGTCAAGCCCAAAGGAGCTTCAGAGGCTGATGGATCGCTTCACTAAAGCATGCAAGGACTTTGGCCTCACTATAAGTTATAAGAAAACAAATGTTGCTTAGTCAGGATGTGGGTTCGCACCAGTTAATCAATAACTATGAATTGGCAGTGGTGCACCACTTTACATACCTGGGGTCTACCATCAATACAAACTCTCACTGGACACAGAAATTGACAGCCGCACTGGCAAAGCTGCAGCTACCTTTGCCGCCTCACATCGCGTGTTTGGGGAAAACTGCAAACTCACAATAAAGACCTAGGTCGTGGTATATAACGCCTGCGTCACCAGCACACTTCAAGAAAGAAGGCTCAATACCTTCCATTTGCGGTGTCTACGCCACATCCTCGGAATTTCGAAGAAAGATAAAGTGACAAATGTCGAGGTGTTATCACGTGCTGGCCTTCAAAGCATGTATACACTTCTAAGACAGTGCAGACTACGCTGGCTTGGCCATGTCCGCCGCAAGGAAGATGGTCGCATCTCGAAAGATATCTTCTACGGGTAACTAGCAAATAGCAAAAGAACAGTTGGGCGGCCACAGCCGAGGTTCAAAGATGTGTGTGCATGTGAGAGATATGAGGGCACTGGACATAAATCCAGCAACGTGGGAGGATGAAGCTGCCGATCGCACCAAGTGGCGATGCTATTTCGGCGCCACCTCAGATTGGGCGAAAAGAAGCTCACACAACAAGCCGAAGAGAGGAGAAAACGTCGAAAATAAGCAGCTGAAAGCTGTCACCCCAGGAGCGCATACCCATGGTCAGTTATGACTGAAGGGGCGATTATACTTCTTATTCCACTGGCACTTATGATATTCTTACTACCAGTTCTATATAGGTGACCTTGTCATACCATTTCAGTTCTTCTATTCTATGCAAGCATCCAGTAATAAAAGTGTTTGACTTTTTGGTTGCCATTTTTGTTGCTCTTCATATTTCAAAGCCAGACAAGTGAGCTGCCTTGACATTTGAGTTGAACTTTCTGATTTTTGTGTTGGACTTGATTTTTTATTACCATAAATTTCTCAGTGTAGTTAAAGCTCATCTTGGATTTTGTGTTCTTGTTTTGATATCACTGTCTGTTCCTCCATCTTCAGTTCTTTAACAGTTGAGAATAAATAATTTTAGATTATTTATTTACTTTAATTTTAAGTATCCCATGGGCATCTAACATAACACTTGAAGAATGTTTGAGAATAGCCAGTGAATAAAGAAATATAAACACAACGATATTAAGAAGACCTTCTTTGTGCATGTAGGAAGAGGAGAAACATTCAGATTACCAGACCACACGGTCTTCTATGTTTGAACATCCCCAATAATACAACTGAGGTGCCTTGAGTCTTCGTTCAATGGAGTATATCTCTTCATTACAAGGTCAAATTTTCTAAAAGTGTTGAAATAGGGGGGCGACTGAAAGAATTGATAATGGACCACATGACACTGTAACATTAGAAGAAGTCAACAATAGAATTGAAGAGAACATCAAAGATAAAGATCTACCTTGCCTCTGGCTTAGCACTTGATGATGATAATCTTTTACTTATTGAACTTTGGTGTACTTTCATTGATTCTGTTAAGTGTAATTATGTCAGTGTTTTGTATATGACAACAAGTATCTCTGCTGATCGTTTGCTACAGGTAACAACCTTGACACTGTGCCCCGTAGTATGTACAAGCTGAAGAAACTAAAGTTTCTGTACCTTGACAACAATCAGCTTGTGGAGATAGAAGAAGATATTAGACTGCTGCATCAGCTTAGAGTGTTGGATATTTCTAACAATAAACTCATCACTTTACCCAAATCTCTGTACAGACTTGCCAAACTCCAAAATTTCAATGTCAAAGGGAACTACAGTCTTACAAGAACTGGGGCAGGATCAGGTGGCCAAGTCAAAGGCCAGGTGGATTCAGTCACAGAAAATCTGAGATCAGAGTTCTCTAAGAAGAAGAAGAGCATAATAAATGATGAATGTAATCACTACAAAGATGCTGTCAGTGGATCTGAAAATAGCAGTGGTAGAACGAAAAAGGGTGTGATAAAAGGTATGAATTGTGTCAAAGATGTGATGGGAAATGAGAGTAAACACAGACAATTTGAGAAAACTAACTCTAACAAGATAAGTGGACATGCAGTAGTGAGGAAAGGTGATTCCTTAAGAAGTTCAAAGGTTGCACTTGACCGAGAACAGCAGGCTAAACAAGGTGACAGTTATCTCCTGCATCAAAGGCTTTTAAAGGGTCAGCCTATCATCAGTAGAGTCGATTCTGATCTCATGATAAAACAAGCAAAAACTAGGCCCACTTTACAATCTGGACAAGAAACAAATATGCCTAGAAAATTTCATTCTATGAAAGTTCTTAAAGAACTTCTTTTTGGAAAATCCAAGAAAACTGTGAGTGTCAGATCTGATTTTGGAGGATCAGACCCTTATTCTAGCAAACATCCCAATCAGTTCCCTCATGACTCTCACATAGATCAACTGAGCTATAGAGGGAGAAGCCAAAGAAACTCACCAGTGACCAGACGTTCAACATTAACTAGAAGCTCTTCAAATCCAAGGTCTCATGGGAAGCTGGCATGGACACAAAATGGCATTTCAGTCAAAAGTGATCATGAGCCATATTTGACAAATAGAACTGAGTTTGTTATCTCTTCTCACAGGAAGAACGATGCAGATGCAAAGTCAGACAGTTATGGTTATGGTACTTGGCGTTCAAGAGGTTGCCCATATGATTTTGAGACCGAGAGCATTTTGCAAAGTGACAAAAGTACATTTGTTGAACAAGAATACAATGGAAGAAGTCAAGATTTTCAACATGACAGTTTATGTATGCAAGGAAATAATCATTATTTGTATGCTAGAGATGGACCAAACAGAAGTACCTTGTCAATAGATGCAGCAGCTTCAGGCATTGTGTACATCCCCCATCACCAACAGGGTCAATTAAGAAGTAAGATACACCAAGAATATTACATAAATCATAACAAAGGCCAGTGTCATTATAGTGATAGTGGTGCCTACAACAGAAATGAGCAAATAGATAATGGGTGTCCATGCTTAAGGCCTTATAACCAATATCCATGCAAAGGACAAAGTTATAGGTCAGGTGATGACAGGAGCACAATCAGCAGTGAGCACCATTCATTCAGCCCTCGTTACGGTGTAAGTCATGCTCATGCTTCCTTCACACATGAAACAAACTTAAAACACAGACAGCACCTGGGAGATCTTGTTGAACAAATAAGTCCAAAATACTCCACACAGTCTGCTGTAACCAGACATGACCAAACTGTTAGGGAGGTATCAACATCTGCTGCAGGTAAAAATTTCAGAGATGACACTTTCAACTCCAAACAATTTCCTTATGAATACACAGGTCAAGGTCAAAATAAATGCTATCCAGACGGTCAGCCTGCTTTCCATACGCATCACTCATATGACAGAGAACCATCACAGACATACAAGAACGACTCCATGACCAACTTCGGGAACGTTAGTGACTGTCCAAAAAACTGTCATAGATCTTATACAAATCAATCTATGCTGGGAAGAGAGAAATACACAAAAGAACATTATGCAACTGATACAACTGAATCTAGAGATGAGGACCGTTCAAGATCAAGACACGGTTTCCCAGAATTTAATCATGTGTTAATAACAAAAGACATTCCAAAAGTTGAAAGAAAGCAATCTGGAAAATGTATCAAAGAAGATGACATAAAAAATGGTCTTTTTAGTGAAAATGCGTGTATGAAAATACATATTGATGATACCAAGGCAGGAATAATAAATTCTACACTCACAAGGAGCAGAAGTATGGATTCTCTTATGGATCTAACTGCTAGATGCACTTCCAACTATCAACATGTCAGTCATCAGAAAGGTCCTACAAGCAGTGCAAGGTCACTTGCTGCATCTTCTGAACTTAAAGACTTCAAAAACCCACACAGAGGTGATACTCAAGAGGCAAGGGGAGTTAACCACAGCAGGACAGACTACACTCTCTTGGGTGTATGTAACCAGGTAGAGACACTGCTCAACAGGAACCTTCTTCAGCCTGTCATTGGTTTCAATCATCATGCAAGTCGCAGGTAAGAATTTGGACATTTTTTACTTTTTATATATTCGTTCATGTGAGAACTTTTCTTGGTGAAAGTTACAGATTTAATAAAGAATCTATTATCTAGCTGATAATTAAAGGTGAGTAAAGGAGGGGGAACCAACGGGCTGATCACCCGTTTGCCAGTCACTTCGATTACGGAAACAACAGCAAATGGATTGATTTGCCGTTGCCCTAAAGACGCCAATAGGCGTGATGGGAAACAATGGCAAAGAAAACCTATCTGCTGTTGCCCTAAGACGCCACTAGGCGTAATGGCCACTGACTGCTTTGACGGTCGGTGGCTAAGGACGGAAGAAGAAAGAAGAAGAAAGGAGGGGGAGAGGCGGAAATGAGGGATCGTCAGACCACAGTTGATCCTTGATTTCTACTTTCTTTCTTTGGTCCTTAAAAGACCATCACGCCTGGTGACGTCTTGTAGGCTTGTAGGGCAGCAACAAACTATTTCCACTTTGCTCAGTCAGCAGCTATCCTTCGCATGGTACCCCAGCTCTGCATCTTTACCTCCACAGTTCTCCGCCGGATAGCTTTTGACCAGCCTCTCTTTCTGTTTCCCTCTGGGGTCCATAGCATGGCAGTTCTGGTAATGGTGTCAGGGTCTATTCTGAGGATATGGCCAACCCAATTCCAGTGTCTTTCAGCTATGATAGTGCACACGTCTTATTAGTGGCTCCGAGTGAGCAGTTCTTGGTTGGTAATTGTGTTCGGCAAAGAAGTCAGTTTCCTTTTCTGTTACTCTCCAGCATACAGAAGTGCAATCATTACGCAGGTGTCGAATATGTTTAATTTAGTGTTTGTACTGTACTGAGATTTGCAGATATTGTTTAGATTGGTGAAGGCTATTCTGGCTTTATTCATTCGGTAACTGATATCTTTGCTTGTTCTGCCATCTGATGTTACAAAGTATGTAAATGTGTTTGTATTGTGTAGCTCTTGATCCGTTAGTTTTATGGGTGCAAGATTTTTTACACTGAGTGTCATGACTTCTGTCTTAAAGAACTTCTTTAATGCTTAGTCCCACCTGTTGGCTATGTTTATTCAGTCTGTTATTTCTTGGATGTGATCCTCGGTTTAGCAGACTTATATGTAGAAAGTAAAGGTAAAAACAGCGTCATATTTATTATAAGAACATTAATAAAAAGCACTATAGATACAAAAACTGATCTATACTTCTGCTTTATAGACTACACTAAGCCATTTACAAGGTGAACACAAGGACATTGTAAAAATGTTAGAAATTATAATCATCAATACCACAGACCTGAGAATAATAAAGAAGATATATTGCCAGCCAACAACATCCCTAAGAAATGGCAGGCAAAGTGTAATGTTTCAGTGGATAAAAGAAGGTATTAAGCAACTACACGGTAAAAGGTACAGGACCCCGTTACAAACCCATTGAGGCATATTGGAAATATGGTGTTAGGCCCATATTTTCTCGACCATCGGCACACTAGGGGTGATGTGGTCAGCATCACGCCGGCCGTCATAACCTTTCCAGAGTTGCTCTGATAACTAATTCATGGGCTGGGTCGACCCCGGAGCCGTTTGTGGTCTAAACAAATCCCACCTGAACTGGGGATCAAACCATGCATGGATCACCGAGCTAGGAAGTCAGTGCACTAATCACTGCGCCACAGCGGCTCCAACTACACGGGGCATAGGAAATCAATAGTGTCTCATCCAATTCCCAAAAAAGTGCTTCCACAACAAAAACAAATGTCTTGTATCTTTTAATATTACTGACGTAAGTGAAAATATACAAGTCCAGTGTTCTGAGGACACATTTTGATGCTAGGATACAGTATGGGAGCTGAGACAAAGACACGACAGAATGTTAAATGGCCCTGCATGCTCAATTGTCAACCTTTTAATAATTAAATTTGTTATTCATTTATTTCCTCCTTCTCTCTTAACAAAATAAAACAACCATTATGTACATACAGTTTTGCAGAAAAAACAATAAGAGAAAAAGCAACAGGGCTATGGAGGCTGGATAAGAGTAAAGATGTCACTAGAACCAATGTGAATGATGACGTTGGTATTGAAGAAACTGAGTTGCCTGGACTAGTATATAGCCAGCCCCAAACTTTCACAGTAACGAGTGAAGGAGGGCAGTTTGTGTCCAGTGATGGGTCAATGGTAGCAGTCAACATGCCAGCACATGCTACAAGCAAAACCCTTCATATTAATATTCAGGTAAGTACAAATTAGTTAGTCAGTCAATAAGTCAACCAATCAGTCAGTTCTCAGTCAGCCAATCAAACAATCATCCTATAATCAATCAATTGGCTTTAATGGATACATTAGCCAGGGATATCACACTTTTACTCATTTCCTCTGTCTACAATTTTCTCAGTGTTTCTCCACTTGTCCTTTATCACCGATTTCTCTTATGATGTCTCTTCTCGTTTGTTCATTGCTCCCTCCATCCATCTTGCTAGAAGTGGGGTTTCTTAATGTTCTTGAAGTAAGCAATTGGCTTTCTTTGGGTATGTTACAAGAAGTGGATAGCTTGGATATACTGTGTGTTGCAGATTATGTTATAGATTTCATATTATCTATTGTCTTTATCTACACTTCTCTTTTACCAAACTTTCATCTACGTAATTTTTTGTTAATTTAAACCTCCTATTACTCAGAATAGATCTGTCTCTTTTTCTCATTTAGTACGCATTTAATGCCGGTCGCTATATTTCTTTGATGAGAGTTTGCCAGCAGACCTGATTAGCATATGTGAACCGGTTTCATTTATTTTGAACGCCAGAGATCGGGAATCGTTGTAATATGTAGCAACAGAGGAGGTGGTGTTAAGTTTAAATGTAATTTTTCGTTAGACACCGAGTATAGGATCAAGTAATTTGGGAAACAAGGTGAGCAAATTTGTATTACCTCCCTTGTAAAACCCGCTCGTTAGAAATAAATTAAACACGGCAAATCGAAAGATCTAAAGACATTGCGCGCTTGGATACGAGCAGAGACATGAAGAAAACTCACACTGATTAGCGAATTGCCGATGTCTGATCTAAGCGAGAACGTAAGTCTGGTTTTCGGCTTGAGTGTGAAGTAAGATCTATGATTCGCATGTTTCACTGAATCTGATGTAGAATTTCCCGTAGGTGAGAACATCTGGTAGGGCCTGGTTTTCGGGGGGATAATTAACTATCTCCTTTCATCTAATATATATATATATATATATATATATATATATATATATATATATATATATATATATATATATATATAAATATATATATATATATATATATATATATATATATATATATATATATATATATATACCACAGAAATGTAACTAAATTCATCCAGTACCTCACAGATTTCTCTAGACAACTAGCTTCGATTCTAGAAAAAAACTGTATTAAGTGAATTTCTTAGTAGTCGTTGGAGATAAGTCTTAGTAGTTTGGTGTTGAGGTAAATACTATACTAGTAGTTTGAGTGATTTAATCTTTTTAAATCGTCAATTATATTTTACTAGTAATTTTCTGTGCAGAGTGATTTACTAGTTAGGTTCGTTATATTATTTCTCTAAAGTTTTACTGTGTTACAGTGGATAGCAGAACAAATAAATATTTTTAGCTAAACTCTTCAAGCTATAATAAAAATTTAATTAACTGCTAATAACCAGTCAGAGAATATTCTAACCAACTAAGTAAATGCACGGATTCATCATGAGTATTGACGAAATATGTATTTATTTCTAACTCATGATGACTGATTTTTAAAAAAATGACTAGCATTTATTTCACGGAAGTTTTAAACGATGACAAGCTCTAAGCTTGTAGTTTATAATTTAAAGTTATATAACCGAAGTGGATATATTATATTTTATGCAGGGTAAGTGTGGTGAAATTACAGTGATGCAACGTTAAAATTCCTCAATTTATAAAGATAATAGGTAAAATAACATGTAGGGATAAAAATATAGGTAAGATACGCAGTGGCTTCTTCACCTACGCCAGCGTTTTCTAGCGCCATTGAAACTAACTAGTTAGAACATGCAGACTAAACGATTTATCCTTTTAGACGGGGTAGAAACGGAGATAAAAGAAAAAAATGTGACGGTCTGAACACGTGTTTGAATCTAAAGTCTAAAAGACGCAATTTGTAGTTTTTAAGGAAAAAATTACGCCACTAGTTGACACAATGTAAGGAAATGGACAAAAAACGACCTTAGCTCTTGTCAGAAACAGACATATCTTGGACTTTCTACGGTAATTAGTCCTTTTAGTTTGAATATAGCGGCAAACGCCGTGAACTAGGGCACAAAAACAAATTTCAAAACGAACCTTGAAAAAAAGTAGGTTTTTTCTTAATAATAAGTTTAGGAGAATAAAAACTAGCTAGTTTGATAGCCCATCTTAATCTGAGAAATAATATACTTTTAATTACACAGACGGACAGATAACACGGAAGATATTGACGAAAGACTGTATTGTTCAATACAGACTAGCAGACAGTTATTTGTGCATATTTTCACTAAAGTTACATTTTGACGCGTCCTTGAGCCTAACGCATAAAAACAAACTGCAGGTGGACTAGGGGCAGGGTAGGAGGATAGTAGCTAAAAATAACTTAGCATAGAATCTTAGAAGTAGGGGGAGACAAAATTTGTGTAGTTTTTTCTTGTAGTTGGTCCAAAAACAAGTGTAATTTTGGGAAAAACCAAGTTGGGACGGACAGACCGACAGAAAAAATACTACACACTAGACTGAGACTGGACCGAAATTGGACTTTGTAGTTTGAATATTTGAAAGGTAGAGGGGAAGTCCGCTGATTGGACAGAAGCTTTCATATTATAGAAAGAAAGACGCCCGCTAGTGCCATTTTGTAAGAGACTGTCCATATACACAGTTCGTTAATGCTAGAAGAGTGATTTCCAGGAAATATTATATATTATCAGTGGGACGCCATAATCTAGCCAGCAGCTCAGCTGAGTTTTGCTAGTACAACGTAACTGTGTTTTCAATTTTGAATTGTGGTAAGGAGAAAAATTCATTAACCCTTTTATTTAACATTTAATATTTTGAGTGATTGATACTGCCATGTCATGAAAAATGATTACGACATGTGAGTGCTTATTCTAGGTCCCCAGCAACAGCCCAGGGCCTAGAGGCAAATAAATAGTATAGGAAAACATATCCAAGACTAGAGAAGACAGATCTATATTTGAGATCAGTGGGAACATATCACCCACCTTATTGGATGGAAGAGGAGACTATTGAACATATTTCGGATGCAATGCAGTCATGGGAAACTGGTGCTATTTGATACCACCTGGGTGAGATGTGCTGAGTTGGTCAGAGAGATCTGACCCGATCTTTGTAATTGTCTTTTTGCTTTGTTGTGTGTAAAATTGATGCAGTAGGCAGTGTGTTGACACATGGCACAAATTTTGGTTTCAGAGTTTCTGGTCTGGCACTGTGCTAGTGCCAGATGCTTGAAGAGGTCCAAGAGTGGATGCCTAAGAAGCCTATCATTTTACTCCAGCTACTGTGAGGAGTGGGCCACTTGAATTCTTTACTGCATCGTCACAGGCCAGATAAGTGAAAACCTGGCCTGTTGTGGATTCATCAGACTTTTTTCCACAAATAAATAACTAACCAAAAACCTGGTGTAGAAAAACTATACTTCAGTTCAATATTTCAAAGACAATGACTCGTGTAAACAGAGATCGGGTATGATGACACCACCCCGACTAAACATCCAGTGCTAGTTTTCCAAAGACACTGTAATTAGTGTTAATATTAACCCTTGTAACCATATATCTATGTACAAAAATTTCATTTTGATTATGCAATATATATATGCACTTTTATTGATAAATACATATTGTTTCATACGTCCTGACCAGAAGAAAATTTGGTTCAGGACTAAATAAATTCAAAAAATTATCAAATTTAACTTATAAAGCCAGTGTTAGTTGATTTGATCATAGAGCTTATTATTATTATTATTAGAATTAGTGTTTACATGTGTGTGTCTGTGTATTTAATCACCTACACATCACATTTCATTACCCTAGACATTAAACGTAGCTAACATACATAATAGCAGAATAAGTCTGTTTGAGGTCGTAAGTGGTAGCAGAAAGGCATTCTGTAACTCACATAAACTTTTATCTTCAGGAGCCTTCACAGCTGACCTCATCCAGTACACTAGGTAACATAGCAACCACACAATAACATCAAAAACCACTACAAATATTGGTAGCTCTTGTCCGGGATTTAGGTTTAACAAAGATATTAGGGTCTCCTGGTCCGGGAATTAAACTATTGGGGGCATAAGTTGTATAAATTTAACAGTGTCCCTAAAATTAAAAGTGGAAAGTAAAAGTTGATGAATCTTCACAGCCAGTGGTAATTAATTAATTAGTATATTACCTTACTAATTAGAATTTTAAATTTACCTTAGTCATTGTTAAATTGTGTGATATAGTATGGCAGATCTAGCCAAATTCAGATCGGCTACTGTGCTGACGGCGAAGGAAATGAACATGGATGGTCAGGTTTTAATCCAATATGTAACTTCAGAATGTGACAAGTATATTGAAAGGGAAGATAGGAGGTTAGCTGAAGAGAAGAGGTTACAAATTGAGGCTGACAAAGAACTTAAGAGGCTGCAGATTGAGGCCGACAAAGAGGCTAAGGCATTGGAGGCAGATAGGGAGATTAAAAGGCTCCAATTAGAAGAAAAAAAGGCTGAAAGGGAAGCAGAGGAAAAGAGACAGGCTGCTGAAAGAGAGGAAAGGAGACAGGCTGCTGAGGCAGAAGATAGAAGATTGCAAAGGGAGCACGAATTACGACTAAGGGAGTTGGAAATTCAGTCCATGCTCCTGAAAATGGTGCCGGCCCCTTTCCCTCAGATGCCACGCCTAGTCAGGGAGCCTCAACCTCAGCTATGGGGTTTCATTTAGACCATTTTGTTGAGAAAGACGATGACATAGAGGGGTACCTAAGTAGATTTGAACTATTGGCTACTACGTATGGGTTAGAGTGAGAGAGGTGGAGTCTTAAGTTATCCCAGGGGCTTAGAGGTACTTCTTATGAAGTTTTTGCTATAATGAATAGAGACGACCAAGACAATTATGACATGCTAAAGTAGGCTCTGTTATTGAGATATGAAAAGAATGGTGAATTTTATCGTAAGAAGTTTAGAAATGCCAAACTTTTGTCTGGGGAGACATACCACCAATTCTCTGCCAGACTGGAAACCTATTTGGAGAAATGGACGGCTCTGGGGAAGACCCAAGATCTCAAAGAAATGATCATGATAGAGCAATTAAGAGAGTCCATGGCTCCAGACCTGAGAAAATTTCGCATGGAACAAGGTGCAGAGAGGTTGGGGGAGGTTTTGAATGTCGCTGAGAGGTATCAAGCAGCCCAGGCAGAGGTAGTTGGCTCTAAAAAGAAACATATAGAAAATTTTAAAGCCCCCCAGCACTTTAATAAATTTGATACCAGAGAACAAGGTAATAAAGGTAGGACAAACTTTGATAGGCCACGAAATGATTATCGTGATAGAAACTCACAGTTCAATGACCAAAAATATAATGAAAGAAAACCTTTTAACCAAGGAAAGAGGTGGTGCAAATGGTGTAAGAAGGACAACCATAACACCGAATTTTGTAAAAGGAAACCTTCAAACATTGCTGCAATGAAATCGGGGAACCAGAGATTAAAGGTTAATCCTAACGGACAGCAGGAACCTTATCACCCCCCAGTTTGTGAGGATGTTATTTGTAATGGGGTCACCATAAGGTGCCTATATGATACAGGTTTGGATTATGATTCAGTTGTGAAGTCTAGCCTAGTGGACCCAAGTCAGTATACCACCGAAACAGTGGAAATACAAGGGGCGACTAAGGACATACCACTCATGACACTTCCCATCGCAAGGATAACGGTGAAAACTCGCTATGTGGAAGGAGAAATCAGAGCAGCAGTGATAGATGAACCAATCTACCCTCTGATATTGGGGTGTAGATACGTCTTCTTGGGGAATCCCGAGAGACCTGTGATCATGGCGACAGTGCAGACCAGGTCACAGTCAAAGGAGGAAGAAGGTGAACCTATAAATGCTCATCCAGAAGAGATGAGGAAGGCGCAGGCTGAGGATAGGACACTCAAGCCATGTTTTAAAAAATTTCCCAAATGCCACACACCTCCAAGCAAGGGAGAGTATTTTATGAAGAACAAATTGATATACAGGAAGGCCGGATCTGGATCAAATGGTCACAACCAGCTGGTTCTTCCCACTTCATATAGGGAGAAAGTGATGGAACTCGGGCATGCGATTCCCTTCAGTGGTCACATGGGGATCAGCGCCACAGGACAGCGTATAGCTTGTCATTACTTCTGGCCAGGGATAACGGAAGATATAAAAAGATATGTCAAATCCTGTCCAGAATGTCAAAGGGTAGCTCCAAAGCATTGGACTGCTCCTGCAACTCTAGGGGAAATGCCCATAGTGGGAACACCTTTTGAGAGGGTTGCAGTGGATATTGTGGGACCTCTCACTCGGACCAAGAGGAGGAACAGTTACATCCTTACTCTGGTGGACACTTGTTCTATGTGGGGAGAGGCGGTAGCCCTGCCATCAATTGATTCGAAACATGTGGCAGAAGCACTACTTACAATATTCACAAGATTAGGATTCCCGCATCAAATCTTGACTGATAATTGCTCACAGTTCAAGGGGAAACTAACGGAAGAAGTTTTTAAGCTATTTCAAGCGAGACACTTTCATTGTAGTCCGTACCATCCACAAGGGAACATCCAGGTAGAGAGGTTCAATGGGACCCTCATTTCTATCCTGAGGAAGCTGGCACATGAGAAACCTGATATGTGGGATCAATTTTTGCCCGCTGCGTTGTTTGCGTACCGGGAAGTACCACATAGTTCAACTGGGATGGCCCCCGCAACCCTGTTATTTGGGAGGCCAATAAAAGGTCCATTAGAAGCCTTATTAAGGACCTGGACAGATGAGAAAGCAGAAGAGACTGTTACCTCATCATATCAATATGTGAACGAGCTGACCACTCGTCTGAAAGCTGGATGGAAACTGGCAAATGATAATTTGAGACAAGCCAGGAAGAAACATGCAGCTTATTTTAATAGGAAAGCAGAGGACAGAGCTGTGGGAGAGAAAGTGCTTCTTCTACTACCCGGCAGCCAGAATAAGTTGCAAATTGGATGGCAAGGTCCATATACGGTTCTAGAGAAGGTGTCTAGAACAAACTATAAAATTGACAAAAAGGGGAAGGAAAAGATATATCATGTGAACCTTTTAAAGAAGTATCTAGACAGACCAATCCAAGAAAGCACCCCCTTACTGACCCTGGCTATCGCAACTGAAATGAAAAGGGAACCACTCACCTCACATGAATACCCATTACACCCCTGTGAGACAGCTGCACAGGTAAAAGTCAGTAAGCACCTGACTAAAAATCAGAGGGAGAGAGTTCAACAGGTTCTGGAGGAACATACAGATGTATTAACAGATAAACCAGGACATACAAATTTGCTACAGTATGACATGAAGCTGGTAGACTCAAACCCAATCTGTATGAGAGCCTATTCTGTTCCGTTCGCTAAGGAGAAGGCATTGAAAGAGGAGATAGAGTATTTGTTGAAAGAAGGGATTATTTCACACAGTGAATCTTCTTTTAGCTCCAGTGTAGTTTTGTTGAGGAAACCGTCTGGGGAACATAGACTGTGCATATATTACAGGAAACTGAATGCTGTCACAGAAGGTCAAGTGGATCCATTACCGGACACAAAACAGTTATTTGCCAGATTGAACAAGGCAAAATACTTTTCGAAGGTGGATCTTAGCAAAGGCTATTACCAGATTCCAGTGAAGCCTGAAGTTAGACCTTATTTAGCTTTCAGCACCTCGGAAGGACATTATGAATTCAACATGCTACCATTCGGATTGAAAAATGCTCCGAGTGTATTTTCTAGGATGATGCGCAAATTGTTGGATCCATTGAATAATCCATGTATCACAAATTTCATGGATGATATTCTCATCGCCACAGAAACATTTGAAGAACACATTAACTCTCTGAATATGTTATTTGATAGGCTCAGAGAAGCGAACGTAACTGCTAGACCAACAAAATGTTGTATTGGATGCAAAGAGTTGGAATTCTTGGGACATACTGTATATCAGGGTAACATGACCCCTGACCCCAAGAACTTGGAAAAACTGCAGAGAGCACCTCGACCGCAAACAAAAAAAGACGTGCGATCATTCGTGTCGTTATGTGGATTTTACCAAAAATATATCAAACATTTTAACTCTATATGTGCTCCTCTGACTGATCTGACTCGCAAGGGAAATCCAGATAAAATTGTTTGGTCAGCGCAATGTGAATTGGCATTTCAAAAGTTAAAGGAAAAACTCACTAGCAAGCCTATTCTCAAATTGCCTGATTTGACTCAGGACTTTGTGGTGAGAACAGACGCAAGCAATGTAGGCCTGGGGGGCTACTCTGTTGCAAAGGTCCTCTTCACCCAATGGGGAACTGAACCCAGTCGCTTATGCAAGCCGCAAGTTGAACAAAGCGGAACAAGGATATTCCACAAGCGAAAAAGAATGTTTAGCGTTAATCTTGGCAATAAAAAAGTTCCAAATCTATCTGTATGGTAGGACTTTTGTGGTCCAGACAGATCACCAGCCTCTCGTGTTCTTATCTCAGGCCAAGCATGAAAATGCAAGATTGTTAAGATGGTCATTATTGTTGCAACCATATCAGTTTAATATTGCATATATCCCGGGGTCACAGAATGTCGGTGCAGATTTCCTCAGTAGGCACCCCTGTGATCAAAATTAGAGTAGTTGGCAGGCGTGAGGAGTTAATTTTATCTATGTGTATCACTGGTTTTGGAACTTGCATTAGTGCATGTTCTCAAGTGGGGAGATGTGTGGTGAAATTACAGTGATGCAACGTTAAAATTCCTCCATTTATAAAGATAATAGGTAAAATAACATGTAGGGATAAAAATATAGGTAAGATACGCAGTGGCTTCTTCACCTACGCCAGCGTTTTCTAGCGCCATTGAAACTAACTAGTTAGAACATGCAGACTAAACGATTTATCCTTTTAGACGGGGTAGAAACGGAGATAAAAGAAAAAAATGTGACGGTCTGAACACGTGTTTGAATCTAAAGTCTAAAAGACGCAATTTGTAGTTTTTAAGGAAAAAATTACGCCACTAGTTGACACAATGTAAGGAAATGGACAAAAAACGACATTAGCTCTTGTCAGAAACAGACATATCTTGGACTTTCTACGGTAATTAGTCCTTTTAGTTTGAATATAGCGGCAAACGCCGTGAACTAGGGCACAAAAACAAATTTCAAAACGAACCTTGAAAAAAGTAGGTTTTTTTCTTAATAATAAGTTTAGGAGAATAAAAACTAGCTAGTTTGATAGCCCATCTTAATCTGAGAAATAATATACTTTTAATTACACAGACGGACAGATAACACGGAAGATATTGACGAAAGACTGTATTGTTCAATACAGACTAGCAGACAGTTATTTGTGCATATTTTCACTAAAGTTACATTTTGACGCGTCCTTGAGCCTAACGCATAAAAACAAACTGCAGGTGGACTAGGGGCAGGGTAGGAGGATAGTAGCTAAAATAACTTAGCATAGAATCTTAGAAGTAGGGGGAGACAAAATTTGTGTAGTTTTTTCTTGTAGTTGGTCCAAAAACAAGTGTAATTTTGGGAAAAACCAAGTTGGGACGGACAGACCGACAGAAAAATACTACACACTAGACTGAGACTGGACCGAAATTGGACTTTGTAGTTTGAATATTTGAAAGGTAGAGGGGAAGTCCGCTGATTGGACAGAAGCTTTCATATTATAGAAAGAAAGACGCCCGCTAGTGCCATTTTGTAAGAGACTGTCCATATACACAGTTCGTTAATGCTAGAAGAGTGGTTTCCAGGAAATATTATATATTATCAGTGGGACGCCATAATCTAGCCAGAAGCTCAGCTGAGTTTTGCTAGTACAACGTAACTGTGTTTTCAATTTTGAATTGTGGTAAGGAGAAAAATTCATTAACCCTTTTATTTAACATTTAATATTTTGAGTGATTGATACTGCCATGTCATGAAAAATGATTACGACAAGTGAGTGCTTATTCTAGGTCCCCAGCGACAGCCCAGGGCCTAGAGGCAAATAAATAGTATAGGAAAACATATGCAAGACTAGAGAAGACAGATATATATTTGAGATCAGTGGGAACATATCACCCACCTTATTGGATGGAAGAGGAGACTATTGAACATATTTCGGATGCAATGCAGTCATGGAAAACTGGTGCTATTTGATACCACTTGGGTGAGATGTGCTGAGTTGGTCAGAGAGATCTGACCCGATCTTTGTAATTGTCTTTTTGCTTTGTTGTGTGTAAAATTGGTGCAGTAGGCAGTGTGTTGACACATGGCACAAATTTTGGTTTCAGAGTTTCTGGTCTGGCACTGTGCTAGTGCCAGATGCTTGAAGAGGTCCAAGAGTGGATGCCTAAGAAGCCTATCATTTTACTCCAGCTACTGTGAGGAGTGGGCCACTTGAATTATTTACTGCATCGTCACAGGCCAGATAAGTGAAAACCTGGCCTGTTGTTGATTCATCAGACTTTTTTCCACAAATAAATAACTAACCAAAAACCTGGTGTAGAAAAACTATACTTCAGTTCAATATTTCAAAGACAATGATTCGTGTAAACAGAGATCGGGTATGATGACACCACCCCGACTAAACATCCAGTGCTAGTTTTCCAAAGACACTGTAATTAGTGTTAATATTAACCCTTGTAACCATAAATCTATGTACAAAAATTTCATTTTGATTATGCAATATATATATATGCACTTTTATTCATTCATTCATAACCCTCCACTCCCAAAGGAGCATAGGCCTTCAACAAACACATGCCAAGTCCTCCTGTCACGTGCCATCATCTCAAGTTCTTTCCATGTTCTCCTCATCATTTTCACCTCTGTTTCCAACTCTCTTCTCCATGTACTTCTTGGTCTTCCTCTGCCTCTCTTGCCCTGGGGGTTCCAGAACAAGGACTGCCTTGTAATGCTATCAACAGGTTTCCTCAGTGTGTGTCCTATTCATCGCCATCGTCTTCTTCTCATTTCTTGTTCCACTGGCACTTGTCTAGTTCTTGTCATCAGTTCCACGTTGGTAACCTTGTCATACCATTTTAATCCCTCTATTCTACGCAAGCACCCATTTATGAAAGTCTGTAGCTTTTTGGTTGTTGTCTGTTGTTCTCCATGTCTCTGAGCCATACAATAGGACTGACTTCACATTTGAGTTGAAGATTCTTATTTTCGTGTTGGGTCCTATTTCTCTTGATCTCCATATATTTCCCAATGCAATGAAAGCTCCTCTTGCCTTTTGTATTCTTATTTTGATATCGCTGTCTGTCCCTCCAACTTTGTCTATATTACTGCCAAGATATGTGTATGATTCTACATCTTGTATTGGTGTTTCTTCAAGTTCAACCCTGTTATCATTACCTGCATTTATTCGCATTATTTTTGTCTTTTCCCTGTGTATTTTCAGACCCAATTGCTGTGACCTCTCATCGAGTGTTTTCAATTTGTCCTGCATCTGATTACGGCTATGGGATAGAAGAGCCAAGTCATCAGCAAAATCCAGATCATCCAACTGCTTAGTCAGAGTCCACTGGATTCCATTTCTGTTGTGTGTTGTCGATGATCTCATAACCCAATCTATTGCCAGCAAGAAAAGAAATGGAGACAAGAGGCATCCCTGTCGCACTCCTGTTCTTATCCCAAACGGTTCTGTAAGCTGTCCTTCGTGAAGAACTCTGCATGTCATGTCTTCACATGTTTTCTTTATTAAATTAATGATCTTCAGGGGAACTCCATAATGCCTCAACAATTTCCAAAGTGATTCTCTGTCTACACTGTCAAATGCCTTTTCATAGTCCACAAATCCGATGTATAGTGGTGAATTCCATTCCAGACTTTGTTCAACTATTATTCTCAAAGTGGCTATCTGGTCTGTACATGATCTGTTTTGTCGAAAACCTGCTTGTTCATCTCTCAGTTTCTTGTCTATGGACTCTTTTAATCTCTCAAGGATAATCCTGTTTAATACTTTTCCTGGCACTGATAGTAACATTATTCCTCTATAATTTGTGCACTCTTGTAAATTTCCCTTCTTAGGCAACTTAACCAGATATCCTTCCTTCCATTCTGCTGGTATCTCTTCCTTTTCCCAGACTTTACCAAGTAATTTATATAACATCTCTGTAGCCGTGTCGATATCTGCTTTGATGGCCTCTGCTGGAATGCCATCAGGTCCAGACGCTTTTCCATCTCTTAGAAGCTTTATGGCTTTCTTTATTTCTTCCTTCGTTGGTCTTTCGCCGTTAATTTGTAGCTCTTCTTCTGCTGGCTGGATGTCTGGCGGGTTTTGTGGAGCTGGTCTATTGAGAAGGTCCCCAAAATATTCTGTCCACCTCTTCATTTGCTCTTGTATATTGCTGAGCAGTTTCCCATTCTTGTCTTTTATGAGGCAACTTGTTTGCTTGTATTTCCCTGTTAGCTTCTTTGTGCTGCTATACAGTTCTCTCATATTTCCTTTGGCTGCAGCATCTTCTGCCTCTCTTGCCAACTCCTCAATATACTTCCTCTTGTCTCTTTTGATACTTCTTTTTACTTCTTTGTTTGCTTCTGTGTACACTTCTTGAGCCTTGGCTTTGGAACTTCTGGTTTTGCTTGTGTTTAACTCTGCTTTCTTGTTTTTTCTGTCTTTTATCTTATTGATGGTTTCTGTTGTTATCCATGCTTTTTGTTGTCTTTCCCTTTTCCCCAGTATTTCTTCACATGTCTCCTTCCATACAGTTTTGACCTGCTGCCAATAGTCTTCTGTATTCTCTACATCTTCCAGCTGTTGGAGCACTTGGAATTTGTTGGATACTGTGACCGCAAATTTGTCTCTTGTTTCTTGATTTCTTAGCTGTCCTAAATTATACTGTTGTCTATAATTTTGCATTGTTGCATATCTCTTGAGTTTCATTTTTACTTTGGCTATCAGAAGATGGTGATCTGATGCCACATCTGCTCCTCTATATACCTTTACATCCTGCAATGATGATCTAAACTTCTTGTTTATGCATATATGATCAATCTGATTTTCTGTTCTATGGTCTGGTGATATCCATGTTGCCTTGTGTATTCTCTTATGTGGAAACATGCTTCCTCCTATAGCCAGTTGATTTGAAGCACAGAAGTTTGTGAATAGTTCTCCATTTTCATTCATTACTCCTAGCCCATGTTTTCCCATGACTTCTTCAAATCCGGTGTTAACTGTACCTATCTTTGCATTCATGTCACCCATCAAAATTGTGATGTCTCTTCTTTTTACTTTATCCATAATTTCCTGTAGTTTAGTATAAAATGCTTCTTTCACAGACAGATGAGTTTGCCAGCCCCATGCACATCCTTACATCTGCTACCTCACGTGACATGCTTGAGCGAGCAGCGATCTTGTTTTTGCTTTCTTTTTTAATAGCACCCAGTCAGCCACAGCAGGTTTCAGTAAAAGTAGCCTCACATAATTAATTAGTCCTTCTCTCTTTTGAAAATTTATTGAATCATTTTGAGGTTGTTTTTTTTTTGTCAGAAGTAATGAAATTTCCTGAAGATTAATATATTTTTCAGCTACTGTTTATCCCCCCTGCTGTCATCTCAAAAGTGAGAGAGTTCAACTATTTTGTGACCAACATCATTGCTGTAGGGCCTGTCGTCAACTTTTACACAGGCAGTAAAACAGACCTGAACAGTCCAGCTACAGTCACCATCCCAGCTCCAGCTGATGTCAAGGGAGGTCATTTAGTTGTTCTAACAGTGAGAAGGGATAACTCCTGCATCCCTTGCTCTAGTGGGTATCGATCAGGAAAACTATCAGCAACACTTAGTACGTGGCATTTTGCCGGGTAAGTCTGAAGTACTGTTTTCCTCTACGTTTCTCTGTGTTTCAAGTCCATGTGATTCTATGGATTTATTGATGACTGCGTGGCTTATACACAGATGGAAAACAAACTGCAGAGTTCCATTTTGATTGGAGAGATGTCCCTTAAATTATGCCAGGGACCCAAAGATGCAGCAATAGAGAATGCAGTCAGTGACCCATAGCTTGACTGCTTGCGTCAGGGTCAGCGAACCAGAGCTGACCAAGACCCTACTCCACCTCCACGTGGTGGTCCTGGAAACAGGCTGCATCACTGCAGTCTGGCTGAGAGAGTAGGGATCAAAGAGGGAAGGCAAACCCGGTCCCAAAACATGCCGTGCTGAAGTCGAATGTGTCGGCCGAAAGGCGCAGATATCGCAGCTCCGGTGTAAACAGACACAACGCAACCAACGTCCTTTTCAGGACGAACGAGGAAGAAGAAGAAGAAGAAATTATGTCAAAAATATTTTACCTCTGTATCACTATTTCTCTTCGTATGTTTTTGTCCAGTTCTTCAATTTTTGTTTGCTTGTCTACTAATTGTCCATGACATATTTCCATTTGTCAGAATGGGCTCCATCTTAACACTGATAAACACACTATACTTATATTGACAAAGAATTATTGCCTAAATGACTTTCAACCTTATTAAACACTGTCTTTGCCTGGGCTATCCCGTCCTTCACCTGTAAGATCTATATTCCATTTACCTAGGTATTTACACTTTATTCTTCTATTTATCAACCCTCATTTTTATTTTTTATTTCAGAAAAGTTGCCCTGATCACGCAGGCCAAATGTAAATACAAAGCTTGCAAGTCTATGGAACAACTTCTGCATTGCACTGGAGCAACACTGACCTAATTAGATAGAGGGCAAGAGGATTATACAGATACTTGTTGTTCTAGATATGTTGCTTTAATCACTGACAATATCCCCTCCAGTTTTGCTGTAAGAAAATATAGCTTTAACAGAAGCGGATATATATATATATATCCAAAATGGTTGGCTTCGACATGAATGGAAAATCTCCATAGAAGCATCGAATCTTCAAGAACTGATATGGATCTACTGTCCTGGTCATGCCGAGGTACGTGGCAATGAAAGAGCTGACAGACTAGCTTCAAGAATACCCATAAAAGGTGCATTGGCCATGGATAAGGAAGAAATACTGAGGGCGATTTATGTTCGTCTATTAGAGAATGACACTGCCATCGATGAATCATCAAGGCTAAGACTGCTGGAATTTGGCATCAAACGTAAGACCAGCAGGGATGGACGTATGAGAGGACGCATCCTCCATGTAAATAACCTGTGCGCAACAGGAACAATTACCATTCATACCCTTCAACATTCACTGAGGGAGACTGAGCACATATGGGTTTGCCCGGAGTGCAATGACATCGATTGTGATTAACATTAACATTATCTACACACACACATATATATATATATAATAACCCCTTCAGTCATAACTGACTAGGAGAATGCGCCCCTGAGGTGACAGCCCTCAGCTGTTTTTATTCTCCTGGCGTTGCCTTTTCTCTTGTGCTTGTTGTGAGAGCTTCTGTTCGTCTAATCCTCTAATCCTCCCTCTAATCCTCCCTCTAATTCTCTAATAGTCCCTCTAATCATATAATCCTCTAATCCTCCCTCTAATCCCATAATCGTCCCTCTAATCCTCCCTCTAATCCTCCCTCTAATCCTCATGTTAGATCGAAGCAATCCACTTTCTGTGGCCAGGTTATAAGAAGAAGATACGTAGATGTAATAATACTGTGACAACAGAAAAGATTGAAGGAAAATGATAAGGAAGACAAAGAGAGAAGATACTGAACAGTTAGACATCATGGCACGGAAAGATGTCAACAACAGGATTGTTAAATAATACTGTAGACAGGAAGTTGTGTAGAGACATGATCGCCTACACCACAAGATATAGGCCTTGAAGCAGAAGATACTGGTTGGAGTTGTTTACCCTTAAACGTGCTGGTAGCACGAATCATTTTTCAAGTGGCATGGATTATCTGCTTCTCAAATGTTCCTGTGCGGTAGCGCTGTGGTTAGTGCACTGGCCTCCTGGCGCGGTGGTTAGTGCACTGGCTTCCTGGTGCAGTGGTTAGTGCACTGGCTTCCTGGTGCAGTGGTTAGTGCACTGGCTTCCTGGTGCGGTGGTTAGTGCACTGGCTTCCTGGTGCGGTGGTTAGTGCACTGGCTTCCTGGTGCGGTGGTTAGTGCACTGGCTTCCTGGTGCGGTGGTTAGTGCACTGGCTTCCTGGCGCGGTGGTTAGTGCACTGGCTTCCTGGCGCGGTGGTTAGTGCACTGGCTTCAGGGTGCAGTGGTTAGTGCACTGGCTTCCGGGTGCGGTGGTTAGTGCACTGGCTTCCTGGTGCGGTGGTTAGTGCACTGGCTTCCTAGCTCGGTGGTTAGTGCACTGGCTTCCTAGCTCGGTGGTTAGTGCACTGGCTTCCTAGCTCGGTGGTTAGTGCACTGGCTTCCTAGCTCGGTGGTTAGTGCACTGGCTTCCTAGCTCGGTGGTTAGTGCACTGGCTTCCTGGTGCGATGGTTAGTGCACTGGCTTCCTGGCGCGGTAGTCCATGGTTCGATCCCCAGTTGAGGTGGGATTTTTTAGACTGCAAACGGTTCCGGGGTCGACCCAGCTGTCGTGGAATATTCTAATCCACATATATAAATTATTAGGTAAATATGAAGCCTAACAAATAAAATTAATAAAGAAAAGAGCAATGGTAAAATAACAGTGCTGTCACAAAGAAGGTACTCGAAATCCCCCTTGTTTTCTGCTTCGTCTGCAAATTGTAACGCTTTCACGTTGATAGTAAAAGCTTACTGTATTATACCCGCTTTCTTCAATGAAACGTGTGCTGTATTTCTTGGAAAAACATTGAGAGGCAGACTGCGTAATGACCTAAATTAATCCTAACATTAATTATACTGCGTTACCAAAACGAACGAACAGATGGACTCAAATAGAAAGAGAGAGGGGCGAATAAAATCAGGAACGCGTGCAAAATTAAACACGCGTCTCGCTATTAATGCCACCCCCAACAAGCGTAACGCGATACACAATTACTACTATCACGCGTGTTAGGCTACATGCACTAACTTTTTCGGACGAACAGTGATAAAATCCATTACCCATCCCAGAGTTAGGTTTTAAAATCCTGAAAAACGCTTATAAGGAAAGATGACAATAGATGGGTTTACGTTTGAAAACATTACAGTACCCAGACAGCACATCTTCGAAACAGGAGGTAGAAGAAATTGCATATTTTGAACGCAGCCACGTAGCTCTTTTAAATTTGGATATTTGGGTTCCTTAGGGCTTGCTGACAAAGAATATGTAAAACGTTACGCAAATAGTCCAGGAATTAATAAATTATAACCAAAATAAAATAGTGGGGATGCCTGACAACATGAAATCATTTCTGCTCATAAAATTTTTTTATAACGTGTTTGAAAAAACCTTACGTTACAGAAATAGCCTACCATGTAAACTCCAAATTGATTGGAGCGCAACAAATGAAAGACTAACCACGATTGGTCGGGCTATAAATACTATCTATCGTTGTTAGGGGAGACGTGGAAAGGTAACATTTTTTCAAACACTTGTCGAAACGTGGCTCCATTGGCTAGACTCGCTGATATACTCACTTAGGAGCGTTAGTTCGAGACCACTAGTGCAAATAAGCTTGATAAAGCAACAGTGCGTTGAAGCCAGCTCATATTTGTGTTAAATAAAAGCCTGGAACATAAGCAGATGGGAATTTGTGCCAGTATTTTGTGCCAGAATTCATTGCTAATCAACGTATCTGTGTTTGTTTCCATGAATTGTGGTAAGCTTGAAACATTCAGTATCTTTTAATGAAAATTGAATGTGAATTGTTAATTTATGCCTGTATATATGTGTAGTTCAGTAGCAAACATGATATAAAGCCTATAATGCTCCAGCCTGAACAGAAGGTGTCGGAGGAAAGTAAAACTGCATGGAATGGCCAAACAGTACACTGACACCTAGATTATTGATTAGACAGAAATAATGCTGGAAGTGCAGAGGCGTAGTAACCATTAAGGAGGTAAATACTGGTATAAAGTATTTCAGATGAAGCTGACAGTTGGCCTAACGCTCTGAACTCAATGTTTGTGATGTATTGTGATCAGTGTAAAAAGAGAGTATAAGTTAGTTATGAAGTAGAAGGTACATCCTTCTTGTTTACAGGGACCGTGGTCTTGATGGTATTGAGCAGCACCTGGTCAGAGCTTTGCTGAATCCAGAGTCGGACAGCATACTCCTTGGTCCATTTAGCTATCAGTGAGGTGTCTCCAGAGCCGAGGGGAGAGTCGAGCAGAGGAGTCTGTTCCTGCCGCCATCACGCCAGATAAGCTGATGTGGCCAGCTGAGCTCAAAATTATGTACCCCAGCTTAAAATGACCTTGTAAAAATAACATTAAGAGGGGAATTAAATTGTGTTAATATCAGGAACTGAGAACATCTCCATTAATAAAGACAAACTATTGAAGTCATGATGACAAATACCAACAGAGCTTGAACAAAACAAAACCAGTATTACCTCATATTACTACTACACAACTGACACACATAGGATACTTTTAATAATATATGTCACTACTATATTCATATTGATAAATTCTGTACATATAACTTGTAATTTAAATTGATTGTGATTCCTGGTTCCCTTTGTAGTTGAATCAGGACACATATTCATTCATAACAGCAATGAATACATATTGTTATTTGAAAAGTTATCAGTGACTCCTTTAAGATATCCTCATAGAGTGTTATATGTATGTGAGTGTCACAGTGTTGTCAAGTGTGGTGGAATAAATTAAATTGTTTATCCGTCTGTTGTTGTTATGACTTACACTTCATCATACACATACCCTAGACATACAACGTAGTCATCACACTATTCCAGAATAATTCTGACTGAGATATATATATATATGTGGCAGCAAGTAAGGTTATCTATAATACACTACACTTATTAGATATAGATACCTTCACAGCTGATCTCAGTCAGTACACTAAGTCCCCTATAAATATTTATAACATCCCACTTCACCACATATATTGGGGTCTCGCTCTTGGGATTTTGAATCTTTCCCTATTAAAAATATTGGGGGTAATTCACTTCAGGGAATATAAGAATTAAAAGGTATCCTTGGGTGGAATTAAATAAGGTTGAGCTCACGGTGCCTGTGTTGTCCATTAGATATATTTAGAGATTAAATTGTTGGTTAGACATTGTAGAAATTTACCTGATAGACAATGGCGGACCTGGCCAAGTTTCGATCTGCTGCTGTACAGACTGCAAAAGAGTTAGGATTAGATGGGCAAGTTATGGTTGCCTATGTCACTACGGAATGTGACAAATTTATTGAACGCGAAGAAAGAAGATTAGAAAAAGAGGCCGAAAGAAAGTTAGAGGCTGAGACTAAGAGGTTGCAAGCTGAGGCTGAGACTAAGAGGTTGCAGATTGAGGCTGACAAAGAGGCTAAAGCATTGGAAGCCGAGGAAAGAAGACAGGCTGCAGAAAGGGAAGAGAAGAAATTAGCTGCAGAAAGGGAAGACAAGAGATTAGCTGCAGAAAGGGAAGCAGAAAAGGAGGAGAAGAGATTACAAAGGGAACATGAGTTACGAATAAGGGAGTTTGAGTTTCAGGGCCATGCTCCTGAAAATGGTGCCAGTCCCTTTGCCTCTGATGCCACTGCTAGCCAAGGAGCCTCAACCTCAGCTATGAATTTTCATTTAGATCATTTTGTTGAGAAAGACGATGATATAGAGAGCTACCTAAATAGGTATGAACTATTAGCTACCACGTATGGGTTAGAGAGAGAAAGGTGGAGCTTAAAGTTATCTCAGGGACTTCGTGGGGCAGCTTATGAAGTTTTTGCAAAAATGAGCAGAGGTGATCAGGAAAATTATGACATGCTAAAGCAGGCTCTTTTGTTAAGGTATGAAAAGAATGCAGAATTTTATAGGAAAAAATTTAGGAATGCTAAACTACTGTCAGGTGAAACCTATCACCAGTTCTCTGCACGAATAGAGACATACTTGGAGAAATGGACTTCTCTGGGGAAAACCCAAGATCTTAAGGAAATGGTCCTTATATAGCAATTAAGAGAGTCCATGGCTCCAGACCTGAGAAAGTTTCTCATGGAACAAGGTGCAGAGAGGCTGGATGAGTTGCTAAATGTTGCTGAAAGGTATCAAGCAGCTCAAGCAGAGGTAACAGGTAATAAAAAGAAACAAGTGGATAACTTTAGGGCACCACAGAACTTTAATAAATTTGATCCTAAGGATCAAAATAAAGGTAAGCACCAATTTGATAGGCCACGGTATGAAAATAAAAATAAATTCCCACAATTCGATGAAAGGAAATATGATGAAAGAAAATCTTTCAACCAAGGAAAAAGGTGGTGTAAAAATTGTCAGATGGACAATCATGACACTGACCGTTGCAGAAGGAAACCTGTGTATATGGCAACCCTTCAGGTCAGGTCGACCTCAAGACAGGAGGAGGATATTATGTTAGATACCACTCCAGAAGAGATGAGGAAGGCACAGGCTGGGGATAAAACACTCAAGCCTTGTTTCAGAAAATTGTCAACTTGTCATACAACTCCAGGCAAGGGAGATTTTTACATGAAAAACAAGTTGATGTATAGGAAGACTGGAGCTAGATCCAAAGGTCACGGACAGCTGGTACTTCCTAAAAGATATAGGGCAGACTTAATAAGGAGCCTTACATGTGAAACCAGATGGGGACCATGAGAAGATAGGTACCATCATTCAAAAGGTGGCTCACAATTATTATTGGCCCAAAGCAAGATGGGACATTGAGAATTTTGTAGAAAGGTGTAGCATAGCACATGAGGGAACACCCACAAGTGGGAACATGGATCAGGACCTGGACACGCCACGGGGCAAAATTAGGCCTGATAATAAAAAGAAAAATAGATTTGATAAAGTGGACCAAATGGAATGGGAAGCCCCTTTTCACGGACAAGCTTCACTTAACTGTTTTACAATGGCCACTATGCGGAGAGTGCAAAAAGATGTCTTACCCCAGGATAAGCCGACAATCCCTCAATCGGACTTAAACCAAACTGGAGGAAGAAGATGTAGAGAGGAAATCTCTCATCAAGAATTTTAAGTGGGGAGAAAGCCCCAAGACAAGAAAAATTGGTAGCGGTCGTTTTGTGAATGATAATTCTGGGAGGAAAAATCATCACTATAAAGCTTCGAGTGGAAGAGACCATACCGGTGCATGGACAAATAGGTCCACACAATTAAAGGTCCACATGTAGCTTTGTTAAGAACGTGGACTGATGAAAAGGCAGAGGAAAACATTACATCTTCATACCAATATGTGAATGAGCTGACCACTCGTTTGAAAACTGGCTGGAAACTTGCCAATGAAAATTTAAAACAAGCCAGGAAGAAACATGCTGCCTATTATAACAGGAAGGCGAAAGACAGAGATTTGGCTGTGGGAGAGAAGGTACTGCTTCTTTTGCCCGGGAGTCAGAATAAGTTACAAATTGGATGGCAGGGTCCATATACAGTTTTAGAGAAGGTATCTAGAACAAATTATAAGATAGATAAGAAGGGGAAAGAAAAAATCTATCATGTGAATCTCCTGAAGAAATATTTGGAAAGAGAACATCAGGAAGAGACACACTTGTTGACCTTGTCCATCGCCATGGAGATGAAAAAGGAACCACTTTCATCATTTGAATATCCATTACACCCCTGTGAGACAGCAGCACAGGTAAAAATCAGTACACATTTAACGAAAACTCAGAAAGAGAGAGTGCAACAGGTTCTAAATAATCATGCAGAGGTGTTAACAGACCGACCAGGGCATACAAACCTATTGGAATATGATATGAAACTGATAGACCCCACACCTGTCTGTATGAAACCATATTCGATTCCGTTTGCTAAGGAGAAAGCTTTGAAGGAAGAGATAGACTATCTGTTGAAGGAAGGAATTATTTCGCACAGTGAATCTTCATATAGTTCCGGTGTTGTACTCTTAAGGAAGCCCTCTGGAGAACATAGACTCTGTATAGATTACAGGAGACTGAATGCTATTACAGAACCTCTGAATAATCCATGTATAACAAATTTCATGGATGATATCCTGATAGCAACAGAAACATTTGAGGAACACATTGACTCTCTGAACATGCTGTTTAATCGACTTAGGGAGGCAAATTTAACAGCCCGACCAACCAAATGTTGCGTTGGATGTAAAGAATTGGAATTTTTGGGACACACAGTTTATCAGGGAAACATGACCCCTGACCCAAAGAATTTAGAGAAACTAAAGAAAGCCCCGAGACCACAAACCAAGAAGGACGTGAGATCCTTTGTCTCATTATGTGGTTTCTACCAGAAGTATATCAAAAACTTTAATTCCATATGTGCACCGTTAACTGAATTGACACGTAAAGGACATCCAGATCGCATTACATGGACACCACAATGTGAAATGACTTACCAAGAATTGAAGGAAAAGCTCACAAGTAAACCCATTTTGAAATTACCTGACTTAAGTCAAGAATTCATAGTAAGGACGGATGCAAGTAATATTGGGTTAGGTGCAACTCTACTACAGAAATCAGATGCATTGGATGGGGAATTAAGCCCAGTGGCATATGCTAGCAGAAAGTTGAATAAAGCTGAAATCAACTACTCAACTAGCGAAAAAGAATGTCTTGCAGTAATATGGGCGATAAAGAAATTCAATATTTATCTATATGGGAAGGCATTTAAGTTGCAAACAGACCACAAACCTTTATCGTTTCTAGCACAGGCTAGGCATGAGAACTCCAGGTTACTCCGATGGTCTTTACTTTTGGCTCCATATAATTTTAGCATTGAGTATATATCTGGAAAAACCAATTTGGGAGCGGATTTTTTAAGCCGCCATCCGTGTGATGAGAATCACCGTAAACCCCAGAAATAATAATAAATTTCTCTATGTGTATATAGAATAAAGGACTGACATATAATGTCTGTTTTAAGAGGGGAGGTGTCGTGGAATATTCTAATCCACATATATAAATTATTAGGTAAATATGAAGCCTAACAAATAAAATTAATAAAGAAAAGAGCAATGGTAAAATAACAGTGCTGTCACAAAGAAGGTACTCGAAATCCCCCTTGTTTTCTGCTTCGTCTGCAAATTGTAACGCTTTCACGTTGATAGTAAAAGCTTACTGTATTATACCCGCTTTCTTCAATGAAACGTGTGCTGTATTTCTTGGAAAAACATTGAGAGGCAGACTGCGTAATGACCTAAATTAATCCTAACATTAATTATACTGCGTTACCAAAACGAACGAACAGATGGACTCAAATAGAAAGAGAGGGGCGAATAAAATCAGGAACGCATGCAAAATTAAACACGCGTCTCGCTATTAATGCCACCCCCAACAAGCGTAACGCGATACACAATTACTACTATCACGCGTGTTAGGCTACATGCACTAACTTTTTCGGACGAACAGTGATAAAATCCATTACCCATCCCAGAGTTAGGTTTTAAAATCCTGAAAAACGCTTATAAGGAAAGATGACAATAGATGGGTTTACGTTTGAAAACATTACAGTACCCAGACAGCACATCTTCGAAACAGGAGGTAGAAGAAATTGCATATTTTGAACGCAGCCACGTAGCTCTTTTAAATTTGGATATTTGGGTTCCTTAGGGCTTGCTGACAAAGAATATGTAAAACGTTACGCAAATAGTCCAGGAATTAATAAATTATAACCAAAATAAAATAGTGGGGATGCCTGACAACATGAAATCATTTCTGCTCATAAAATTTTTTTATAACGTGTTTGAAAAAACCTTACGTTACAGAAATAGCCTACCATGTAAACTCCAAATTGATTGGAGCGCAACAAATGAAAGACTAACCACGATTGGTCGGGCTATAAATACTATCTATCGTTGTTAGGGGAGACGTGGAAAGGTAACATTTTTTCAAACACTTGTCGAAACGTGGCTCCATTGGCTAGACTCGCTGATATACTCACTTAGGAGCGTTAGTTCGAGACCACTAGTGCAAATAAGCTTGATAAAGCAACAGTGCGTTGAAGCCAGCTCATATTTGTGTTAAATAAAAGCCTGGAACATAAGCAGATGGGAATTTGTGCCAGTATTTTGTGCCAGAATTCATTGCTAATCAACGTATCTGTGTTTGTTTCCATGAATTGTGGTAAGCTTGAAACATTCAGTATCTTTTAATGAAAATTGAATGTGAATTGTTAATTTATGCTTGTATATATGTGTAGTTCAGTAGCAAACATGATATAAAGCCTATAATGCTCCAGCCTGAACAGAAGGTGTCGGAGGAAAGTAAAACGGCATGGAATAACCAAACAGTACACTGACACCTAGATTATTGATTAGACAGAAATAATGCTGGAAGTGCAGAGGCGTAGTAACCATTAAGGAGGTAAATACTGGTATAAAGTATTTCAGATGAAGCTGACAGTTGGCCTAACGCTCTGAACTCAATGTTTGTGATGTATTGTGATCAGTGTAAAAAGAGAGTATAAGTTAGTTATGAAGTAGAAGGTACATCCTTCTTGTTTACAGGGACCGTGGTCTTGATGGTATTGAGCAGCACCTGGTCAGAGCTTTGCTGAATCCAGAGTCGGACAGCATACTCCTTGGTCCATTTAGCTATCAGTGAGGTGTCTCCAGAGCCGAGGGGAGAGTCGAGCAGAGGAGTCTGTTCCTGCCGCCATCACGCCAGATAAGCTGATGTGGCCAGCTGAGCTCAAAATTATGTACCCCAGCTTAAAATGACCTTGTAAAAATAACATTAAGAGGGGAATTAAATTGTGTTAATATCAGGAACTGAGAACATCTCCATTAATAGTTCCCCTAAAGACAAACTATTGAAGTCATGATGACAAATACCAACAGAGCTTGAACAAAACAAAACCAGTATTACCTCATATTACTACTACACAACTGACACACATAGGATACTTTTAATAATATATGTCACTACTATATTCATATTGATAAATTCTGTACATATAACTTGTAATTTAAATTGATTGTGATTCCTGGTTCCCTTTGTAGTTGAATCAGGACACATATTCATTCATGCCAGCAATGAATACATATTGTTATTTGAAAAGTTATCAGTGACTCCTTTAAGATATCCTTGTAGAGTGTTTTATGTATGTGAGTGTCACAGTGTTGTCAAGTGTGGTGGAATAAATTAAATTGTTTATCCGTCTGTTGTTGTTATGACTTACACTTCATCATACACATACCCTAGACATACAACGTAGTCATCACACTATTCCAGAATAATTCTGACTGAGATATATATATATGTGGCAGCAAGTAAGGTTATCTATAATACACTACACTTATTAGATATAGATACCTTCACAGCTGATCTCAGTCAGTACACTAAGTCCCTTATAAATATTTATAACATCCCACTTCACCACACCAGCCTCATGAATTGGGTACCAGAGCAACTCTGGGAAGGTTAAGGCGGCCGGCGTGATGCTGATCACATCACCCCTAGTGTGCCGATGGTCAAGAAAATATGGGCCTTACACCATATTCTCAATATGCCTCAATCGGCGTGTAACGGGATCCTTTACCTTACATGTTCCTGTTCCAGATAAACCCCTTGGCCTCTTCATAAGTTTTGTTTCTATCAGGATGAGGCAGCTTTCCACCTTTCTTTACCAATCTGTCAGCCTCTTCATTGTCAGAGATATTGCAATGACCTGGGACCCACTGTATCACAACTCTTCTGAATGTCATTTGTTGAGTATTGCTCTTTTGTCATTTAATTAGATGGAAACTGATAGTAATAAAAATCTTCTCGGCTTTACGGTAAATGCAGTACAGGTAACATAAATTAAATGAAATCGGTAAAATGGAGAAAAGTCAGATTTTAATATTATTTAAATACAGTGTAGAAAAAAAAAAAATAGGAGGGAATTACTCAGCAGAACGTAAGAAAAAAAAAATGTTTCCACTTGCCCATAAATAAATTTATTATCTCCCTTAACAACGTTCACATACAGCGGTGACTTACAGTAAGCCGGTAGGTCACGTGTATCTTCTATGTCGTACGATCTTTATTTGGTCCGGTAACTCTGTCAATTTATCAGAACATGACTTTTATCTCATTAAAAAAAAAAAAATCTGTCCACTACTCACTTCGTGTGGTTTCTTGGAATCTGTGAGGAGAAGACAGACCGTAAGAGGAGACAATAATGAGGTTCATCATGGACCTAGCAACGTCATCATGTAAACAAACAATCTGCTCCAGAAACCACCTCCGTACAAGCACGTGATTGCTATGTTGTAATCTTCCAGCATTGGGAAATCAACTACACGGATGACCCCATGAGTTCAAGGACGACAGAGAATCATTTATTTCTTTAACTCTGTCTACATTGTCCCTCTTTTTTTTCTTCTCTTAAGGTAAATAATCCGGTCCATTTGTTCTATTTTTTTATTTTTCAGTTGCTTCCCCTTTATTACTATCGTGAGAACTAAGTAAAGAATTGAAACGATTGACTTAGATAATGGTCTGTACTGCATCTCTGATGGTTATCATCTATAAAGTTCATGATTAGATGAAGTTCCCACTTGTGTACATTGAGACATGGCCACATAAAAGCTAATAGATGACAAATTAGGTAACCGGTGAGAATGGATATCTTTGGCTTCTCTGACCTCTCTCAGACTTCAAATTGAATGTGTTTGAAGAGAGCATTGGTTAGCCATTGGTTGCTGACTTCTCTACGAAGTTTACCCTGAATGGCACCAGTGATGAACGTGTGTGTTGTCTCTGTTCCTTGTACGTCGCGCACTTATCAATGACATGGCTACATTCACGGGCTGCTTCTATCTTTAGTTGTAAACAAGTCATATTTCCATATGTGATGGTCGGACAAGGATTGGAAGGCAACGTAAACAAGAAGAATTAGAAGGAAGACAAGAACAACAACAGAAGGGCAGGAGAGAGAGAGAGAGAGAGAGAGAGAGAGAGAGAGAGAGAGAGAGAGAGAGAGAGAGAGAGAGAGAGATCTGACATAAAAAAGTAAGGTAGGCGATGACTTATTTATAAGAAAAACGCTACCACATTATGAAGTTAAATGAACTGATGTTGCATATTCAAACATTTTGGGGCATGACAACTATTTAAAACAGAGACCTATGTCTAAAGACAAGCGAGTTATAACATCAGAATGACACGGGTAGCAGACTCTTGGATATCAGAAACACCAGTCTAATGAAAACCCTTAACACGAATAGTAACATATTTCTTAGCCTTGTGAGAAATATGTTAAATGTTCACTAAGTCTATCGTATAAAGTAGTGTCTGTTTCCACAGTTGCTGGCTATGAATAGGGCACATATTGAGGACATATGTTGATAGCTTTACTAGACAATCTTTATTCTGTAACACTCTGGGTATGAGGAGTAGAAGACAACCAAAAAACACATGGAGAAGAGAGGAGCAGGCAGAGATGAAAGTGATGAGAAGGACATGTAAAGACCTTGACCTGTTGGCTTGCCAACCCCCCCATGAGGCTGGCAACCTCATCATATAAAACAAATTGCTAAAGAAACCACTACTGTAAGAGCATGTCAATGTTCTGTACCGGCTTCCTGTAAAAGAACCAGCTGTAGTGGTGGTGGTTGTATGCTCCGTAAGGAGTGACAAGGAAAATAGTAATTACAAGACACGCAGATGTCAACAAGAATGTCTCAGAATTCCTAATCTCTGTTATAAGCATAACTCGTCAGGGGATTTCACAGAACCAGCAGAGACAGAAGGAGAGAAGAGTGCCAATATGTACATATGGAGAAGCTTGTGACAGAAATAAAAATGATATACTTGAAAAGATCTTTTATTAGATGTGCATTAAAGAAAGGCAAGGATTATGATTAACTGAAAATATGTACAGAAATAAAATAGTTTACAGCGACTGAATGATTATGTACAATTATTTGTCTAAGCTTATATTATATTAAAGACGTGAAAGTGTATGTGTATATATATATATAAAACTTGTCAGCAATATTCACATAGTTGGAAGTACAGGTCATAATGGAGAAAAAAAAATTACAAATAGGAAGAGGGCTTTCATTGTACTGGGTAAAATCTCAAACTATTCTTATTGTATGTATGTGAAACATGGAGAACAACACAAACGACAACCAAGAAGTTACACTATACATTGATGTCTGCATATAGTAGAAGAATTGATACAGTATAAGAAGATCTCCTATGGGCAACTAAATGGATCGAACCAAATTAATTATCAGTGGAACAAGAGGAGAGAAAAGATATGGCATTGTACAGGACAGATGACAGCATTACAAGGCTGTCACACACTGGATTTGGGTGACCCCTTCTTCCTAATCTCTGTTTCACTACGGCTGTTATCGGTACATTTGTGGTACGGATTTTATTACGTGCTTTCAATTGTCGCACTTTCTTTCTTTCTCTGCTAAGTAACAGATATTTGATATTGTCAACTCGTTTTGACACTCCTTGTAGGTGATAATAATCACATTTTGCATGATGCGGCACAGGTTTGCTGAGATTAGAGCAGGTGAAGACCAATGCGGGTTTGCTCAGTTTCGCATGATTCTGTTTTCTCAAGGTGGGCCGGGTGATAAAATTACTCGCCCGTAGTCGGTTGTCGTAGATTTTTGATAGGGGAATTAAGACTTGGGTTGGTCCCTTCTGAATAGATTAGAATAAGTGATAGTTCAGTGAGAGATGATAATAGAAATAGGTTTCCACGAGTGAGATGGTAGCAATCAATAGAGGCTGTCCCTGAAAAAAATCGAGAATCTTCTCTCTCTCTCAGCCTATCTTTTACAACAGATTTAGAGGAGTCAGACAGTCTATTGACTACATATATTAATATATATATATATATATATATATATATATATATATATATATATATATATATATATATATATATATATATATATATATATATAACCACTCACGTGCACACGCACAATTTACGACAGTTAGACACACAGACGTGGGAAAACTATAACAATGATTATATAGATATATTTGGAACGAGCTGACCAACACGCTGATTAAGTTTAATTGTGAAGTTTAATGATCAAAATAAACTTCCATCACAACATATAAAATTACATCAAACATATACAAATAGTCATAAAGTCAAGGAATTTCTACAAGAATGATAGACCCACAGTTATGATCTTTTCCCTCGAGGGATAGCCCAGTCCTGTTAGAAGGAAAACGAGATCATAGCCCCAACGAGTCACGGATACATCTGCGGTAGTCAAATGATTTTCCCCTTTAAAGGTATGAACAGACTTTGATAGTAGTATGTTCTATCCTAAGGAAAAATATACCTGTATTAGCAACAATTTGCATAAATGGAATTACAAAATGGGTGAATAAATGGTTATCAAAAAAACAAAAAACAAACTCACTCAGTCTACTTTCACTCGGTTCTTTCATCAGGGTACCCTGGCTCACGTTCTTACCTAATAGCTTGCTGGTGTTCGCCGTCTGGCGCACTGTATGACGCACCGTTTAAATCTGTCTATCTTTTGCTGAAGCGGATTCCCAGCTCTGCAGATCGTGGTTTCATTCACGGGGTCCGGGGAGCGTCCGCTTCGTGCGATAGTTTTCTTTACAGATTTAAGTTAGTGTCACTTCACTCCGTTCAGGTAAGAATTAGTTTAAGCGGGCACACAGTGTCAGAATCACGAGGTTTCCCTTATTTAGGAAGATGACCGGTTGGTAAATTCTTTTAATAGATATTTATTGTTCACACCCACAGTTCGTCAAAATGTCGGAAGGTCAATGATTTGGAATGTTTTTACTTGCCACAAGGGCTGAAATGTACTCGAGGTTTTTCTCTGGAAGAGTTAAATCAGGCTCGATGGACCCGTTACTTCATTTAACCTTTAAAGTTCTTGTAAAGATTATAGACTAAGTCTTTAAGGAAAATGTTTTAGTTCTTCACAGATATTTCTCGTGTACTCAAACGCTGGCAAAGTTGGGTCTCCCCAGTTTTCACTGAATAGAGAAAAACAACATATCAAATACTTTACATACTATGTACTACGGTTATAACTTACATTATGAACTGCAAGCGTAGAGTTATATTCACAAAGTCAGTCATCATGAATTAGAAATACAAACGTATTTCGTCAATACTCAATGATGAATCAGTGCAGTTATAAGTTAGTTTTAAAATATTCTCGACTGGTATTTAGCAGTTAAATTAAATTTATTTATAGCTGCATGAGTTTTAAGCTAGAAATTATAATTTATTCTGCTTTCCACTGAAACACGTCAGCTAGAGAATATAACAAACTTATAAATTAATTTCTTCTGCACAAAAGAAACTAGTGAAATATAATTAGCGATTTAACACTTAATCACTCGCAAAATACTAGATTATATTTACCTCAACACAGAACTACTAAGAACTAAATCCGCTTCGACCAACTAAATGCCATCTTCTATCAACAGAGATTCTTAGGAATCGAACGAGGTCGTTCTCGTCTTGACTGCGGAGTTACTAAGTGAATGAAATCTAAAACTCTGGTTTATAACTTAAACAGACCAAGCATGCGCGCTATTTCAGACCCCCCCGTCTCCCCCTCTCCTATCTCTCTCTATTAACACTTCCCACCAACTCAGACGCTGGCCATAACATGCCAAACGTGCGTCTTCACACCTCACGCCCAGGACTGACCGTAGAGCCGTGAGTGTCATGGAAAAACCAGACGAATGTCTGCCATTCGGTCTCTCGAGAACACATTTCTCACACTATTTTGTCTACTACCGGGCCTGAAACCGAGAAACTTAACCGTAGAGCGCTAGATATGTCTGCCATCCCATGTCTATCGAGACGAATCTCACACTATACGCTCACATCCAGGGGACTGATACGATTATGCAATTAATGCGTTCTAGTATGAGAAAAAGAAACGGTAAAGTCAGAATGGGAAAGTAAATATTTTTCGCAAACGAACGAATGCGGAAAAAACCCAGGAAAAGGATAAAAGAGCGACAATAAAGTAGAGGACACGGGTAGAAAAAGAAAAGAATATAGAAAATTTATTGATCATAAATCTCTATGCGACATCGGTTCTCGTTTGCTCAGGCAACAGATAACAAGATTACCCGTCTGTGCGACACATTTGGGACGGACACGTATGATACAATCATTTCCTGTTCACGGCATTACTTTGTAAGAAAGTTATAAGTGTTACATCTGACACACGTCGGCGTATGACTTTAACGACAATGTTTGTTAGTTCGTACACAGGGCAATCGGATGTTTACAGCACATTTTCAGAAAAGTGATGTTTGAAATTTTGCACTAGATTAGTCATGCAAAATATTCAAATCAGATTGGCTGATCATTTGAGCTCCATAACAAACAGAGCGGGTTAGGACAGTGAATATTACCTGGCGTTTGATCAGTGTTATTTCGCTGTGAAAATTTACTCTGAGGAATCGCTTGCCAAGAACAACCAGACTTGCCAGAAGAAAATTCAGGATTTCCATTTATCAGACCGGACTTTTATTGGAACACCTTGTAAGACTTAATTCAGCCCAGGAAATCCATTTTTATAAGGAACCGGAAACTGAACACACAAAGTCACATAGGGAGTTTTAGTGCTAAATTAACGACCCCAAGTACACGTGTAAGAGGCCTAACCCAGTGCCTTAACATATTCATCTGAGAAAAAAACGTCTGCGAGCCAAGATTGGCGAAAGTTGTGATTTTACATTTTGTATTTCATTACTAACATGTGAACTAACATATATGTATATATTACCATGTGAATTTGTTTTAATGTGTGAAGAGTGCTAGGAATGTCCCTGTCATTTGAAGCTGGCAACCTCAGCATATAGAATGATGATTTCATGAACCACTACTGCAAGGGACTGGCGACTGCTTTATTGCTAGTTTCTTAAAGAGAATTAAACGCATAAATAGTCCCAGGTTTCACATGGAGCAGGGAGGGAAAGATGAAAGAAATTATGTACATTCTAAGTATAATATCTACATCAGTGTACATGTAAACGAAAACATATTCACTTTAAAATTGATGGAAGTTTCAAACTTTTCAAACCAGTGTAAATATAAATGAAAACATATTCAATTTATATTTGAACACTTTTCAATCCGTGGAAATGTAAATGTAAACAGACTCTATCTGTATTATTAACCTCTTCATTTAATATATATATATATATATATATATATATATATATATATATATATATATATATATATATATATATATATATATATATAACTGTTCAATTTAAATGTAAAGAAAGGTTTCTCTCGAGAGCTTAAATTTAATACTTATCGAGAGTAATTCTGAGTTAAATGGAGAGGTGAAATTGAAATGTGGGGGGGGGGGGGGGGGGGGGGGGGGGGGGGGGGCCCATAACTATGTGTCGGAAAACGCAATATTTAAGAGAGCGTTTCGCTTCTATTCTTCCATCATTGTTATTGGTGAAAATACTATCTCTGAAACCAAGTGAAGGAAGAAGTGGACTGACGTTGTGCGAGACGCCATCATAAGAGGGTCTTATAGACAGACGCAGGACCAGCTTGGCTGTTATTCCTTGACGTTCTGGGAACGTGCGGCGCCTTTAACCATGACCAGAGACGAGCCTGAGCAGTGTAACAAGAACCAACCCATCAGAAGGAGCAGAACCTTTATTGGCAGCTAAGTTCAATCTATATGCTGCCACTTGAACTTCTCGTTTTTACAATTTACACACCATCACAACCGTGATGATAACTTTTTCTTGATCCATAACTATTCACATTTTTTAACCGTTAAATCTTAAGTGATTATTAAATTTTGTTAATTGTAATTATACAAATTTAACTTCGATTTAATCATTTCTAAATGTACTGCATGATTGTCTCAGTCAATGTACTAAACACACTCTAAACTGAGCTATACCAGAATAATAAGAATTGCCCTGAGTTAATCAGACGTGGGGGCTTAAACGAGCTAACATAAACCATTGCTTAATCCTTTACCAAAGTTTTCTTCAGATTCTAGAATTAATGTGCTCAGCCAAATGCAGTATTGTTTTTGCTTATCTGAAAACTCATTTGTGATAGTGTTGCAAGGTGGTTTGCTCTGAACAATGTTCCATGTGATATGAATAAAACAACTATAAATTTATGGCCATTGTTTTTTCTTTGATATGTTAGTTTTTTTTATTCAGTGATAGTGCATCGTGCCTTCGATGGAAGATTAAGCGAATGCGGGGATGGAAGATTCCGAACAATACTTGAACCTTGGAATACGATTGATTTGATAAGTCATTTCATTGAGTCCATACATTTAATTCACAGTTGTACACACAGGATGATCATTTCAAATAGGAGTAGAACATAAGTCCATATAAGTCATGCATAAATTAATCAATAACGTAGACTGCTGGTTTATGTGTCAATGTCCGTTTAAGGATACAATGCAGTATTGTCGTCAGAACATCACAGCTATATGCACGCGCAGCTAGACATGGCTACCTGCCGACAGTGAGACTGCGAGTCTGAATATTTCATATGAATTTGACGATTATTCTTCTCCTTCTGAGAATTCTAGTTAAATACTAACCTCCATAAATTTCCCTCTCATATAGAGTTCTAGGACTGACCCTGGTCCATCAAAAAAATGCATATATAAATGGCTATATCATGCCATTGAATTGGAAGGTTAGAAAAACGCAGCTATTCAGCTTGGCGGTCAAGTAACAAAGGGTAGCGTTTCTTAGTTACCGACTGTGACCCAAACAACGCTATACACGTCATAATCGATCGTGTATGGAGCGTTCAATAATTGAAACATCTATCGCAATATATTAAATGCCTTAACCTTTACAATTGCACGTCTGATAACCTTTAGCAGACGGCGTTAATATCATATACCGTAACAATTCCCTGTACACCGGGGAAAAAAAATCGATAGATTTTTTTTCAAGATCTATCCGACTTAACAATTTTTCAAAAAAATTTAACACAATTGTGACATATGGCCGACGATGTTCTGAGTAGAACCGTGTTGCGGTCATGTCAACTAACTATTTGTCATAGTCATCTAACATTAATCATATTATATATCAATATTATACATATTATTATATCAACTAAATAAATGTCCAATGTTAATAGTGAATGATAGAATTAAATTAAAGTAAGGTCTGTCGTATTAGTATGTCATATAGGAATTAATTTGACTAATTAACATTAAATTAATTAATTAAACTAAGAGTTAAATTATTAAGGTTCTAATGTAACGCGATGTTATGAGAGAAGAAAAAACAAAATAAGTGAGAAGAAATAGAAAGAAATTCGAATATAAGTTTAACTTAATTGTGTGTGTTAAGTGTTAGTGAATAATAACTATCTAATTTAACTAACTAAATAATGTATAGGTACATTAAAAAAAAATATTAATTTAATACTTGTGTGAGATTTATTTTCTCTTTTCATAATTTCTTCTTTTTATATTTCGTTCTCTTTTTTTTTTGTTCTTTCATTTCATTTTTTTTTCTCACATTTCATTTTATTGATAATAATTCAATTAAGAAGTTAAGTTAACTAATTAATTAGTATAGGATATGATGATCCATCCGTAGTCTTGATCCTGATGAATTCTTTTAGGCAAAAATGTTCAAACGTTTACGTTGGAAAGAAATGTCATTTATCCCAGCATCCAAGAATTAAGTGCACATCGGATAATAAGTTCGACTTGTCGTCAGATATTGTTCCATGATTGTTCAACGAATATTCATATATCGTGTATGGACGTTAGACGAAGTTTCAATGACAATATGTATACCTTGATTGTCTTTTAGTTCAATTCTGTGATGCATATAGTGTTTATAAAGTTTAAATTGAAGGCAAGGTTAGTTCCTTTATAGTTGATATGTTTTAGGAATGTTAATGTTGATTATTCGTCGTCAATAGGATTACGTGACAACGCATCCGCCACAATGTTTTCAGTGCCAGGAATATGTTCAATGGAGAATTCAAATGGCTGTAGGATGATTGCATATCTGGCGAGTTTCTGGCTTTTATGGTTAGATCGACGCAAGGATGCTACAGCACGTTGGTCCGTCTGTATGGTGAAGGGAGCACCAAGCAGGAACTTTTCGAGTTTAGTTATTGCCCATATCACAGATAAAAGTTCCTTGTCGACTGTGGAATACTTTGTTTCTGCCGGCTTTAGCTTTCTTGAAATATATAAGGTAGGATGTAGAATGCCATCATGGTTCTGGAGCAGGCATGCACCAATGCCGTAGTTACTAGCATCTGTTCGTAAGAAAAATCTTTTGGAAGCATTGGGAAGTCTTAAAATTGGTTCATGCGAGAACAAATTTATAATTTTGTTGAAAGTTTCATTGCATGTACCAGTCCATGTCACCTTCACCGGCATGTCTTTTTTTAACAATGAAGACAATACAGCCGTGATGGATGACAAGTTTGGTATGAATCTACTGTAATATTGAACAAGTCCTAACAAACTCCTGACCTGTTTCTTCGTCTGAGGAACTGCTATGTTTAGAATTTTGGAGACTGTACTAGGTAACGTTCGGATATATCCCGATCCAATGATATGTCCCAAAAAGGTTATCTCATTACACGCGATTTGCACCTTTGTAGGTTTAGCAGTTAGATGATAATTCCTTAGAGTGTCGAAAACATATCTAAGTCCCGAAACATGTTCCTCAAACGACGAACTAAACAAGCATATGTCGTCAATATATGTAATAACGTCTGGTCTACCTGATAAAATTTGTCGCATCAGGCGAATGAAGGTAGCTGGCGCATTAACAAGCCCAAAAGGCATCACATTCCACTGGTATAGACCTTGTGGAGTGGAAAATGCGGTATAGTACTTAGCCTTTTCGGTCAGTGGTATCTGCCAATAACCTTTAGTTAAGTCTATCTTACTAAATATAGTTGCGTTGGATAGACGTGGCAGTAAGTCGTCGATAAGTGGATGTGGTTCGCTGTCAACTATAGTCTTAGCATTTAATTTTCTATAATCAACACATAGTCTGATGTTATTGTCCTTCTTCCGGACAATCACTAATGGAGAAGAGAATGGCGAATTACTAGTCTCAATGATTCCCAGAGACAACATCTGTTCAAGTTCCTTAGTAGTTTTAGCAAGGAAATGTAAAGGAACAGAATAGGGATGTACACGAATAGGTGTATCATCATTGAGAGTAATGTCATGACTGATAGCCGATGTGCGACCCGGGACGTCGGTCAATACATCTGGATAAGATTGTAATAGATTAGCAATCTGTAGACGCTGTTGCGGTGTAACCGTTGAAGAGATGGTTACATCCCGCCAAGATTCAGTAGGTTGAACTACTGGTACCGGTAACGGTAACTGTACCTCAGGAAAAGAAGATTCTTCTTCCTGGATGACAGATAAGTTAGAATAATAACAAGTAGATACTGTGTTGTCATCTAGTTCATGAAAAATTGACTGTAAGTGTTCAGGACGTGTATGAAATTGCTTGAGCATGTTAATATGAAATATCTTTTTGTGTCCCTTGATATCTAAGACGTATAAGAATAACTGACCAATAAGGAAAAGAAATGATGACTGACTAGAGCTGAGTCATCAAGAAATAAGACAAATTGGGTGAGCGTACACCATTATCTGCGTGGCGCAGAATCATGTACTAATTGTAACTTTAGATAACGGTGATGAAAATAAACACCATTATCACGCTCGATTACCCAACGAGCGTCTCGATTGTTACGAAATGTAACCATCGCCTGTCTATTCTGCCCATTGCATGATGGCAGAAGACGAACAAACTTAACGTTTGCTGTATAATCAAAAAAAATTCTAAGTGCCTGCCAGGTAGTATCCTGCGGCAGATTTCGCACTAACACTGTGCGAGAATACGCACTTTTCCCAATATATGTAGTATCATTGTCACGAAATAGTGGACAATGATGATATGTATTCTTTGTCAAAGAATTAACCTTCCCTTTCAACACCGACATTGTCTTTCTGTTGGATGTCGTATCATCCTGACTGGACTGAGGATGATACCTATCATCACCAAAGGTATTAAGTTTCCTACATGTCGTAGACATGTCCTTGCTGGGCAAAGTAAAAAATTTTTCATCATAATTATTTGTGTTAACTTTATGTTTCCTTTTAAGTCCAGCATTATTATTTAACCTATTATTCTTCCTCATAATGTTTTTGTCAATGTTGACAACGTCAACAGTTTTATTAGGATCAGTTATATCCTTAGTATGTTGTCCAATAGATCTATCATCTTCAACAATTTCCAGGATAGTACTGAGAGTGAAGTTGGAAACTGCTGTGCCACATGTATTTATGTTGTTGGCACGAAGTGTAGCCATATCAACAACAGCGTTAGCGTTGCTAAAAGAATGCAAATTTTTTTTTTCCCAATCTATGATCTCATCTGGAGTACAATCTTTACTCCCATGTATGCGTCCTAATGTAAGATCAGCTGATGGATTCTGTAGCATGCACACCTTGACATTACCTGAAAAAAATGGTGTATTAACATGTACTATGGCAGTGGGGTAGTACTCAATAGTACCCCCGAAGGTCATGCAACGGACATAGTCCCCTGTTGCATAGCTAGGATGTACCAAAGACTGCCGAACTCCAATGGTTGTTGATCCAGAGTCTTTTAAAACTGAGACCACCGTACCATTGACTAATCCTCTATTGAACATCAGGGTACCCTTGCCATCGTTCGCTGAAAGACCAACTGCTGTATGAAGGTGTCCACAATTCAGCACCGTTTCCTTGGCCTTCTGAAAAATAGTATTACAATCTTGGCAACTATTTGCCACATTATAATTAATAGCAAAACATGCAGCAGAAGACTGTGTTGTATTATTGTCAAGTGGGACCTGAGCTATAGGGGTAGTATTATTTGTAACTGCCGCCCCTGTATTATGGTTGTAATGAGATGATCCCCGAGAATGAGATCGATTCCGAGTATAATTGTTAGAATTATCTCGTCGTCCTCTATAGTAACTATTATCTCGATGTCTCGAGCCATGATTATTACCATTCCAGTTACTATTATTATTGGGAGTATGTGATCGATTATAATTAGTGTTATGTTGACCATTGTGGTAGTTTGTTTGAGGTGAATAATTTCTATCTCGTGATCTACCTCTGTTGAACTCATTTTTATTGTTGAAATCATTATTATGTCCCTTCTGAAAGTTAACATTGTGATTTCTTTGGAACCTGCTTCTGTCTACACTGTGATGTCTTTGTTTGTTATTATGATTGTAGGCCATATTAGACGCCACAGGTAGAGGTTCTCTTAATGAGGAGTTAGAAATGGTTGCATTCGGATGTGCCGAACAGTAGTTTAAAGAAATTTTTTCTAACTCGTCCATAGTACCTGGTTTACGCTCCTGCAAATATGCAAAAAATGGCTGGCTAACCGAAGATAATACCTTATCCCGTAGTAGTAAATCAACTAATTTGTCGTATGATTTGTTGACTTCTGCCAGTTCAACCCATCTATTAAACGTATTGCGTATGTTCGCAATGAATCCTGCAAAATCTTTTGGAGATTCAGGTAAAATTCCCTTAAATTTCAACCTACAGTGTTCCTCGTCCAGGTGAAACCTTCGTAAAAGCAAGGACTTAATAGCACCGTAGTTATTTGCTATTGATGGGTCAGCATTTTGAGAAGCCGTCAGTGGTTCTCCAACCAAGAATTCATTTAACTTGAGTACCCATGACTCTTCAGGCAAATGGTTAGTTTTGCAAGTCTGTTCAAAACGTGACAGGAACGATGAAAGGTCGTCCACGTTCAAGTTGAGAGTGGGTAATTTAAAGTTGTAGAAATGTTTAGTTTGGCTGGATGATGATCCATTTTGTGCGTTATTATTATTCTGGTTTGCATCAGCACTTTGTGCTTGTAATCTTGCTGTCTCCAATTTAATACGCGCCAATTCCATTTCTTGTTGTAAAATAATTTCCTCTCGTTTCAATTTATTCTCTTCTTCCTGTTGAGCAATTTCTCTTAATCTATTTTCCTTGGCAATTTGCTTCATCTCACGTTCTGCTTCCTCTTTCTTTAATGCAGCCTTTTGTTCCTCTTCCTCTTTCTTTAATGCAGCCTTTTGTTCCTCTTCCTCTTTCTTTAATGCAGCCTTTTTCTCTGCTTCTTTTCTTTCATGTTTTTCCAGTTCTGCCTCAGCAAACTGACGAAGTTCTTGAGATTTATAACCATATTCCCTACCAATTTTAACGAAATGGTCTATAGTAAGCATTTTGACTTTTATCTGTAAGTAATTATTGATAATTACTGATTAAAATAGTCAATAGTAGCTTCAGAGTAATTATTATACTTACTCAACTTAGAAATATTCAATATAAATAATCACAATAGTACTGAACTCTAATGTCTAAGTTCAACCAATAGACAATATTTTGTAACAATATTGTATCTAAATACTAACTATATCATAAATAGTTATGATATCTGTTAACTATTATGTAATTACTTCACCCAATTAATCTTAATATCCCATAATGTTGGGTATGATTCCTAGTAATTATATTGTTCAATGTACTAAGTCACTCTCTTAGTACCAGAAAAGTATATTAAATAATATACAATGGGTCTATTACCTCAAAGGTAGACTATAAGATTATTTTATTTGGTCAATATATATAATATATTATTATGCCCTAGGCATCTCTTATAAATTGTAGTGCTACTTTCTTGGACTATCACTGCATAATTATGCAATGTCCCATATTAACCTTAAATATCAGAAAAAATTAATTAAATTAAATTACAAGTGTATTATTGCATATAATATCATATTATTAATGTAGTATTTAATATATATCATGAGGACAAACAAAACAATGATGCAACTAAAGGGTACAAACAATGTTAAGACGCAAACAAGACATTTTCACAATTAAAAATGAATTTATGAACTAAATAAAACAAGCGGAAGTGTCACAAGCCAAATGAAGGGTCAAGGTCTGACCCGAGGTCAACTTAATATTCAAAGTACACAAAAAAAATGACTGCAAAAAAATGATGACATCACAGGACTCATAACGGACGAACATTTAACAATCATAAAATAAATTATAGTGAGAGTAGTCTGGACGAAATAGTTAACGAACATGATACAAAACTGAATAAAATTGTTAACTGAGTACGAATAAAATACACCAGTTATCTACGGAACGGTACAGCTAACACAAATCGTCAAACGACAGCAGATTTGGACAGATAGTCCAATGGCAAACCTCAATGGGGCTTCCAAAAGTGCAATCGTTTAACTGCCCTAAGAAACGACCGAAATCAATTCAGGCATCGTGAGAGCCACAGAATCTAATTTCGGTTCATCCTCCCTACCTCCCACGAATTAACAACACATTAAGACAACAAAAAGTACATTAAACATAGGTAAAAACATGCCGATGTAGGCAGAGGGCATGGACTCAGTTAGCACTGTTTGCAATAACAACAGTTAAACACCTAGACTTATCTTTTCCGTTGCTTAGATCAGTGCTAGAGGTCGTCAACAGCTAGGCCTGTGCCTTTGACTGTCTGCTCCTGATGGGCAGGCAACGGTAGTCCATCTTGTGCATCTTGATCAATTTGAAGCGAACTAGAGAGGCGTTGAAAAGATGTCTTCTTCACTGCGACAATGCAACAGTGACGTCATGTTGCTATTCATGATCACGTGCGTCACGTCAGCTTCGTAATGGTCATGTGATCGAAACTTGATCGTAAATATTTCATTCGAAAGTCATGAAAAAATTTTTGGTTTTTGGTTGTTTTTCGTCCCCACACACTGGCCACCACTGTTGCAAGGTGGTTTGCTCTGAACAATGTTCCATGTGATATGAATAAAACAACTATAAATTTATGGCCATTGTTTTTTCTTTGATATGTTAGTTTTTTTTTATTCAGTGATAGTGCATCGTGCCTTCGATGGAAGATTAAGCGAATGCGGGGATGGAAGATTCCGAACAATACTTGAACCTTGGAATACGATTGATTTGATAAGTCATTTCATTGAGTCCATACATTTAATTCACAGTTGTACACACAGGATGATCATTTCAAATAGGAGTAGAACATAAGTCCATATAAGTCATGCATAAATTAATCAATAACGTAGACTGCTGGTTTACGTGTCAATGTCCGTTTAAGGATACAATGCAGTATTGTCGTCAGAACATCACAGCTATATGCACGCGCAGCTAGACATGGCTACCTGCCGACAGTGAGACTGCGAGTCTGAATATTTCATATGAATTTGACGATTATTCTTCTCCTTCTGAGAATTCTAGTTAAATACTAACCTCCATAAATTTCCCTCTCATATAGAGTTCTAGGACTGACCCTGGTCCATCAAAAAAATGCATATATAAATGGCTATATCATGCCATTGAATTGGAAGGTTAGAAAAACGCAGCTATTCAGCTTGGCGGTCAAGTAACAAAGGGTAGCGTTTCTTAGTTACCGACTGTGACCCAAACAACGCCATACACGTCATAATCGATCGTGTATGGAGCGTTCAATAATTGAAACATCTATCGCAATATATTAAATGCCTTAACCTTTACAATTGCACGTCTGATAACCTTTAGCAGACGGCGTTAATATCATATACCGTAACAGATAGAAGCGCCATTAACCTTCTTTCTACATATCTGCCAAGAGTAATCTTGTGCGAAGGTAGACACCTTTGAAGCCCATATTAGATACTCTTGAGTTCTGGCCACTGTTGGACCACTACTGCAAAGCAGGGGAGGCACAACCGTCATAAAGGCAGTCCTTATTCTGGAATCTCCGGGGTAAGAAGAACAGACGGAGACCTAAAACACGCGCAGGAGAATAAGAGGACATTGGAATAAGAGGACATTGGAATAAGATATAAAATGCATAAATAAAACATGGAAAAACAATGCACAGGACAGGAAATCTTGGCGGGAATTTTTTGACGGCGCATGCTTCACGATACAAGATACATATCCTGGGAATAAGCGAGAGCAGATGGACAGGTAAGGGGAGAATAAAAACAGCTACAGGGGAAACAGTACTTTATTCTGGCAGAGAGGATGGTCAGCACAACGAAGGTGTAGCCATTATCCTGAAGAAAGGAATGGAAAGGTCTTTACTGGAATGGAAACCCATCAACAACAGACTGATAAGAGCAAGACTAAAAGGAGGTTCACCAACACCAATATTAGACAAACATAAAGGTATGTTTTCAGGCACGGTAAGCCACTCACGTCTGTTGTTTTTCTGTTGTCCAAGTGTTCTACTTCTTTATTTCTTACGAGTGCCTGAAAACATACCTTTATGTTTGTCTAATATTAATTTACTGTTTACAGGCCTCGGGTTTCCCTTCCTTATGTGTTATTTATGTTCACCAACACCACAATTATACAATGCTATGCACCAACAAACGACAGCGATGAAGAAATCAAGGACGAGTTCTATCAACAGGTACAAAAAGAAATGGAAACTACACCCAGGTACGATCTCATTATAGTAATGGGAGACCTAAATGCGAAAGTGGGAGCACACAATAATTATAACGAAAGAGTAATGGGGAAAAGCGGCAGTGGAACAGCAAATGAGAATGGGGACAAATTAATAAGCTTCTGCAGTATTAACAACCTGGTCATTGGAGGAACACTTTTTCCACACAAGGAAGTGCACAAGTTAACATGGGAATCACCAAACGGACGAGACAGAAACCAGATAGATCACATAATGATCAATGGCAGATGGAGACATGCACTACAAGACGTGAAAGTAAGAAGAGGCGCAGATGTGGGAAGTGATCATCACCTAGTAGTAGCAAGACTGAAAGTGAAACTCAGAGCTGCTGGACCAGTTGCAGTCAAACAGAAGAAAAGATACAACATCACGAAACTGAAGGATCCCCTCACCAGAAAAGCTTTCGTGGTCGACGTAAAGAGAAGATATGAGATTATCAAAAGCCAGGAAAGAACAGAGACCGATGATGTTGACCAGAGATTCAACACCATCTCAACAATATACAAGGAAAGCAGCAACTCATGCTTGGGATTCCAGGAAAGAAAGAGCCAAGACTGGATAACACCAGATACGCTAAACACCATAGCGAAGAGAAAGGAAGTGAAAAGAAAGAAAACAGAAGCTAAGTCTCCCAGGTTAAAGGCAATATATAGTGAACAGTACAGTCAGCTGAACAAGGAAGTTAAACGTCAAACCCGTGCTAACAAAATGACATGTTCTGGATGACCTTGCAAGACAGGCAGAAGAGGCAGCACTGAGAAATGAACAAAGCATAGTATACAAAATAACTAAAATCATCAGTGGAAAACGAGGTGCAAATAATATTACATTAGTAAGAGATTAGCACGGAAATCTCATCACAACAGTAGAGGGACAGGAAACAAGATGGGCAGAGCATTTCAGAGAAACTCTGAATAAGGAGCCACCAGAGACACAATTGAATGTTCCTGATGCTGAAAATGATCTAGATGTTAATACAGACATCCCACGAAAAGAAGAAATCATTACAGCAATCAAAGGGTTAAAGAATGGAAAAGCTCCTGGTCATGATAACTTAAATGCAGAGCTATTTAAGACAGACCCTGAGCTAGCAGCATAACTATTAGAACCACTATTTGCACAAGTCTGGAAAATAGGGACAACACCAACAGAGTGGAGAAAAGGAATAATTGTTAAATTGCCCAAGAAGCGAGATCTTGCAGACTGCAATAATTAGAGAGGAATAACTCTTCTCTCAGTTTCCAGCAACATACTAGGCAGGATAATTATACAGAGAATCTCAAAAGCAGTAGGCCACAAACTGAGGAAAGAACAAGCAGGATTTAGAAAGAACAGAAGATGTGTAGATCATATATTTACCCTCAGGAACATTATAGAGCAGTGCTCAGAATGGCAAAGACAGCTGTACATTAATTTCGTTGATTTTGAAAAGGCTTTTGACAGTAGACATAGGGACAGTTTATGGAAAATACTGAGGGCTTATGGAATTCCAAGCTGCATAGTGTCAATCATAAAAAGCCTATATGCCAACTTTACGTGTAGCATTGGGCAGAGCAACCTAACCTTTGAAGTGAAGACAGGAGTACTGTGATGAAGTACATTGATACAGCGATAAAATCATTAATTATATGTAATAAAGTCATAATAATATGTATAGAATTAGTAAAGTTGTAACGCGTCTTCTTCCCTGCGCCAGAAAACGCATTGATTTAGGTAGGATAGAACGTAGTCTAAAACCTTATTGCAGCGCTAGTAGTATTGGACTTTATAACGCGCCCGTCAAGGGTTAACGATAAAAATGTGAAAAAAAAATACTAGCGTGGTGGTTCCAGGAAAGATAGAAAGAATAAAACACACGAACGCATAAGATTGAGAGAGCGGACACATGCTGCCGGCTTGTCAAGTGTTAGAAGTTTGAATTAGCTACTCAGGCCGACAGTGCGAGACAATGCCGTTAGCTTGTGTCGAAAATGATGTCGCGAGCTTTAAAATTTAAAAATAAACCGCCAAGTCCAATACATTTTCTAACAAAAGGCACACTGTAGAATCATATATACACACACGCATAATTACTTCCTGCCGGGAAAAAAGGAAGATCTACGATGATTTTTATAACATTCAAGTAGTTGAAACTTAGAAAACAACGAACACCAAAATGGAAAATATATTGAATTCTTTATTAATAGGTTTAAGATCATAAAAGTTAGCTAGTCTTAGAGCTGGTCTTGTCCTGATGGGTAATATGCTTTCGAATAAAAAAATCCGACAGATAGAAATAAAGTTATGGACAAAAAGACTGTATTTATTCGTACAGACAGACCAACACATGCTCGTTTGCACTTGCACTAACGGTAACATTTTTTGACGCGTCCTCGAAAAAGGCAAGAAAGGGTACATGTAGAAAGGGGTAGACAAGGGGAGAAAAAATTATGGGATGGCTCAAACTGAATATGTTTTTTGGTAGTGTTAGGCCAAAACCAAGTTTATTTTTGGTGAATGCCAAGTTCGGACGGACAGACCGACAGAAGTACACTAACATTGGACCGAAATTGGACCTTAGATTTAACAATTTGAATGGAAAATCTTAGTAGTAGATCCCATTGGTCAAAACATTTCATATTATTGAGTACATTCAAAGGCTTGACGCCATTTGTAGAAGATAGTCCCTAGAGTAGGACGTTGTGTATTTCTGGAAAAAGTGATTAGCCTTATTAAAGCAAATATATATTAAAGTAATAGGCATCACAGTTCAGCCAGCAGTATATCTGGAGTCTGCTATTCAACGTACCTGTGTTTTTTTCATTGAATTTCTGGTAAGACTGACATTATTCATATATATTTTGTTTAAAAATGTGAGTGAGACATGCTGCCATCACGACTGTAAGTAATCAGGTCCCAAGCTGATTTAGGCAGGGCTTGAAGGTATAATTAGGCTATAACACATTGCCAGTTTTGTAAATGGTTAATAATATTATTGCAGATGCAGTACCGCCTTTGTAGGAGAGACATGTGAACAACACTGGTACACTGTGGAATGGATGTGCTGGATTGGTCCATTAGATATGACCCAGCTCTTTATTTCTTATGTATTCTCTTTTGTATATATAAAACACAGTTGAAGTAAGATATCAACAAGGAGACATTATTTCATTGTTACAGGGTTTTTATCTGGCACTAGTCCGGTGCCAGATGTCTATGAGAAGCAGTGAGAAGTCGTTTCATGCACAGTAGTGACAGGGACCAGCAGAGTCTACTCTGTTACTTTTGGCCATTATCATAGCGAAATCGTGTGACACCAAGTTTACAGACTGTTCAAGTGTGCCCAGATAAGTAAAATATCTGGCACCCTAACTCTACATCAGCTTTAAGACCAGCACACCCCTGTTGTTGTTCGTCCATCACGGGTGATGAAGACCACTCTGTTCATCCAATTATTTAGGAATATGTTAGGTTAGTCTATGGGTACGAAGGTGACTGATGAGCCCGATGCGGGCCTGGAAAGATCTCGGACAGTGTGGGCAGGGAATGTTTGCTTCATGTGAAGGTTTTGTTACACGGTCCTTTCTAGCTTGTCTCCGCTGTTCCGCTGCTGCTCTTCTGGATGATTCGCATGCCGCTGCACCTTTACGAAGAGATGTGCGCCAAGCAGTTCGGTCTTGCGCAGCAGCTTCCCATGTGTCAGGGTTTATGTCAAAGGTTTTCAATGACGTCTTTAACGTGTTTTTGAAGCGCTTCTTTTGGCCACCATGGGAGCGTTTACCCTTCTGTATCTCACCATAAAAGAGTATCTTTGGCAGTCGATGGTCTGGCATGCGGACTACATGACCTGCCCAGCGAATCTGTGACTGCATCAGAATAGTATCAATACTAGGGATACCAGCTCTGTCAAGAACGGCATTATCTGGGATCTTGTCTTGCCATTTGATGTTCATTATCTTCCTGAGACAGACTGTATGGAAGTGGTTTAGCTTCTTTACGTGGCGCCTGTATACAGTCCATGTTTCACTTGCATATAGCAGCACTGGAAGCACCGCAGCTCTGTACACCTTCAGCTTTGTCTGTAGACTAATGCCACTTCGATGCCAAACGTTGGTGTATAATCTGCCAAATGTGCTGCTGGCTTTGGAGATCCTGGTGTTCACCTCATCATCAATGACAATGTTCTGGGATAGTGTGCTACCAAGGTATGTGAATCTGTTCACAACATTCAGTTTCTCACCATTAACCTTGATGATTGGCTCAGTATAAACTGTGCCAGGAGCTGGTTGGTACATGATTTCTGTTTTCTTCGTGTTGATGGTAAGCCCAAAGTTGGCGCAGGCTTCGGAGAATCTATCCACACTATGCTGCAGATCAGCCTCTGAGCCAGCATTGAGGGCACAATCATCAGCAAACAGAAGATCTCTGTATAACACCCCTGTATAACAAGAATAAACTATTTCCCCAGAGAACTTAACAGTGACATTGTATATTAAAGAGACTGGGAGTGATTATAGAATCCCAAACCGCCATCCAGTGTTAGAAACCAGTAATAGACAAATTTTAGTAACACTATTAGTATAGTTAAACAGCATTTGTTTGGACAATTGTCCCTTTGGGTCTAAAATTTACATTTTATATATATCTTGAATTCTTTTCATTTTAAAGTCCTGACCAGAAGAATACTAGGTTCAGGACCAATAAATCATACAGAAAATTATTAATTGTACAAATTTATCCCAGGTGTTATTTCATTTAATCATAGACCTTAATACTTGTTTGTATAGATGTGTATTATTGTTAAAGTACCATCACACCACACTTGCATATCCCTAGACATTAGACGTAGCTATCATTCATACTAGTCAAGAATAAGTCTGCTTGAGGCCATAAGGTGGTAGCAGCAAGGTACCCTGATAACTCAACCCTAATTTTGTTAGCATCAGGGACCTTCACAGCTGGCCTCATTCAGTACAATAAGGAAACATATCAACAACATTTCATAACATCAAAATCCACCACAAGTACGACAGGGATGCCCCTTATCAACCACTCTATTTTTAACAGTCATAGACTGGGTGATGCGCCAGACAACAGAAGGCAATCCAAGAGGAATAAGATGGACTACATTTTCTACATTGGAAGATCTGGAATATGGAGATGACATTGCACTGCTAGCACATTCACATCAACACATCCAGGAAAAAACGGATAGACTTAATAAGTATAGCTAGCAGGTGGGCTTGAACATTAACCTAAAGAAGACAGAGGTCATGACGCTCAATGTGAGCAACCCTGAGCCCATATCAGTAAGGAATCAGCAACTGGAACAGACAGATGCCTTCACATACCTAGGATGCATAGTAACACCAGACGGCGGAGCAAGCAAAGACATCAAAAACAGAATGAACAAAGCAAGAACATCCTTTTTTAGTCTAAACAACATCTGGAAGTCCTCTCAGTACAGCACAAGCACAAAATTAGGATTATATCAGAGCTGTGGGAGCCGCGCTGGTGTAATGGCTTCGGCGTTGTACTGGCGACCAGGTGTTCATGGTTCAAACCCGGGCGTCGGCGTTTGAAGAAATGTTTACGGCCGGAAATTTGACTGAATAGCCTGAACGGCTCCTGTGATAAACCCTCTGTGGATGGGAAGGAGCGAAGCTCCTGACCGGGTTGGAAGGAAAGTCCTCAGGTTCCCCAGCCTCGCAATGACATGTCAATGGGCCGAAGGGCTGAAAGCCCAAGTGCCGCTGGTTAAGGAAACAAAAAAAACAAACAAAAAAAAAAAAAAAAAAAAAAAAAAACCAGAGCTGTGTGCTTTCTGTGCTTCTCTATGGCGCGGAGAGCTAGAGAGTTACAGAGAAGGAAATGTCGAAATTGTCCTCTTTTCACACAACATGCCTAAGAAAAATTCTCCGAATCTTTTGGCCGAATACCATCACCAACCAAGATCTGCTTGTTCGGAGCAAGCAAGAGGACATGCACACCATCATAGCTGGCAGACGCTGGAGCTGGGTTGGCCATGTCCTCAGAAGAGACCCCGATGCCATCACAAGAACAGCTATGCTATGGACCCCTGAAGGAAAACGAAAGAGAGGCCGACCAAAAACAACTTGGCGGAGGACTGTGGAGACTGAGATGCAAAGAATGAACCAGAGTTGGGGCACTGTACGAAGGATGGCCGCCGACCGAGCAGAGTGGAATCAATTTGTTGTTGCCCTACAAGACGCCACCAGGTGTAATGGCCACTGACTGCTTTGACGGTCGGCGGCTGAGGATCAAAGAAGAAGAAGATGCTTCACGTGGAGCTGAAGGGCCATGAGTAAATGCTACATTTGCATAAAAATGTGGTTGTCCTGTGTCCTGTGCTCCTTGGGGAGATGAGGGTCATGAATCAATGATTAATGATAACGGTTGTGTTTCTTCATGTTTCTCTACCTCCGTGTTTTAGTCTTCTTTCTTATTTTCATTTATATATACACACACACAGGCACGCACGAACACCCTCACGCACGCACATATGAGTGCATATTAGACCCTGGCACCATCTCCAGCGAACTGCCATGCTATGGACTCCGGAAGAAAAGGGAAACAGAGATCGGCCAAAAGCAACCTAGCGAAGAACTGTAGGAGCAGAGATGCAAAGCATGAACCAGATCTTGGGCACAACACGAAAGATGGCTCCGAGCAAAGTGGAGACAGTTCGTTGCTACCCTACTTGACGCACAAGGCGTAAGCGTGATGGTCACTGATTGGTTTGCCTAGGACAAAAGAAGGGAAAAAGATATATATATATATATATTCCACTCATGTCGTCCTTTTGCTTCTTGTTCCCTCACGATCGCCTATGGTTATAATATAGCACATTTATCTGTCTAAGAATGAAACTCCACTTTACCCACTTTCGCCACATGTGGACTGGTCTAGGTAATTATCACGCTTCCTCTCACTTTAGAAAACAAATGATCTAAATTCAATGTACAACTTTTCAATTCTTCCTTGTTTAAAATGTCAACATATTGATAACTATATTGAATCAGAACTTGCTTAAAACAGTAAACTGCTTTACAAATTATTGTTAGGAAACTAATGTCAAAACATTATTGCGAAATTCCAGTGAAAATCGCAGGACAAAATTTTGGCTTTTTTTTTAAGCCCGGAAGCAACACTTGCTATGGAACAATTAGCGGGGAACGATAGCAGATCAATACTGTGGTGAACATTAGCGCTGACATCAATCATCAGTGGTAGAAGAACAGTATAGTGTGTGCTATATAATTATATATAGAATTTTGACCTACATATGTAAACCCGTCGACTTCTCAGCCAAATCCCTTCAGTTTTCGGAGAGCGCATGCTTCGTGAAATAGTACAGGCAGAGGCGGACAAGCCTTAATGGAGACGCGGCTCATGTACCTCAAATAGACTTGCTATTTCTCTTCTTTTCACATTTTGTGTGTTCCTGCATTTCTTTCTGGTCCGGACAAAAATATACAAGTCAGAACAAGCGAATTGTTCTCCACACTTTATGTAGCCAAGTTTAGCTGGGTATAACATTGTTCAATATGTTTTCTTCACTCGTCTAATGGAAAGAGAGAAGTTAACCAGACCTTATTCGTCACAGATCCAGTCACACACCCACTTCTTCCCCACTGCCAGCAATTAGAGTTCATAAGAAGTTTCGCCGCATTCACATTGTGTAATTAATCATCACTTTATCAACAGATGTGATGCATTCTATGTATGTCTATTTAATAATGTCTACGTAAAACTTTATGGATGTCGAAAAACATTTTTTTTAATTTATTTGGCTTATGGTTTTGATTGTTCATCTTTGCTCAGCTACTGTAGATCTACTACTCATATACGTTACTTCAATATTTGACATGTGATGATAACAATTGAGTTACTGAGGGAACTACACAGCATAATACAATTTAATATCGTCAAAACAAGAACTAACATAAATACCAGGGCCAAAGGGCAACTATAACGGAAGAACGAAGTACGGAGAAATTCACCTCCCCCCCAGCATTAGAATGAAAAGTTTTGTTTTGTTTGTTTTTTGTTGTTTGGTTTTTGCCTTCTTCTGGCGAGGCGCGTTCCTTTCAACCTATTTGGTTATATCAGAGCGCATTTACCATCCAAATAAAAAAAGTCAACTCCATTGACTGCTAACCAAGTGATTATACAGTAAAACAAAACCTATTAACCACTCAAACTGCAACAGGGTATAGAGAGATTAGCCTAAGAACACGGAAGGGGCTACACTACAGGCAAAAGGCATTGTTACAACATACCACAGAGAAGCTGCAGCCTGGAAGAACCAACACACAAAAAAACCAGCCAATATAAATGTGCTATATAGAATAAAGAACACTATATACTCAAATTATAACCCACATGGGGTTGAACCGGGTATCCCATACATAAGACACCAATTTTCCTGTGCGTGGACAAAAAATGAAATAAAACTGATATTTGCACAACAGCTGCCTTAAACTACCGTGTTTATGATTATTTCTTTACATCTCGTCTCTTTTAAAGTACGGCTAACATACATCTTCTTCTCCTTCAAGCACCATGCCTGCTGGCGCAGGTGGTCATACCTCTTCATAACCTCCTGTTCCCAATGCTGTTTATCATTTATTTTGTTAACTTCATTCAATGCCGTCCCGTCATGTCACATTATCCAGTGTTTTCTCTCTTCGCCATCCTCTATATGTTTTCCCTTCAATCTTTCCAGCTGTCACAGTATTCTCTAGGTTATCTCTTCTCATAACATGCCCACAGAAAGTTGACTCTACCTAATATGTCTCCTTTGTACACAGGCTTCTTTCATGACATACTTTTAGCTGTCCAGGGTTTCTGAACAAACTTCTGTAAAAATACTTCTCTCTGAGTTACAGGGGTTCTGAACAAACTTCTGTAAAACCACTTCTCTCCGAGTTACAGGGGTTCTGAACAAACTTCTGTAAAACCACTTCTCTCTGAGTTACAGCGGTTCTGAACAAACTTCTGTAAAACCACTTCTCTCTGAGTTACAGGGTTTCTGAACAAACTTCTGTAAAACCACTTCTCTCTGTGTTACAGGGTTTCTGAACAAACTTCTGTAAAACCACTTCTCTCTGAGTTACAGGGGTTCTGAACAAACGTTTGTAAAACCACTTCTCTCTGGGTTACAGGATTTCTGAACAAACTTCTGTAAAACCACTTCTCTCTGGGTTACAGGGTTTCTGAACAAACTTCTGTAAAACCACTTCTCTCTGGGTTCCAGGCATTTCAGAATACAGAAACAAGTCTGTCTTTTTTTATTTTGTCACATAAATGTGTGTATGTATCTGGGGCCATCCATCCATCCAACCATTTGTCCGTCTATCTATCTATCTATCTATCTATCTATCTATCTATCTATCTATCTATCTATCTATCTATCTATCTATCTATCTATCTATCTATCTATCTATCTATCTATCTATCTATCTATCTATCTATCTATCTATCTATCTATCTATCTATCTATCTATCTATCTATCTATCTATCTGTCTGTCTGTCTGTCTGTCTGTCTGTCTATCTGTCTGTCTGTCTGTCTGTCTGTCTGTCCGACTGGCTGTCTGTCTTTCTATCTACCTGTCTGTCTGCTTCCCCAACCGTTCGCCTGTTTGTCTGTGTGTCGTGTTTGTCTTTCTGTAAGTATTTAAACAAATAAAACGGTATTGAATCAGTTTTACAAATAACGGTTCACAAGAAACAAGGGACGTTTTGGGTTTTACCCTTCGTCAGCCACAGTTACAAACAGGTGACAAGGACAAGAATTACATATAGGTATTACAAAAACATACGATGATGAGAAATATACAACAAATGGGCGATACAAGCAGATGGAAAAAGTAAACAACCAGTTTTACAGCAGCCCCTTAATTTATTGTCTTTCTGTATCATTCTTTCTCTGTCTCATCAGAGACCCCAGGGAAACGGTGCACGATCTTCCATAGCTACTTTAAACAGAAAAAAAAAAACACCAGTAAATCTAAACCAGTGTTTCTCAACCTTATTATGTTCGCGGCACACTTTACAATTTTCTATGTGAAATATATTTTTAGCGATCATGTAATATAAAAGTGATCTTACAGTTTGAATTCATTCAATAATAATTGGAGCTAATAACTGCTTTGAACAAATATAGACAAACTTCAAAATGTCATGATAACACAAAAACACAGACAACAAAATTACACAGATATAAACAAATTAAATACACTAATGTGTGGGTACTTCGGTATAAAGAAAACTCTCAGTTTGATTTACTTTTAATTGTTTAAAATAATAACAAAGTATATTTTACACACACAAAAAAGACGAAATAAGAAATCTAATTAGGTCCAAGTGGAAGCATTATGCTTCGTCCATGTCTTTTGAACGTTGTTTATACGCCTCTTGTGTTTTTGTGTTATCATGACATTTTGAAGTTTGTCTATATTTGTTCAAAGCAGTTATTAGCTCCAATTATTATTGAATGAATTCAAACTGTAAGATCAGTTTTATATTACATGATCTCTAAAAATGTAGTTCATGTAGTAATTAAAAAAAAATAATTTTGCGGCACACTGCTTGAGTAACACTGATCTAAAATGTTATTTATTTAAGAAGAAAACACATTCCTCCTTTTTTTCATGAATTAACTGTTCAGGAAACAAAGTGGCAGCTGTGACGTTAAAACATGACGTCAGGAGGTTTCCATGTTTATCAAACTAACAGTGAGAATAATACAGACATCTAAATTAAAATCTTGAATTCAGTGAACCAGAAAAAAAAAATGTGTACGTCAGGGGAAGTTCTTTTGCATTGAAGTATTTATGCAGCTTCTGTATTCACTGTTGCCAAACAACGTTTGTACCGTATTTTGACAAGGTTGGAAAGCGCCGGGTTAGCGTCTTGTTGCTTTAGCTTATGAATGATCTCGAAAGGATTTCCTGTAAACACAGGTTTACCAAAAATTGAGAATAAAACACCTTTCTAAATCCAGAACGATTTATAAATAGGACCTCCCCGAAATCATATATGGACTTTGGACCCTAGAGAATGTTCTATGGTGACGTTTAAAACATGAAAGTACAACTTCTGCTGTTGAGTAACTAGGTCAGAATGGTGTTGGTGAGACGTCAACACGATGTGTACTTGCAAAGCAAGCAACGAAAACAAAAGCGAGGTATTTGAATTCTTGAATGAAAGAGAGATAATATTGTTTTTTTTAAATTCGAGAGTAACCTTTCTTTGATAATATTTTGAAGTTCATTATTGATAACATAGCCTGCAGAAGAAACGTAGCCCGTATATATGCAGAAACGTTCACAATTATTTACTTATTTATTTAATTTAGCCATTTGTCTTTATTTTTACGGAAAAAAACAAATGCTATCAACTGGTTTCTTTAACGTGTGTCATATCCAACTCCAGTGTCTTCGACTTACCAGAGTTCTATCTTGGGTTGTGGAGTTGATTTATTGTCTTAACTTGACTCGTCAATATTGTTGTTGACGTGTTTGTGGCTTATAGTTTCAACAGAAACCACGCCCAACACTCCTTAGTTGTCTGTTACCAACTGTCAGACACTCTACATTGTTGTTATTCTGTGCTCCCCTTTCATGTGCCGGTAGCACGCGGGCGAACTTTATCTCAGTGTGTCCTATTAATTTCTCTATAATTCATAAATGATGGTCACATATGGAGGAATTGACATTGCGAGGAGTCAATCTTCGATCGTGACATTTACTGTGCCATCCTTTTAACTTTTTCCGTGCCCTTTGCCTTTCCTTTTTCTCACCCGCACCGTGACGTTGTTTCCGCTTTCATAGTTCGTTTTCTTATCATCTTTTGTCACTCCTTAATTTTACCTGATCGCGTGACCTATTTTTGAAACAACATTGACTTCTGTTGGTGCAGAGCGAACTTGCCACATTTATTTTTCCCTTATCGCCAGCTCCAGACGGAGTAAGAGTATACACTGAGCGACATTCCTTTTTTTAACCCAGACTTTTCATCATGGAAGATACGGAAACCATATTGTTCACAAGTTCCAATATGAATGGACAGACGGTAATGGGAGCTAAGTTGCCAGTTCGCACTTGACGTGTCGGAAGACGTCAATTTTGTTAAAGATGAAGACATGAACAGTAAGATAACAGATGTGATGTTGGAGTACGGAATGATACGTAATTGCTTCCGCCCAGACCTTGTTGTAATAAACAATTACAAGGAAATAACATCTGGGAGGAGATTATAATGTTAGATATGTGAAGTAGTGAGTTTGTAAACATGACAGGCGAAATGGAAGAAGCCAGGCCATATATGGTCATGGAAGACAGGTAGATAGAGTTTAATAAATGACATGTAAAGAAATATCTTGTGTGTCATGCAAAATATTCTACAGATGAGGGTAGTGGGGGAAAAAGACCCCTTACTGATATCAGACACTAATTCTTGGTTGGATTTACATGGAAGTGCTAAAATAAACCGCTTCTGATTGGAGCTTTAAAATTTCCTCATAGGTGATGGTCTGATTTGAACAGGTCTTTCTGATTTGAAAATAGAGAGTTCACTTGGCAGCTTCAACTGAGTTCTTAGCTGCCAGTAAAATGTCGGTTGGTTTCTGCTCCAGACGATGCTAGTTCTTTGCAGGTTATGGGCGGATTCACTCTCGTCACTGGCCAAGTCTGGTGGCTGCAACACATTCCTCGTAGCATCAAGGAGTATTTACGAAGATGACCCAGCGTCTGTTAAGACCCGTCTGCTATAGGTGTCTAGCTTTGACTGCAGGCCACTTATACCACTCACTTATTTCACAGATAGCACCACCAATTGGTACCACCGGCTAATATCATGAAATAAGAGAGAAACAAATACCCTCCTGAGTATTGGGTTTCCTGACACAAAGTGGGAAATTATTATTTTTGGTAATTGATGAGGAAATCATGGTTGTGTCAGAAAAATAGCACAAGATCATTGAAATCCCACGACAGTGTCAAGTAGAAAAGTGAATACCATCGCGGACCTCCAAGAAGGAAAGGGTTAGATCTAGGATAGGTATATAAGCGAACTCAGGTTGAATTTTGGACTCTAAAATTGTCATAACTGAAAAGACGTTCAGTGGACTGAAACACGCTTGTCGAAGCCACCCAGCCACAGAAAAGCAAAACTGACCTGCTTGTGAGCAGGCATGCATAAATGATAAGCTCAGATCCGTAATACTGTGTCTGAAGGGTGTGTTAAACTTACATTAATCGTTGGGCTACAAAGTTTTTCGGTTTATGTAAATTGCTGTAATATTTAACTCTCAAAGGACGTGATATTTTTTCTATTTTTGATTCAGTGAATTTTCTGTTGCTTTGAGTTTTCATGTAGTATTAAAGTTTAAGATTTCGGTTCTTTCCTAATTATTTAACCGTATAGCAAAGTGATGCATAGTTGTAATGGAAATTGAACCAGGATTAATAAAACAAAAATGGGACAGTATGAAACAAAAACTTAGTCCATATATACCTGCCCTGACAAATGACTCCCCATAATGAAACCTTGTGGAAATCTTCTCTTCTTCTTCTTTGATCCATAGCCGCCAACCGCCAAAGAAGTCAGTGGCCAGCCATCACGCCTGGTGGCGTCTTGTAGGTAAAAGGGTAAAGGATCCCGTTACACGCCCATTGAGGCATATTGGGAATATGGTGTTAGACCCATATTTACTCGACCGTCTGCACACTAGGGGTGATGTGGTCAGCATCAACTCCGGCCGCCTTAACCTTCCCAGAGTTGCTCTTTACGTCTTGTAGGGCAGCAACAAATTGATTCCCCTTTGCTCGGTCGGCGGCCATCCTTCGTACAGTGCTCTAACTCTGGTTCATTCTTTGCATCTCAGCTTCCACAGTTCTCCGCCAAGTTGTTTTTGGTCGGCCTCTCTTTCGCTTTCCCTCGGGGGTCCGTAGCATAGCTCTTCTTGTGATGGTATCAGGGTCCCTTCTGAGGGCGTGGCCAACCAAACTCCAGCGTCTGCCAGCTATGATGGTGTGTATGTCCTCTTGGTTACTCCGAATAAGTAGTTCTTGGTTGCTGATAGTATTCGGCAAAAAGATTCGGAGAATTTTCCTTAGGCAGATTGTGTGGAAGGAGGGAAGTTTCGACATTTCCTTCCCTGTTACTCTCTAGCATTTCGGACCATAGAGAAGCACAGAAAGTACACAGCTCTCATACAGTTTTAATTTGGTGTTTGTGCTGTACTGGGAAGACTTCCAAATGTTGTTGAGACTAGCAAAGGCTGTTCTCGCTTTATTCGTTCTGTTGTTAATGTCCTTGCTTGTTCCTCCGTCAGGTGTTACTATGCATCCTATGTAAGTAAATGTGTCTGTCTGTTCTAACTTCTTGTTCCTTGTTGTTATTGGCTCAGGACTGCCCACATTGCGTGTCATAACCTCTGCCTTCTTCAGATTGATGTTCAGACCAACCTGCTGGCCATACGTATTCAATCTATCGGTTTTTTTCTTGGATGTGTTGATCTGAATGCGCGAGTAGTGCAATGTCATCTGCATATTCCAGGTCTTCCAGTGTAGAAAGCGTTGTCCATCTAATTCCTCTTGGACTGCCTTCTGTTGTCTGGCGCAGCACCCAATCTATGGCTGTCAAAAATAATGTTGTTGATAAGGGGCATCCCTGTCGTACTCCTGTTTTCACTTCGAAAGTTAGATTACTCAATCCAACACTGCATGTAAAGTTAGATTAGGCTTTTTATGATGGAAACAATGCAGCTGGGAATTCCATAAGCCCTCAGTGTTTTCCATAGGCTGTCCCTGTGTATGCTGTCGAAAGCCTTTTCAAAATCAACAAAGTTAATGTAAAGCTGTCTCTGCCATTCTGAGCACTGCTCTATAATGTTCACGCGGGTGAATATATGATCTGCACATCTTCTGTTCTTTCTAAAAACCGCTTGTTCTTTCCTCAGCTTATGGTCAACTGCTTTTGAAATTATCTGCCTAGTATTTTACTGGGAACTGAGAGGAGAGTTATTCCTCTCCAGTGGTTGCAGTCTGCGTTGCCCTTCTTGTGTAATTTGACAATTATTCCTTTACTCCACTCTGTTGATATTGTCTCAGTCTCTCAGACTTGTGCAAATAGTGGTTTTAGTAGTTCTGCTGCTAGTTCAGGGTCTGCCTTGCATAACTTAGCATTTAGATTGTCGTGACCAGGCGCTTTTCCATTTTTCCCCCTTTGAAAGCTGTGATTTCTTCTTTTCGTGGAATGTATTTACGTCTAAGTCACTTTCAGCCTCAGGAACATTCAGCTGAGTCTCTGGTGGTTCCTTATTCAGTGTTTCTCTGAAGTGCACTGCCCATCTTGTTTCCTGCCCCTGTGCTGTGGTGATGAGATTTCCTTGCTCGTCTCTTACTAAGGTTATGTTGTTTGTACCTCGTTTTCCGCTGATAGTGTTAGTTATTTTATTAACTGTGTTTTGTTCATTTCTTAGTGCTGCCTCTTCTGACTGTCTTGCAAGGTCACCCAGAACATGTCATTTTGTTAGCACGGGTTTGATGTGTTACTTCCTTGTCCAGCTGACTGTACTGTTCACTACATAATGCCTTTAACCTGAGAGACAGCTTCCGTTTTCTTCTTCATCATCCTCCATAATAATTGACTCGCTAGACAGGAGGGGAACGGCGGATCAAAAAGGAAAAAAATATGACTGGAAAGGCTAGGAGACGCAATTGGGGGGGATGGAGGAAAGAAAAAAAATTCACGTCCCCCAAATTGACACGAGGTACGGAATTGGACGTTTTGCGATAACAAGCCCTTGATTTGAATTCAGCGGCTAAACGCAGATGTTAGGAATATTACAAAAATTAAAAAGTAACTTTTCTTTAATATTAATGTTAGGAATATAAAAATTAGCTGGCCGGATGGCCTATTCTGAGCAGTGAACTAATATGGTCTTAATTTTACAGACGGATAGATAATATTGAAGATAATGACAAAAGACAGTGTAGTTCACATCATCGCTAGACTGTATTGAATCTAAAAGTGTCGCAATTTGCACACAAAACCACGACCTTGGACGCAGGTGTTCAAATTTACTTAGTATGGGGGAGAGGGTTTTTGAGCGGTAGCTGTGTCTAAATATAACTTTTATCGACAAAATTTTGGAGGGGAGAGAAAGGTTGGTTCAAAAATCAAGCACAATTATGTAGAAACACAAGTAGAGACGGACAGACTAACAGATAACCATCCATACTTGACTGAAGCATGACTGAAATGACTTTAGTGTAGGAATTTGAATTTAAAGTAAAACTAGGCAGTGATTGGCCACAGACAATCATATTATTAGCGCTCAGAGCGCATTTGGGGCCATTCTTCAACAGTTGTTCAGTGATAGACACAGATTTTAAAGTGTGGTGATTTCCATATGAAAGAAAGTGAAAGAAAGTTAGGGACGCCATACTATAGCCAGCAGCTCAGCTGAGTTTTGCTAGCAATTCTGTGTTATTTATTCATAATCTGGTAAGATTGAAATTATTTCTTTATATATTTTGAATATTGTTTCATGTTTGAGTGATTTGATACTGCCATATCGAAATCTAGCCTTACAAACAAGTAGGGATTTGCTCTAGACCCCCCGCCCTAGTCAGGGTCTAGGGACCAACAATGTACATAAACTCCAGCAAGGATTATGCAAGACAGATCAAGTGTTGAGAATAATGATACATATTACCTATCCTCTTTTAGGGCCGAAAACTAATAAACATTTTTCAGGATCTATAGTCTGGGAGGATCTATCTGATGTAAAACCACCATGGTAAATGTGCTGTTTGGTCAGAGAGATCTGACCTGTCTGTATGATGTGGTTGTTGTGTCACTGTTGTGTCCAGACGTGGGTAGAGAATAGATTTTGACACATGGCCCATACTTTGATTGCAGAGCTGCGAGTTTCTGTCGTCAACAAAGCCGGGTCTATTCAGTTGGTGACTTTACTCGAGTGTATCTGTGCAGTATTTGTGACAGAGACCACCATTATTGCCCGCCAGCACGGAGAGGTGGGACCACCTGATTTCAGCACCAGAGCGACAACTACCAGATGAGTGAGCCTCTGGTCTGCTGGACTTTCACCAACGCCCTTTAGTTACTAAGAACCCCATAAAGATTCCCACCATTTTCTGGACACTGTGTAGTCAATATAGACAGGTGTGATGAGGCCACCCCAACAGCACAAACAGTACTATCCTCCCAAGTAGATGACTACTATAACATTTTAATAAAACTAACTAGTATAGTACATATATATGTACACTATTGCATTTATGATATAATATTCTATGCATTTCTTTTCATAATCTCTAAATCCTTTTAAGTTCTGGTCAACCTAAAAAATTGACACAGAACAAAATAAATGTAATATACTTATATCAAAAAATTTTACACACGTGAGTTAGTTCAGTGTATTTTAACATTTATTAATATTATTAGTCTTGTTAATATCTGTGGGTATATTTATAATCCATTACACCACACTACATATCATAACCCTAGACACTTTACGTAGCCACATTCATTAAAAAAAAAATTAAGTGTGAGGTCGTAGTGGTAGCAAGAAAGGCCTTCTGACAATTCACCACTACATTTTATCTCAGGAGCCTTCACAGCTGGCCTCATACAATTTACATTTAGTAATAACACCATCATACAATACCATCCAACACCACTACAATATTGGGGTCTTGTCCAGGGATAATTAGCCCAACAGTAATATTAGGATCTCCTGGTGGGAGAAATAAAAGTAGGGAAATAAATTGTAAAATTTCCCTTAAAATTAAAAGTGTCCCTGCAGATAAAAGTTGGTGAATCTTCACAGCCAGTAATAATTAATTAGTTAACTGGTTAGTTAGAATTAGTTAGACTATAGTCATAAGAAGTACTTAGTGTATTTACTGGTTAGAAATTTAGCTTGTATATTATTATATTGTCTAAAAAGTATGGCGGAGCTGGCAAAATTTAGATCAGCTGCTGTGCTCACCGCGAAGGAGATGGGAATGGATGGTCAAATTTTAATTCAATACGTAACGACTGAATGTGATAAATATATTGAACGGGAAGAAAGGAGGTTAGTTGAAGAGAAGAGGTTAGAGGCTGATAGAGAAATTAAGAGGCTGCAGATTGAGGCAGAAGAAAAAAGGTTGACTGCCGAAAGGGAGGCAGAAGAAAAACGACAGCAAAGGGAGGCAGAAGAAAAACGACAGCAAAGGGAGGCAGAAGAAAAACGACAGCAAAGGGAGGCAGAAGATAGAAGGTTGCAGAGGGAGCACGAATTACGACTAAGGGAGCTGGAATTACAAGGCCCGGCCCCTGAAAATGGTGCCAGCCCTTTTGCCTCAGATGCTACGCCCAGTCTGGGAGCCTCAAACTCAGCTATGGGGTTTCATTTAGACCATTTTGTTGAAAAAGACGATGACATAGAGGGGTACCTAGGACGTTTTGAGTTATTAGCTACTACATATGGGTTAGAGAGAGAGAGGTGGAGTTTAAAGCTATCACAGGGATTGAGGGGTACTTCTTATGAAGTATTTGCTAAAATGAACAGGGAAGACCAAGACAATTATGACATGTTAAAGCAGGCTTTGTTATTAAGGTACGAGAAGAATGGTGAATTTTATCGTAAGAAATTTAGAAATGCTAAACTGTTGTCTGGGGAGACATACCACCAATTCTCTGCTAGACTAGAAACCTATTTGGAGAAATGGACGGCTCTGGGGAAGACCCAAGATCTTAAAGAAATGATCATGATTGAGCAATTGAGAGAGTCCATGGCTCCAGACATGAGAAAATTTCTCATGGAACAAGGTGCAGAGAAGTTGGGGGAAATTTTAAATGTTGCTGAGAGGTATCAGGCAGCTCAGGCAGAGGTAAGTGGTGCTAAGAAGAAGCACATAGACAATTTTAAAGCTCCACAGCAATTTAATAAATTTGATACTAGAGAGCAGGGAAATAAAGGTAGGACAAACTTTGAGCGGCCAAGAAATGACTATCGCGACAGAAACTCACAGTTCAATGACCAAAAGTTCAATGAAAGAAAACCGTTGAACCAAGGAAAAAGATGGTGTAAATGGTGCAAGAAGGATAACCATAACACCGAATTTTGTAGAAGGAAACCTTCAAACATTGCTGCAATGAAGTCGGGGACGCAAAGATTAAAGGTTAATCCTAAGGGACAACAGGAACCTTATCACCCCCCAGTTTGTGAGGATGTTATTTGTAATGGGGTCACCATAAGGTGCCTTTATGATACAGGTTTGGATTATGATTCAGTTGTGAAGTCTAGCCTAGTGGACCCAAGTCAGTATACCACAGAAACAGTGGAAATACAAGGGGCGACTAAGGACATACCACTCATGACACTTCCCATCGCAAGGATAACGGTGAAAACTCGCTATGTGGAAGGAGAAATCAGAGCAGCAGTGATAGATGAACCAATCTACCCTCTGATATTGGGGTGTAGATACGTCTTCTTGGGGAATCCCGAGAAACCTGTGATCATGGCGACAGTGCAGACCAGGTCACAGAAGAAGGAGGAAGAAGGTGAACCTATAAATGCTCATCCAGAGGAGATGAGGAAGGCGCAGGCTGAGGATAGGACACTCAAGCCCTGTTTTAAAAAATTGCCCAAATGCCACACACCTCCGAGCAAGGGGGAATATTTCATGAAGAACAAACTCTTATACAGGAAGGCCGGAACTGGAACAAATGGTCACAACCAGCTGGTTCTTCCCACTTCATATAGAGATAAAGTGATGGAACTCGGGCATGCGATTCCCTTCAGTGGTCACATGGGGATCAGCGCCACAGGACAGCGTATAGCTTGTCATTACTTCTGGCCAGGGATAACGGAGGATATAAAAAGATATGTCAAATCCTGCCCAGAATGTCAAAGGGTAGCTCCAAAGCACTGGACTGCTCCTGCAACTCTAGGGGAAATGCCCATAGTGGGAACACCTTTTGAGAGGGTTGCAGTGGATATTGTAGGACCTCTCACTCGGACCAAGAGGAGGAACAGTTACATCCTTACTCTGGTGGACACTTGTTCTATGTGGGGAGAGGCGGTAGCCCTGCCATCAATTGATTCAAAACATGTAGCAGAGGCACTACTTACAATATTTACCCGATTAGGATTCCCGCATCAAATCTTGACGGATAATGGATCGCAGTTCAAGGGGAAACTAACGGAAGAAGTTTTTAAGCTATTTCAAGCCAGGCACTTTCATTGTAGTCCGTACCATCCACAAGGGAACGGCCAGGTAGAGAGGTTCAATGGGACTCTCATTTCTATCCTGAGAAAGCTGGCACACGAAAAAACCGGATCTGTGGGATCAATTCCTGCCCGCCGCATTGTTTGCGTACCGGGAGGTACCACATAGTTCAACCGGGATGGCTCCCGCAACTCTGCTATTTGGGAGGCCAATAAAAGGTCCATTAGAAGCCCTATTAAGGACCTGGACAGATGAGAAGGCGGAAGAGACTGTTACCTCATCATATCAATATGTGAACGAACTGACCACTCGTTTGAAAGCTGGATGGAAACTGGCAAATGATAATTTGAAACAAGCCAGGAAGAAACATGCAGCATATTTTAATAGGAAGGCAAAGGACAGGGAACTGGCAGTCGGAGAGAAGGTGCTGCTTCTACTACCGGGAAGCCAGAATAAATTACAAATTGGTTGGCAAGGTCCATATACGGTTCTAGAGAAGGTGTCTAGAACAAACTATAAAATTGACAAAAAGGGGAAGGAAAAAGTTTATCATGTAAACCTGTTAAAGAAGTATCTGGACAGACCACTCCAGGAAAGCACCCCTTTATTGACCTTGGCTATTGCAACCCAGATGCAAAAGGAACCACTCACCTCACATGAATACCCATTACATCCTTGTGAAACAGCAGCACAGGTAAAAGTCAGTAAGCACCTGACTAAAAACCAGAGGGAGAGGTTCAACAGGTTCTGGAGGAACATACAGATGTATTAACAGATAAACCAGGCCATACAAATTTGCTACAGTATGACATGAAACTGGTAGACTCAAACCCAATCTGTATGAGAGCCTATTCTATTCCGTTCGCGAAGGAGAAGGCATTGAAGGAAGAAATAGAGTATTTGTTGAAGGAGGGGATTATTTCGCACAGTGAATCATCTTTTAGTTCTAGTGTCGTTTTGTTGAGAAAACCGTCTGGGGAACACAGACTGTGCATAGATTACAGGAAACTGAATGCTGTCACAGAAGGACAAGTGGATCCATTACCAGACACAAAAACAGTTATTTGCCAGACTGAACAAGGCAAAATACTTTTCAAAGGTGGATCTTAGTAAAGGCTATTACCAGATCCCAGTGAAGCCTGAAGTGAGACCTTATTTGGCTTTTAGCACTTCGGATGGACATTATGAATTCAATATGCTACCATTCGGACTGAAAAATGCTCCGAGTGTGTTTTCAAGGATGATGCGAAAATTGTTGGACCCCCTGAATAACCCATGTATCACAAATTTCATGGATGATATTCTCGTCGCCACAGAGACATTTGAAGAACACATTGAAGCTCTGGAGATGTTGTTTGATAGACTTCGGGAGGCGAACTTAACTGCTAGGCCAACAAAATGTTGTATTGGATGCAAAGAGTTGGAATTCTTGGGACACACGGTATATCAGGGTAATATGACCCCTGATCCTAAGAATTTGGAAAAACTGCAGAGAGCACCTAGGCCGCAAACAAAAAAGGACGTGCGATCATTCGTGTCGTTATGCGGATTTTATCAGAAATACATCAAAAATTTTAACGCTATTTGTGCTCCTCTGACTGATCTGACTCGCAAGGGACTTCCAGATAAAATTATTTGGACTGCACAATGTGAACTAGCATTTCAAGAGTTAAAGGAAAAACTCACTAGCAAGCCTATTCTCAAACTGCCTGATTTGACACAGGACTTTGTCTTAAGAACCGATGCAAGTAATGTAGGACTCGGAGGGGCTTTGTTGCAAAGATCATCTTCACCTGATGGGGAACTTAAACCAGTCGCTTATGCAAGCCGCAAATTGAATAAGGCGGAACAAGGATACTCCACAAGCGAAAAGGAATGTTTAGCATTAATCTGGGCAATAAAGAAGTTTCAAATCTATCTGTATGGTAGGACATTTGTGGTGGAGACGGACCATCAGCCTCTCGTGTTCTTGTCTCAGGCTAAGCATGAAAACGCAAGATTGCTGAGGTGGTCTTTATTGCTTCAACCTTATCAGTTCAGTATCCAATATATCCCAGGCAAATTGAATGTCGGTGCAGATTTCCTCAGTCGGCACCCCTGTGATCAAAATTAGAGTAGTGGCAGACGTGAGGAGTAATTTTACCTATGTGTATCGCTGGTTTTGAAACTTGCCATAGGCATGTTTTCAAGTGGGGAGATGTGTAGTGAAATTGACAGAGATACAACGGTAAAATCCCTCCAAAGATAACATTTAAGGATAAAAACATAATGCGTAGGCTGCTGATGTACATGATCGCCTAGACCGCGGGTCATCATCCTCCATAATAATTGACTCGCTAGACAGGAGGGGAACGGCGGATCAAAAAGGAAAAAAATATGACTGGAAAGGCTAGGAGACGCAATTGGGGGGGATGGAGGAAAGAAAAAAAATTCACGTCCCCCAAATTGACACGAGGTACGGAATTGGACGTTTTGCGATAACAAGCCCTTGATTTGAATTCAGCGGCTAAACGCAGATGTTAGGAATATTACAAAAATTAAAAAGTAACTTTTCTTTAATATTAATGTTAGGAATATAAAAATTAGCTGGCCGGATGGCCTATTCTGAGCAGTGAACTAATATGGTCTTAATTTTACAGACGGATAGATAATATTGAAGATAATGACAAAAGACAGTGTAGTTCACATCATCGCTAGACTGTATTGAATCTAAAAGTGTCGCAATTTGCACACAAAACCACGACCTTGGACGCAGGTGTTCAAATTTACTTAGTATGGGGGAGAGGGTTTTTGAGCGGTAGCTGTGTCTAAATATAACTTTTATCGACAAAATTTTGGAGGGGAGAGAAAGGTTGGTTCAAAAATCAAGCACAATTATGTAGAAACACAAGTAGAGACGGACAGACTAACAGATAACCATCCATACTTGACTGAAGCATGACTGAAATGACTTTAGTGTAGGAATTTGAATTTAAAGTAAAACTAGGCAGTGATTGGCCACAGACAATCATATTATTAGCGCTCAGAGCGCATTTGGGGCCATTCTTCAACAGTTGTTCAGTGATAGACACAGATTTTAAAGTGTGGTGATTTCCATATGAAAGAAAGTGAAAGAAAGTTAGGGACGCCATACTATAGCCAGCAGCTCAGCTGAGTTTTGCTAGCAATTCTGTGTTATTTATTCATAATCTGGTAAGATTGAAATTATTTCTTTATATATTTTGAATATTGTTTCATGTTTGAGTGATTTGATACTGCCATATCGAAATCTAGCCTTACAAACAAGTAGGGATTTGCTCTAGACCCCCCGCCCTAGTCAGGGTCTAGGGACCAACAATGTACATAAACTCCAGCAAGGATTATGCAAGACAGATCAAGTGTTGAGAATAATGATACATATTACCTATCCTCTTTTAGGGCCGAAAACTAATAAACATTTTTCAGGATCTATAGTCTGGGAGGATCTATCTGATGTAAAACCACCATGGTAAATGTGCTGTTTGGTCAGAGAGATCTGACCTGTCTGTATGATGTGGTTGTTGTGTCACTGTTGTGTCCAGACGTGGGTAGAGAATAGATTTTGACACATGGCCCATACTTTGATTGCAGAGCTGCGAGTTTCTGTCGTCAACAAAGCCGGGTCTATTCAGTTGGTGACTTTACTCGAGTGTATCTGTGCAGTATTTGTGACAGAGACCACCATTATTGCCCGCCAGCACGGAGAGGTGGGACCACCTGATTTCAGCACCAGAGCGACAACTACCAGATGAGTGAGCCTCTGGTCTGCTGGACTTTCACCAACGCCCTTTAGTTACTAAGAACCCCATAAAGATTCCCACCATTTTCTGGACACTGTGTAGTCAATATAGACAGGTGTGATGAGGCCACCCCAACAGCACAAACAGTACTATCCTCCCAAGTAGATGACTACTATAACATTTTAATAAAACTAACTAGTATAGTACATATATATGTACACTATTGCATTTATGATATAATATTCTATGCATTTCTTTTCATAATCTCTAAATCCTTTTAAGTTCTGGTCAACCTAAAAATTGACACAGAACAAAATAAATGTAATATACTTATATCAAAAAATTTTACACACGTGAGTTAGTTCAGTGTATTTTAACATTTATTAATATTATTAGTCTTGTTAATATCTGTGGGTATATTTATAATCCATTACACCACACTACATATCATAACCCTAGACACTTTACGTAGCCACATTCATTAAAAAAAAATTAAGTGTGAGGTCGTAGTGGTAGCAAGAAAGGCCTTCTGACAATTCACCACTACATTTTATCTCAGGAGCCTTCACAGCTGGCCTCATACAATTTACATTTAGTAATAACACCATCATACAATACCATCCAACACCACTACATCGACCACGAAAGCTTTTCTAGTGAGGGGGTCCTTAAGTTTCGTGATGTTATATCTTTTCTGTTTGACTGCAACTGGTCGAGCAGCTCTGAGTTTCATTTTCAGTCTTGCTACTATTAGGTGATGTTCACTTCCCACATCTGCACCTCTTCTTACTTTCACGTCTTGTAATGCATGTTTCCATCTGCCATTGATCATTTTGTGATTTTGTGGAAATAGGCCCAAAAAAACTGGCCTCTCGTTCATTTGTAAAAACTTGTAAATGATGTCTATAGTCTAACGATGTATGTTATTGATTGTATGACGTCCGTCTTTGATTAACCTGACCACGGCCTCGTGGACTATGTTCTCTAAACGAGGATTCTGATCAATTATGGCCCGTTATCATTGGAGGATCGTCTTGGTGATAGGAAACTGACACCATATATATATATATATATATATATATATATATATATATATATATATATATATATATATATATATATATATATATATATATATATATATATATATATGTGTGTGTGTGTGTGTGTGTGTGTGTATATATAAAATATGCATTTGTTTCAGGTTCTTATCTGAGAGAGTAACAACAAAAGCTGCTGATAAGATGCATAAAAAACTGCAGTGTGTGGTTCAAGGACCACCTCTGCAAATTGGCCAGATAGTAGCATTGTGGCTGCCTGTGTAGGTCAATTAATTATCTTGGACATCAACACCTGATGTATGACGAGAAGTGTCTGCAGTGACAGGACCTGAATTAGATCAATGCTCATTACTTTGAAGAAACAAGATCCAGAAGTCATCAGTTATCCGACATGATCAACATAGACATTGACAATAATTATAATATTCCAACTTGTGATTTGTGTAAATATATATCTGCAATCTTTGCCAAATTTCTATTTTAATTAATAAATGCAGAGATACTGTATATTTTATAAATCGCAGTTGATTGATTTTGTTTAAATTCCAGTTCTGTTCGAAATGTTGTTATTGTGTGGAAATTAGGACAATTATTTAATATTTAAAAATTGGTAGGGACAATTAACGAGCTGCATTTGATATCAGCTATTAGTAGAGACACACTTGGAGCAATAGGATAGATTTAGCGAGAAAGTGATTTACTTCACAGCTTTCTTCTACAGTTACTATCTAAAGCTATACAGTTAACTGTATGACTTGTCCTATGTCATCCTGCACTAGTTCATCAGTTCGCTTCTCCATTTCTGGGAACTATATCTATTATTTTCTATCCAACATCCATCTTGCCACAATGAGAAATACAGAATTTCTATTAGGAAATAAAGGACAAGGTAGACTCATGGAGAAAAAAAATAATACACAAAATGCGGAGAGAGAATGTAACTGATGATTGCACATTTGATAGTCACGGATTGACCTCTGACACATCTGGTTTCTATTTACACAATTACACTAATAAAGAGAACACTATAAATCTTAGCCCTCAGGCTAGGCATCCGTGCATCAGAAGAGAGCAGACGTTATTATTGGAAGCTGTATATAATACGTTTTAAATTATGATAAGCACGCTGTATAAATAAATAAGAATCCTTCAAAACAAGTAGGTCATGTAAAGTTTATAAGTAGGGAAGACTGGAAGAATGGCTGATCCTCGGAAGCCTCCCCCTTCTGAATACGCCCTTGTTACAGCTGTTGTGGCACTTATTTGAAGAAACCAGGTCCACAAAATTCAGAAAAATGTTTAAGATCATTTTGTTATAAATGGCTATTTAATTTGAATACACTGCGGGGGGAATATAGTGTTACGTATATGTGAACATCCATGGATCACGTGATACATGACATCACCTATTTACATAAAGTGTATGTAACAATACCCAGAGCTGAAAGAGCCTTTTCGTTACAGCAATTCAAACAAATAAGAGCTCCATATCCTACATTTAACATAACAGTGTTCCAAGCATTCCTCGACGCAAAGTCACCAGTGTTTTTATCTAGGCTAAATCGCTTTTTTAAATATTTATTTTTAGTCTTTAAAACATACATTTTTATCATGTTTAATTGAAATCGTGTTTAACGCGTCACACGGAAAACAGTTTGACGTCATGGTGATCTGTCAACACTTGATAAGAAACCCGGTGTTTCCCAACCTTGCAACTCCAGCGATAAAAGTGGTTCTATATTCAGTCTTTTTTAAAATGGTCGGCAAAAATTCAAGGCCTAAAATCTGCACGACGTGACTTGAAAGAGTCGTATCTATTCCGCCTGTAAATATGATGACAGGTAGTTATGTTCCTGTTCAAAGATTTTTTATCATAATGAAAGCACAAGTCATTTGAAAATAACAATTCAGCAGATTTTATTCGCAACGTTATGACAGAAAGAACATCATCATCACGTTTCTTTTGCTCCTTATGCATGGATCCAGTACTTGACTTAGCCCACATGATGGAGACCTACATCAAAATATTGGTGTGCTGTTGCTATAGTGATTTATGTAGCTATTTATTTTGTGTGATGAGGTTGCCAGGACCTTTTTAATATTATCTTACCGGCTGTTTGAAGGAACAATTGTCCTATTCTTGCATTGTCCTCTCACAGGTCCCTGGGCTTTACACGAGGCTAATGTCAACACAGGAGTGCACTGATGGACCGAAAATTAGGGGCACCCACGATCGAGTGCACGATTCAACATAACACATGATGATGATAATGGTGAAGGGGTGGTGGTGGTACTGAGATTTTGTGTCTGGTGTTTGTTAACATGGAGGAATCTGGCTGTTTTAGCACCAACATGGAGGAATCTGGCTGTTTTAACACCAACATGGAGGAATTTGGCTGTTTTAGCACCAACATGGAGGAATCTAGCTGTTTTAGCACCAACATGGAGAAATTTGGCTGTTTTAGCACCAACATGGAGGAATCTGGCTGTTTTAGCACCAACATGGAGGAATTTGGCTGTTTTAGCACCAACATGGAGGAATCTGGCTGTTTTGGCACCACCATGGAGGAATTTGGCTCTTTTAGCACCAACGTGGAGGCATTTGGCTGTTTTGGCACCAACATGGAGGAATCTGGCTGTTTTAGCACCAACGTGGAAGCATTTGGCTGTTTTAGCACCGACATGAAGGCATCTGGCTGTTTTAGCACCAACATGGAGGAATCTGGCTGTTTTAGCACCAACATGGAGGAATCTGGCTGTTTTAGCACCAACATGGAGAAATTTGGCTGTTTTAGCACCAACATGGAGGAATCTGGCTGTTTTAGCACCAACATGGAGGAATCTGGCTGTTTTAGCACCAACATGGAGGAATTTGGCTGTTTTAGCACCAACATGGAGGAATTTGGCTGTTTTAGCACCAACATTGAGAAATTTGGCTGTTTTAGCGCCAACATGGAGGAATTTGGCTGTTTTAGCACCAACATGGAGGCATCTGGCTGTTTTAGCACCAACATGGAGGAATTTGGCTGTATTAGCACCAACATGGAGGAATCTGGCTGTTTTAGCACCAACATGGAGGAATTTGGCTGTTTTAGCACCAACATGGAGGAATCTGGCTGTTTTAGCACCAACATGGAGGAATTTGGCTGTTTTAGCACCAACATGGAGGAATCTGGCTGTTTTAGCACCAACGTGGAGGAATTTGGCTGTTTTAGCACCAACATGGAGGAATCTGTCTGTTTTAGCACCAACATAAACTCTCTCCAATAACCTCATACACACTCCACGGGCAATAGCTTTGTCATTTTATTGCATTCTGACTCCACAGTTAACAAGAATCCTCTCTTATTGCCAATCCTTAGAATGTTCTTCCTTGTTTCTTCATTAGTTCTTATTACTGCATGCTCCAAATGGAGTAGACATGGACGCAGTGATGACTGATTATAATCGCGTTCTCTAAGACCTTTGTTAATTAATCCTCATATTGTCGTAATGCTGGCTGTGAACGGTAAGCTCACTTTCTCAGCTCGGCGTCCATATTTTTCCAAGTCCATACATTTAAATTCATGTACACACTTGTATAAATAAATGAATGGGTGGGAAAAAAAAATCTAAAACAGGTGATTCGTCTTACGAGGACAAAAGACAAAGAAAATAGCCAACGTTACGGCCACAAGGCCTTCGCCAGGGAAAGGAAAGAAAGTGAAGATAGATAGGACACATAAGAACCTAAATAAATATAAAAATTAAACCTAGGTACTTCCCTGAAAGCATCGAAGTCCTTCCACTTTTGCTGCCCGCGAACGGACGAGCGTGCCGGAAAAGGAAATGACTGTCACCACCGGATGTACGCAATACATACTAAACAACTAAAAAACGAAACTGAACAATAAACTACCCAAACGTAATATTAGTGGGGACTGGAAATAGAAGAGGACAGAATGAGTTGGAGATAAATAAATTTGAAATAAAAAATCAAGACATATTAAAAACAGTGTATTTTATATTCAAACATATTATTAGAAGGCGGCAGAAAAATGGAAAAATAGGATAAAAGTGAAAAGAGTCAAAATAGAACAAGAGAGGAAAGGGTGACCTCAGACAAAGGTGTGTAGAGTGTTAAGACCAGCTGGTTTTAGACACCCCATGCGGTGGATTTTTTTTTTTTTCGTACGCCCGCTAATACTCGAGGCGAAATCTCAGGTTATTATTAATGTCTAACCTGACATTGATTTTTACGTGAGTATCCTATTTTCTTGTACAGAGACAAGTGTCCCTCGCCATTCAGGCAGATACTCGCCGTTTTCGGAAGTACCCATTAGAGCTGGGTCGGCTCAGGAGCCGCCAGTCCCTGGTCGACGACACTCCTTCAAATGTCCTCGCCAGGTCTCGAGTTAATCCAGTCCAAATCCCGGTCGACGAAAAATCCTCAAATGCCGTCGCCCGGGTTTGATCCTGAATCACCCGGTCGCCAGAGCGGTGTTGTAACCACTACGCTAGCGCGGCTCCCATGCGGTGGATAAGACGGTTCTCAAGCTGTTCTCGGCTAGCAGTGTCAGAGGAGCAGGATCTGCTCGCCGTGACCTGGATGTCGATGGGACCATCGTGGTCAGGACCATTAAAGTGTATGGCATCTGGTGTGGATTTTTGCTGAGAGATGTCATTCAAGTGCTGGCTGAATCTGTCCCCAAGTCGTTTGCCTGTTTGGCCAATATAGATTTTTCAGCAAAGTTTACATATGATCGTATAAATAACATTGCGCGACTCACACGTGAAGCTACTGGTGATGGTGTACGTAGCCTCAGGAAAAGACACCTTGTGGGTTGAGATGACATACTTGCACGTGTCGCATCGTGTCCGACCACAGGGTAGTGTGCCAAAGTGAGTGGCATTCTCCTTTGGAAGACGGCTGTGAACAAGAAGATCCTTCAAGTTCTTCTCGCGTCTATATGCCACCAAAGATGCTTCACCGAAGACTTCTTGGGTCACAAACTCTGCTTGGAGGATAGGGAGGTGGCGGAAAAGGATCTATTTGACTGCAGTACTGTGAGGTTGATAGGTCAAGATTAATTTGACTCTATCCGAAGTGGGTTTATAGTGAGGTTTGAGTGCCTCCTGACTAGAGATGGGGAGCACACGTTGGAGGGCAGAGGTGAGAACATGTTCCGGATAAAGTCTGCTACGGAAGAAATCCAGCATCTCATTGGCTCGGAAGTGGAAGTCATCGTCGTCTAGGCACAAACGGCGGAGGCGGAGGAGTTGTTAGAATCGAAGGGAGTCACGACAAGCCCGAGGATAAGAAGAGGTATACAGAAGGTAGCTATGGGCATCTGTCGGCTTGTAGTATACTGAGGTATTAAGGCCGGAAGGCGTGATAGTAACAGTAATGTCAAGAAAGTTGACAGATACTGTGGAGATGAGGGAGGTGAACTTGATGGTGGGGTAGATGTGGTTGACAAAGTCGATGAAGCGGGATAAATCAGTCTTGGACATATCTCTGAGCCCTATGCCATCATCGATATATTTGCGGTAAAACCCGGGGAAAGGACCGCAGTTTTGTTGCCATATCTGATGCTCCAAGTGGCCCGTGAACAAGCAGGCATAGCTAGGACCCATCTTCGTTCCCATGGCAACACCACTAATTTGGTAAAAAAAACTGACCATTGAATTCAAAAAAATTAAGAAAGCATTTAAGCCCTAAGCAGCTGAAAGGTAATTGTGATGATGATGACTGTCATGAAGTGGGGAATTGGTGAGTGCCGTGTGAGGTTATGAAAGACAACACAACAGGAATGAACTCAGAACGCTGGCTTGCAGTTCCACGAGCGTTTCAACCATGTCAAGTCCTGAATAGCATAAATTGAATAGTCATATCTCAGCTTCACAACAGTTACATCTCAGCTTTACAACAGTTGCATCTCAGCCTTACAATAGTCACATCTCAGCCTTACAAATGTCACATGTGTGGCATTGTGAAAAAAAATACCGTGGCAATTCTTATAAAGCAAATCAGAACCAACCAATCAGAAAAGCGTTATTTCTGGCAGCCTGTTTATGGTAATTTCACAATAGCGGAACAAGCTGTCGGAATCTGTGCTAGTGGGGGTTAGAATTAGCCAGATATTCCAGAAATGGATTATTACAGCATATTTCTTCTAAACCCGTAGGAATTTAATTGCATGTTATAAAGACTGTGATAACTGCAGTTATGCCTGTCAGCTTGTTGTAGAAATCGTGTACTGTTCACTTTAAGAATTCTCATAAAATCGAAATCAGCTCAAGATGGGACAAAACCTATATCTAATGAAAACCACGAATGAGCTTAATAAAAGGAGATATGAAGGAAAGTGACAGCGATTATGGTTGAAGAGGAAAGGGAAGTTATGTGTAGTGGAAATAGCACAAACTGCAAAATCTGCTCTCGAGAGACTGGAACAATTTTGACTAAGTTCTGGATGACGTAAGTGCTCTATCGGTCGATCGCACTACGCCTATATAAACAGCGGCACATTTAAAATCGATACACACGCACGAAATCAGCTTACTCAGCTGACAGAAGGTGACAGAGCGAGCGCAGAATTCATTCCATTGTGTCTAAGTGGCAGCCTACCTTGATTCAATCAGTGTCTAGCTAGTGTATTTTGAACATCCAGAGGGTATGTGGAATTACTGTATAAACATATGAAATTAACAACCGTTTATTTCAGCATTTCAGTTGGTTGATGTACATAATTATGATGATTAATGTACAATGTATAATACTTATATTAATTGGCATAATTATTGAAGATTGAAACCGACAATATAACCTACAGTGACTCAGCAGAGTCCTGTCAACAGTCCTTATCAGGATTAATACAACCTGCTAGAAAGTTACAGCATTTTTCAGAGCTGACTTGACAGGCAGAGGAAGTAAAGGTGACTAAGACATCATACCATGAGTGTAAATAGTTGATGTATTCTATATATATGATATTATTGTAACTTTAGTAGTGTATCAGCATATAGACACCTATACCACTGACAAATGTAACAAAAACATGTTTCCATTACATACACATGCATAACTGATGATAACAACACTCACCTACACTAGGCTAGTAGAAACCCATAGGAAGAAGCTATCCACATGGTCTGTGTTGTTTCAGTTTTCATATAGTAGAAGTCAAATCTGGAAGTGAGATCAATCAGTGTTATCCTGCATAGTAACAAGAAACACTACATTCTGGTCGACTCCTATTTGCTGTTCTCCATATTGTATTGACAGTTCAATAAAGAGTCTACCATGCTGTGTCAACATTTACTGGTTGAGGCATTGTCGCTCATCATTCCAGGACTTTAGGTGACAACAGTCACAAACTGTTGCACACAACGAGAACCAGAAGAGTAATCACATAATGAACAATTTTGCGAACATTAGTCAGTGAAATAGACAGAATAACACAGAAACTGTTGTTGTTTAAATTCAAATTCATTCTGTGAATATTTTGCGTAAATATATAAATACTGTACTAGCAACAACCCGCCAAAATTTGCAGCTTTTTAATTATAGTGTGCTGTTTCCGTTCCTGGATGAGCAGATAGAAGTACATTCTTATAGTCCGTTCGGAAATTCGTGCCCATAGAAAGCGTCAATTTTCTCCAAAACTGTTTGTTGTATGGACATGAATTTTTGCATGCAGTCTTAGATTTTCCATGCAGTTATTAATATATTTTTTGCCCTTACAAAACTCATGTCATGTTCGAATTTTCTTCTTTACGTTATATAGAAAACTCTTATCGTTGTCTGGTTTAATTTTTCTGAGTTTTACAGGAAAGTTACAAGATCCGTTCAAAAATATTTGTTTTTGTTTGAATTAGTGTAGTGACTACATGTCCGCACGAGTGCGCACCTATTGTACACAGTCGCGAGTAACTAATTCAAACAAAAAAAAAAACAATATTTTTGAACGGATCTTGTAACTTTGCTGTAAAACTACTAAAAATTAACCCAGACAACAGTAAGAGTTTTTTATATAACGTAAAAAAGAAAATTCGAACATGACATGAGTTTTGTAAGGGCAAAAAATATATTAATAACTGCATGGAAAATCTAAGACTGCATGCAAAAATTCATGTCCATACAACAAACAGTTTTGGAGAAAATTGACGCTTTCTGTGGGCACGAATTTCCGAACGGACTATAGAATGTTTTTGATTTCACTTTGGTATGTTATTGGCTCATGCACACCAATTTTTACGCACTTTTACTTTGTCGAGCGCTACTAATTTCGTGAAAGAATTAAAAAAAAAATAATAATAATAAATAAAACCAAAAGTATTTGTTTTATAAAACACCCACGCCGTGCAAGTTGCACACCGTGCGTTGCGCACTTTTTTTTCTGGCGCGAATTACAATTTGAGTGAGACCGATCGACGTAACATACATCGGTAATTATGTTAGAAAAAAGTAGATCTCATTACATTTTACCAAGAAGAAAGAAGAGAACAATTAAGTATAAATAAATTGATTAATTTTAATTGTACCTTTTGACTTTGTGAAGTTAATTCCATTTTTTTTAATTGTGTGAAATTGTTTAAGTGGAATTACTTTATAATAGAGCATAGGGTAGTCGTACGAGAAGGATGCCTAGCTGGCCGGGAGGATAGTGTGATTCGCTTGTATGGCTAGGCGGTGTTGTCGTACGGAAGGTACGGGGTTCGAACCCTGGGTAAGCCACTAGCGTCTGTTGTTTTTCTGTTGTCTGGTGTTCTACTTCTTTATTTCTTACGAGCGCCTGAAAACATACCTTTATGTTTGTCTAATATTAATGTACGAGAAGCGAGGTAGACTCTTGATCTGCTCCTTACCATCTGGACAAGAGTTCTTTACAGTCTGACTACATCTTGTGCCATTCTTACACCAGTGCTCATTTCTGAGACTGTGGTATTTTTGGTAGGTACAGCACTCTTGTACTGGATCTACTACCAACTCATCACCATCTAATTTTCCATCTCGTCACAACATCTCAGCCTTACAACTGTCACATGTCGGCTTTACAATAGTCACATCTCAGCCTTACAATAGTCAAATCTCAGTCTTACAATAGTCACATCTCAGCCTTACAATTGTCACATCTCGGCCTTACAATAGTCACATCTCGGCCTTACAATAGTCACGTCTCAGCCATACAAAAGACACGTCTCAGCTTTACAATAGTCACATCTCAGCCTTACAATTGTCACATCTCAGCATCACAATTGTCACATCTGGGCCTTTAAATAAATCATATCTTGGCCTCACATTATATCATAATTCGGCCTCTCAATACATCATACAGAACATAACTGTCTCAAACATCACTAAACTGGGTAAAATCACATCCACGACTTGTGAGCCACACAACTGTCTCAAACACCACCACTAGACTGGCTAAAATCACATCCACGACTTTTGAGCCACACAACTGTCTCAAACACCACCACTAGACTGGCTAAAATCACATCCACGACTTGTGAGCCACACAACTGTCTCAAACACCACCATTAGACTGGCTAAAATCACATCCACGACTTGTGAGCCTCACAACTGTCTCAAACACCACCACTAGACTGGCTAAAATCACATCCACGACTTGTGAGCCACACAACTGTCTCAAACAATACCAGTAGACTAGTTAAAATCACATCCACGACTTCTGAGCCACACAACTGTCTCAAACACCACCACTAGACTGGCTAAAATCACATCCACGACTTGTGAGCCACACAACTGCTGAGCTCGAAAACACCACCACTAGACTGGCTAAAATCACATCCACGACTTGTGAGCCACACAACTGTCTCAAACACCACTACTAGACTGGCTAAAATCACATCCACGACTTGTGAGCCACACAACTGCTGAGCTCGAAAACACCACCACTAGACTGGCTAAAATCACATCCACGACTTGTGAGCCACACAACTGTCTGTAGTGGTGTTTGATGGTATTGTATGATGGTGATATTACTAAATGTAATTGTATGAGGCCAGCTGTGAAGGCTCCTGAGATAAAATGTAGTTGTGAATTGTCAGAAGGCCTTTCTTGCTACCACTACGACCTCACACTTAATTTTTTTTAATGAATGTGGCTACGTAAAGTGTCTAGGGTAATGAGGTGTAGTGTGGTGTGATAGTTTCTAAATACACCCACAGATAATTAAGAAGACTAATAATATTAACAAATGTTAAAATACACTGAACTAACTCACGTGTGTAAAATTTTTGTTAGAATTATATTACATTTATTTTGTTCTGGATCAATTTTTAGATTGACCAGAACTTAAAAGGATTTAGAGATTATGAAAGAAATGCATGGAATATTATATCATAAATGCAATAGTGTACATATATATGTACTATACTAGTTAGTTTTATTAAAATGTTCTAGTAGTCATCTACTTGGGAGGATACTTAATGTTTGTGCTGTTGGGGTGGCCTCATCACTCCTGTCTATATTGACTACACAGTGTCCAGAAAATGGTGGGAATTTTTATGGGGTTATTAGTAACTAAAGGGCTTTGGTGAATGTCCAGCAGACCAGAGGCTCACTCATCTTGTCGTTGTAGCTCTGGTGCTGAAATCAGGTGGTCCCACCTCTCCGTGCTGGCGGGCAATAATGGTGGTCTCTGTCACAAGTACTGCACAGATACACTCGAGTAAAGTCACCCACTGAATAGACACTGCTTTGTTGACAACAGAAACTCACAGCTCTGCAATCAAAGTATGGGCCATGTGTCAAAATCTATTCTCTACCCACGTCTGGACACAACACTGACACAACAACCACATCATACAGACAGGTCAGATCTCTCTGACCAAACAGCACATTTACCATGGTGGTTTTACATCAGATAGATCCTCCCAGACTATAGATTCTGAAAAATATTTATTAGTTTGCTGCCCTAAAAGAGGATAGGTAATATGTTTCATTATTCTCAACACTTGATCTGTCTTGCATAATCCTTGTTGGAGTTTATGTACATTGTTGGTCCCTAGACCCTGACTAGGGCGGGGGGTCTAGAGCAAATCCCTACTTGTTTGTAAGGCTAGATTTCGATATGGCAGTATCAAATCACTCGAACATGAAACAATATTCAAAATATACAAAGAAATAATTTCAATCTTACCAGATTATGAATAAATAACACAGAATTGCTAGCAAAACTCAGCTGAGCTGCTGGCTATAGTATGGCGTCCCTAACTTTCTTTCACTTTCTTTCATATGGAAATCACCACACTTTAAAATCTGTGTCTATCACTGAACAACTATTGAAGAATGGCCCCACTTTCGCGTCTGAGCGCTAATGATATGATTGTCTGTGGCCAATCACTGCCTAGGTTTATTTTAAATTTCAAATTTCCTACACTAAAGTCATTTCAGTCATGCTTCAGTCAAGTATGGATGGTTATCTGTTAGTCTGTCCGTCTCTACTTGTGTTTCTACAAAATGTACTTGATTTTTGAACCAACCTTTCTCTCCCCTCCAAAATTTTGTCGTTAAAAGTTATTTTTAGACACAGCCACCACAATATCCCCTCTCCTCCATACCAAGTAGATTTGAACACCTGCGTCTCGAGGTCGTGTTTTTTTTTGTGCAAATAGTGACACTTTTAGATTCAATACAGTCTGTCGATGATGTGAACAACACTGTCTTTTGTCATTATCTTCAATATTATCTATCCGTCTGTAAAATTAAGAACATATTAGTTCACTGCTCAGAATAGGCCATCCGGCCAGCTAATTTTTATATTCCTAACATTAATATTAAGAAAAAAGTACTTTTTAAATTTTGTAATATTCCAAACATCTGCGTTTTAGCCGCTGAATTCAAATCAAGGGCTTGGTATTGCAAAAGCGTCCAATAAATGACTGTGGCGTATCATATCCATGGTCCCTTCTGTCGAGTTGCTTACTTTTTATGTCAACTTGGGAAACGTGACTTTTCTCCGTTTCCCCCCCCCCCCCCCATCCCCCCCCCCCCCCCCCCCATTGCGTCTCCTTAGCCTTTCTAGTCTCACGCAATCTTTCCAGTCATATTTTTTTCCTTTTTGATCCGCCGTTCCCCTCCTGTCTAGCAAGTCAATTATTATGGAGGATGATGACCCGCGGTCTGGGCGATCATGTACATCAGCAGCCTACGCATTATGTTTTTATCCTTAAATGTTATCTCTGGAGGTATTTTACCGTTGTATCTCTGTCAATTTCACTACACATCTCCCCACTTGAAAACATGCCTATGGCAAGTTCCAACATCAGCGATACACATAGGTAAAATTACTCCTCACGTCTGCCACTACTCTAATTTTGATCACAGGGGTGCCGACTGAGGAAATCTGCACCGACATTCAATTTGCCTGGGATATATTGGATACTAAACTGATAAGGTTGAAGCAACAAAGACCACCTCAGCAATCTTGCGTTTTCATGCTTAGCCTGAGACAAGAACACGAGAGGCTGATGGTCCGTCTCCACCACAAAAGTCCTACCATACAGATAGATTTGAAACTTCTTTATTGCCCAGATTAATGCTAAACATTCTTTTTCGCTTGTGGAGTATCCTTGTTCCGCCTTATTCAATTTGCGGCTTGCATAAGCGACTGGTTTAAGTTCCCCATCAGGTGAAGATGATCTTTGCAACAAAGCCCCTCCGAGTCCTACATTACTTGCATCGGTTCTTAAGACAAAGTCCTGTGTCAAATCAGGCAGTTTGAGAATAGGCTTGCTAGTGAGTTTTTCCTTTAACTCTTGGAACGCTAGTTCACATTGTGCAGTCCAAATAATTTTATCTGGAAGTCCCTTGCGAGTCAGATCAGTCAGAGGAGCACAAATAGCGTTAAAATTCTTGATGTATTTCTGATAAAATCCGCATAACGACACGAATGATCGCACGTCCTTTTTTGTTTGTGGCCTAGGTGCTCTCTGCAGTTTTTCCAAGTTCTTAGGATCAGGGGTCATATTATGTGTTCTTCAAATGTCTCTGTGGCGACGAGAATATCATCCATGAAATTCGTGATACATGGGTTATTCAGGGGATCCAACAATTTGCGCATCATCCTTGAAAACACACTCGGAGCATTTTTCAGTCCGAATGGTAGCATATTGAATTCATAATGTCCATCCGAAGTGCTAAAAGCCAAATAAGGTCTCACTTCAGGCTTCACTGGGATCTGGTAATAGCCTTCACTAAGATCCACCTTTGAAAAGTATTTTGCCTTGTTCAGTCTGGCAAATAACTGTTTTGTGTCTGGTAATGGATCCACTTGTCCTTCTGTGACAGCATTCAGTTTCCTGTAATCTATGCACAGTCTGTGTTCCCCAGACGGTTTTCTCAACAAAACGACACTAGAACTAAAAGATGATTCACTGTGCGAAATAATCCCCTCCTTCAACAAATACTCTATTTCTTCCTTCAATGCCTTCTCCTTCGCGAACGGAATAGAATAGGCTCTCATACAGATTGGGTTTGAGTCTACCAGTTTCATGTCATACTGTAGCAAATTTGTATGGCCTGGTGTAAAGGGCAATTTTTACTATCTTGCAATATAATACATTTATATTCTTATTATGTTCGCAAATATTTTGGAAGCAAAGTATTTCCTTTTTAAGTGCTTAAGGAGAAGTCATTTTTGGGTTGCTTCCCTTGAAAATAGTTCTGTCATCTTTGATCGGACTCCGCAGACGACTCTAGGCCTACTGCGATTTATTCTGTGGCTGGGTAGGAATAGATTGTTCTTGCTTCAGTATATCTATGGCCTGAATTTATACGTAGTGTTTGTATGAGTAGGACGAGTCTGTCTTATATATGGATATCTTTGCATTTCTAAGTCGAACTAATTTGGTTGTCGCTAGAAAAGGTCAAAGGCTATGCAGCGGAAGTATCGCTAGCAAAGGGTGTGATCCATGGCTGTCATCCTGTGAGGATGCCGAGTTTTGTTGTAGCAGGCTTTTTGCCGAAATAGTGATCTATATATGGATGGGGAAAAGTGATAATCATTTAGACATGTTGTATGTACTTTACCCCAGTGTTTATTCTCTTTTGCCAAGGAATGGCAAAGTTATATTTCGCATAAAAAGGTAAAACCACAATTTATTATGAACTTGGGCTTCGCCATCGTTGTTGATAAGCAGATGCACAGTGGTACTTTTAAAAAGAATATCCATTTAAAGGAAGAAGACATTCCTATGTATCAGCACTGGATTGTATGATATTATTCAATTACCTCTATGAGAGAACCTATGAAGAAATGAGGACATTTAATGAATGACTAATTTTGGTCTATATTCTATAGTGAGTGAAGCTCACGAGAGAGAGAACAGCCATGTTGAAATTCATATACTTTGTATTTATCGAGTGAGAAAAAGGGATGCCTGTACTATCGCTCGATGAACCAAGAGATCACTGCTACATGTGAGAACCCATGTCTGGGATTCCTATATTATGAAATATATATATATATATTGAACTTTACGTGAAGGAATATTCGCTAGACGAGGTTAGGTCTAGGAGCCTTCCTATGTATTGGGTTATGGTCTGACGTGCCCAGTCAGTAAAGCCAGATGATTTACATGATGGAACGCTGAATGCTTATTTACGAATGCTCCATTATGATATTTGCCAAGCATGAATGCTAACTTAAGATGATATTCCTGTGATCAACATTATACTGTCTATGTCGACATTTGTTCCTGTAACCATACACGTACTGTCCAAGTGTGCGTCCCATTAAATGTTATAAAAAGACCACCGTAGTTCCAGTACTTCTTGAATTCGAACAGTGTGAGTATGAGTGATGTACTACCAACCTGTCAACTCTATCGAATCATTCTACCATTCGCGTACTGACATTCAGATACACACTCATTGTTTACACTCACATTCTTGTCGGAGCCTCATCACGTTCCAGGACAAGATGACCTGTATGACCAAAACTGTGCTGGGTTTGATGAGTTGACAATCGTTACACTTTACTACACCAGTCCCAACATCTACATTTATCCACTGGTGGACATTCACATCATTTAGCAAATAAAGCATGATTCAACAACTAGTAGCCAGTATGAGTTAACAAACTATACACAAAAAGAGTTTAACAACTGGTGTGCCAGCTTCCTGGGTCAACCTGCACAGTGACCATATTGAGAAGTAAACTACTGAGACCAGACGTTCCTTGGGGTCTGTTACGACACACAAATACATCAGCAGTACAACTCTACAGTGATGTCAGCGTGACCTGTCCTGTCGAGAGTATGCAGTAACTAGGTCAGGGTTTGTTGACATTTGGTTCATTGGACATTTGCCATACAACTGACAGTGTTACACAGCAAGCTTGGTTGAAACATAGAACATTACACATCAGGACTGGAGAATATTTGACAGTGTTTGCGAAAGAAAATGTTATTGAACTGAGAAGTCCTACATTGATTGTTATCATTCAAATCAACGATGGAGCTTCTATTTCTGTGTTGAATTTAAAATAATTAGACCAGAAGTATTTGTTTAATAAAGTACCACAGTACTGTACTATTAGGCAGTGTAACTGAGCCTTCATTCCAACACATTCTTTCTGCAACACTCTATTTACATCATATTGCCATACTATTTATGCATTTATGTATTTATGTTTAACTATTTATATGTGATATTTGTTTGTATCCAGCGGGTTGTTGTTTCGGTTGGGCGGTGTCACACAGCAGAGTATCCCACGTAATAGAGGGTCTGATGTGTGCGTTTCTATAGGTGCAATTTTCTTCATTGAAAATTTGCTGCGACAGCTGTTGCTATTAGTGTTAGCTGTGAAGTCTGTACTCATTGTTGTTTTTGTAATATTCCTCTGTTCTTTAGTTTGTTTTGATTTGTTTGTAATTTGTTGGTCTACCCTATTCTATCTTTCAGTTCTATTCTCAATTTATATTTATATACTGTGGCGTTATTTGTATTTGTTATCCTCTTGCGGTTTATCTTTTATTGTTTTTCCAATTTTATTTATTTCATTTCCGCAAATGTTTTCATGTTTTTCTGTATAACTGTTTTGTTTTGTGCCTGATCGACATACACTATTTAAAATATAGTTGATCATATAAATTGATGTACAAGAATCAACTGATAGTTAATTGCTATTACTAAAGGTACACAGTTGATGATATAAAACACTATTTCTGGTGCACTGCACTTATATTATAGAGTGAACCAGCAACTTATAGCTGTTATTATATAAGGATTTATACAAGACCTTTGTAAGGCTTGTTTCCCACAGTGATTGGGATAGTTAAGTACTATTTTTCACAGGTTACAAAGTTATCATACAAAGTCTTTGATTAAGACTAAGAAAGTAAATTTATTTACTTTTGCAAATTACTGATCTTATTAGACAAGATGTCTACCTTGGATTATTTTATCACACAAGGCAGGGCTCTTGATAAGACTGGTCAGCAGTTAGAAGAATGGGCAGTTGCTCAATATGACAAAGCATTGGCTGCTGAAGAAAGAAAAGCATTGATTGAGAAAAGAAATTAGAAGCTGAAAATTAAATTACAAAGAGAGGATGAACAAAAGAAATTGCAGATACAGACTGATGAAAAAAGATTCCAGATGGAAATGGAAAAAGAGAAAAGAAAAGATGAAGCTGCTGCTGAAGAGAAAAAATTACAGGCTGCTGCAGAAGAGAGAAAATTACAAGCTGAAGCTCAAGAAAAAAAAGCAATAAGAGAACATGAACACCAAAAAGAACTTTTAGCATTTGAGTTAGAAAAGTTAAAGTTAACAAACATAAGTAATGTTAATCAAGCATCTAGTGGTAATGGTAAACCCTTTACTTACAAGGTCAAGGTACCAGCGTTCAACCCTTCCAGTGATGACATAACATTCTGGCTAAACAGATTTGAACGCTCGTGTCGAGCACATAATGTGGACAAATCACAATATGCTAACCAGTTATCAGAAAATCTGAAAGGTGATTCTCTGACTAGTTTAAGTTTGGTTGAAGAGGCTGACAAAGATAACTATGATGTTATTAGGGCAGCCTTATTAAAGAAGTATCAGTTGTCTGAAGAGGGTTATCGGAAGTTGTTTAAGACAATGGTGCCTGAGGCAGGTGTAGAATTCTCAGAATTCATTGCAAGGACACGACTTACATTTGATCGTTGGATTGAGCTATCCAAAACAGAAAAGACTTATGAAGCCCTTATGGACTTGATACTCAGAGACAAGATTATGTCAAGTATAAATAAACCTTTCCTCGAATTCTTACATGAGCGTAAACCTAAGTCTCTAAAAGAAATGGAACAGTATTGTACCCAATACGTCACTGCACATCCGGACGTAGCCATTAGCAACAGTAAGGTTAAAGAAGGTATGCCAGTTGCTTCTGCAACACCATACAACCCTAATCACTCTCACAAATTCCAAGGACCTCAAAATAGGTTTAATAAAAAAGGTAACTATTACAGTTATCAGAACCAAGGTAACCAATCATTTCAGGGTTCTTCTTCGAATACCTGGAGAAGAGCTGACAGCCCTCGATTCAGGGGTGGTCATAATTACAGGAACTTTCGCAAAGGAAGTCATTCTAGAAACTATCCAAGTTTTCCTTCATGGAGACAACAGGATCATAATTACCGAGATACTCATTATAATGAATATGATGATAGTAACCAAAGGAGCTATGATTCAAACCCGAGTAGAGGTTATAATAGTGGAAACAATGATAAGTACAGAGGCAATAATAACAGAGGTAGAGCACAATTCAAAAAACATAAAGCTCATTACCAGGCGAACTCTGCACAGCAAGAGTCCCACGAAGCCTATAAACAAAATAAAGATAATGATGACTCTAATAATATGGCATGTGCCGCTTTTGATTTTGGGAGAGCATCTCAGTGCCCCCAATGCAAAACATTATTTGAGCCAACCACAGTGTCTACTTTAAGCTGTGGCCATCCTCTTCCCGCTCTTCCTGCGTCAATCGCGCATGATGGGAGAGGTTCTCTTGTCTTACACAAAGGTTTAGTAAATGACAATCCAGTCTCAGTACTTTTTGATTCTGGATGCACAACTATTGGGGTTAGGCAGTCACTCATAGATCCTTCTCATTCTACAGGCAAAGTAGTCAAATGCGTAACATTTGGCGGCACCATAGAGAAATACTCTACCGCTATCATTAGGATTGCTACTCCTTTCTTCACAGGAGATGTACACGCATGTCTTTTGCCGGATCCGATCGCTGATCTTATCATCGGTCGCATTCACGGAGTCAAAGAATGTACTCCGGAGCAAATTTCCGTTTGGGGAAAATCAAAATATGCAATCTGCTAATGCAGTAGTCACTAGAGCTCAAGCTCTCAATATGCCTGAAACTTCATCTGTTGAAGATAATGAAGTGCATAACCAAGATGATCCCTTGGTAATTTCTCGTGACTCGTTTATAAAACAACAAGAAGAAGATCCGACTCTTAAGAAATTCTTCACTCTTGTAACAAAAAGTGATCCGAATAAAGATTCAAATTGTAAATCTTGGATTACAATGAAGAATGGCGTACTTGTACGTATGGTGCAAGACTCCACTAAGTCAAGTCATTCTCAGATTCTTGTACCCAAGAATTTGAGAGTTAAGATCTTACAACATGCACACGACTCTCAGTGTGCTGGTCACATGGGTTTTTCCCGTACAAAGTCAAGAGTTCTTGCGGCTTTCTTTTGGCCTTTTGTGAACAAGGACATACGGATCTATTGTCGATCCTGTAAAGTATGTCAAGAAGTCAAATCCAAAGGTCCTCGTCATGCTGCGCCTATTCAGGCTGCATATATTCCTATTCGTCCATTCCAGAAAATGGCGATAGACATCATTGGTCCATTCAAGATCAAATCTGCTAGAGGACATCAGTTTATCTTAACGTGTGTAGACATGTGCACACGTTGGCCAGAGGCTATCCCTCTAAAGAGCATTACTACCGCTGACATTGCAGATGCTCTTTGGCTTATATTTTCTCGGCTGGGATTCCCCGGAGAAATATTATCAGATCATGGCACCCAACTGATATCGGATACCATGTCTCAAGTAATGTCTACTCTACAGATAGAGAGATCTTTGAGTAGCATCTATCATCCTATGTCCAATGGGATGGTCGAGCGACTAAATAGAACACTTAAGAACTTATTAGGGAAGATAACTGAGGATCATCCTCAGGATTGGGATAGGGTTTTACCCGCGGCCCTCTTCGCGTACAGAGAGGTCCCCAATGAACATACAGGGTTTTCGCCCTTTGAACTTGTCTTTGGCGCGCGACCGCGCGGCCCAATGTCTTTGCTGCATGATCTTATAACAGCTGACAATATTGACGATGACACAAAATCTTCTTACGAGTATGTCATCGCGCTGAGACAAAAGATTATCGAAGCATGCAAATTGGCAACGTCCTCTTCTGAGTTTGCTAAGCAGAAGGCAAGACAATTTGCTAATAAGAAGAGAACTTTACGACAACTTTGTCCTGGTGACAAAGCATTTGTTTTGCTACCTTGTCGTGAAAATAGACTCCTTATTAGTTGGAAAGGTCCGTACGATATAATATCGAAAATTTCAGATGTTGACTACATCGTCGATATTAACGGGAAGCATAAAACCTTCCACATCAATATGCTTACGGAGTTCCATGAACGTCCTGACTATCTACAGCCTATTTTCCAGGCAACGGACGATTCTCATGTCAAACATGGTCATTACTCATCACTGTCTGTAATACAGGATGAGGAAACAAGTTTTTTCGGATGTTAATCTCCCGCTTCCAATGATCCCACTTCATTCTAGTGAATCATGGAAAGACGTTACTGTTTCTCCTGATTTGTCTCTAGGAGAACGGCGACAAGTTTCGTCTATGTTACAAACATTTCAGGATGTCCTCACTGACATCCCTGGACAAACTCATGTCATTGAGCATGACATTGTTCTAACTGAACATACTCCAATTAGGGTTAGGCCTTATCCTATCCCTATACATTTCCAAACACAGGTTGAAAAGGAGTTGGATGAAATGATAGATTTACAAATAATCGAACCATCCACTTCTGCATATTCTTCGCCGATGGTTATTGTTCGAAAAAAAGACAATAACATACGTCTTTGCGTTGACTATCGCAAATTGAATCAAGTTACGAAGTTCGATGCTGAACCTATGCCTTTACTAGAAGAGTTACTTACTCGTCTTTCTAAATCGCATTTTTTCACTAAACTTGATTTGTCTAAAGGATATTGGCAAGTTCCATTATCCGAACGCGCCAAACCTCTTACCGCTTTCTCTACTCCCAGAGGCCTTTTCCAATGGAATTTTATGCCTTTCGGCCTTATGAACGCACCAGCTACATTTGTACGCATGATGCGTCGAATCCTATCGTATCGGTCAGATGTCATTGCTTATCTAGACGACATCTGTCTTTTCAGCGATACTTGGGAAGATCACTATTCAGGATTAGTTGAATTATTATCAACTCTGCGTGAGTATAACCTGACAGCAAAACCATCTAAAGCTTGTATTGGCTTTAGCGAAATTGCTTTCTTAGGCCATCGAGTAGGTCACGGTTTCTTGAAGACAGAAGACCATAATATCACTAAGATACTTAACATCTCTATCCCTAGGACTAAAAAGCAAGTGCGAAGTCTTTTAGGTCTCATACAATTTTATGGACGTTTCATTCCGAATCTGTCCTCTATCATGGCACCTCTCTCTACACTATTAAAGAAAGGGTCGCCTAACATGGTTCACTGGTCTCATGAATGCCAATCTTCACTAGAGAAGATCAAAACTATGTTTTCATCACCACCTATTTTAGTGTTACCTACAACAGATAAGACATTTGTTCTTCGTAGTGACGCTTCATCCACTGGGATTGGAGCGGCACTAATGCAAGAGTACTCTGGAACTCTGCATCCTGTAATGTACATATCCAGAAAACTTAATGCTGCAGAAAGGAATTACTCGGTTTTAGACCGTGAATTATTGGCAATGGTTTGGTCAATTCTCAAACTCCAAAGATTCCTTCTGGGCGCGCATTTCGTAGTGGAAACTGACCAAAAAGCTCTTACGGCTATCCAAAGTAAGAACTTGAAGAGCTCGAGATCAACTCGATACGCAATCGCTCTTCAACCTTTTCATTTTTCGGTACGAGCTATCCGTGGTTCAGAAAATGTGATGGCGGACATTCTGTCCAGATGCCCACATGATGCCACTTAACTGTTAAATATTGGATCTTTTTAATATGTATAACTTTACAACAGTTATTTTTTTTGTTTCTTTACTAAGATACACATTTGTAATTTAATAATAGAATGATGGTATCGCTACTTAGCGGTTTATTGATGTTAATTCACCGCTGTTCTTTGATGATTGTTTCTTCATAAATCATAAATTTAAGATTGTAGTGTGAATTTTTGGTATGCATTGTATAATTACCAGAATTGTATTATACGTACATCACACCTTCCTGGAAACATTTATTCGTAGGGAAACAATTTCTCTCAGATTTTGAGATATATATTCTCACCAGTCATATTAGGAATTATAGTTATTCCTGATATTTTCATCTGCGCAGTATTCTTGCGTTGTGAGCCTATTCTACGGTGCTCCTAGATGTATTTAAAAAAAAAAAATTTTTATTTTTTTTTTTCCCGGGAGGTGTGGTAAGACTGTAAAGGGCAATTTTTACTATCTTGCAATATAATACATTTATATTCTTATTATGTTCGCAAATATTTTGGAAGCAAAGTATTTCCTTTTTAAGTGCTTAAGGAGAAGTCATTTTTGGGTTGCTTCCCTTGAAAATAGTTCTGTCATCTTCGATCGGACTCCGCAGACGACTCTAGGCCTACTGCGATTTATTCTGTGGCTGGGTAGGAATAGATTGTTCTTGCTTCAGTATATCTATGGCCTGAATTTATACGTAGTGTTTGTATGAGTAGGACGAGTCTGTCTTATATATGGATATCTTTGCATTTCTAAGTCGAACTAATTTGGTTGTCGCTAGAAAAGGTCAAAGGCTATGCAGCGGAAGTATCGCTAGCAAAGGGTGTGATCCATGGCTGTCATCCTGTGAGGATGCCGAGTTTTGTTGTAGCAGGCTTTTTGCCGAAATAGTGATCTATATATGGATGGGGAAAAGTGATAATCATTTAGACATGTTGTATGTACTTTACCCCAGTGTTTATTCTCTTTTGCCAAGGAATGGCAAAGTTATATTTCGCATAAAAAGGTAAAACCACAATTTATTATGAACTTGGGCTTCGCCATCGTTGTTGATAAGCAGATGCACAGTGGTACTTTTAAAAAGAATATCCATTCAAAGGAAGAAGACATTCCTATGTATCAGCACTGGATTGTATGATATTATTCAATTACCTCTATGAGAGAACCTATGAAGAAATGAGGACATTTAATGAATGACTAATTTTGGTCTATATTCTATAGTGAGTGAAGCTCACGAGAGAGAGAACAGCCATGTTGAAATTCATATACTTTGTATTTATCGAGTGAGAAAAAGGGATGCCTGTACTATCGCTCGATGAACCAAGAGATCACTGCTACATGTGAGAACCCATGTCTGGGATTCCTATATTATGAAATATATATATATATTGAACTTTACGTGAAGGAATATTCGCTAGACGAGGTTAGGTCTAGGAGCCTTCCTATGTATTGGTTATGGTCTGACGTGCCCAGTCAGTAAAGCCAGATGATTTACATGATGGAACGCTGAATGCTTATTTACGAATGCTCCATTATGATATTTGCCAAGCATGAATGCTAACTTAAGATGATATTCCTGTGATCAACATTATACTGTCTATGTCGACATTTGTTCCTGTAACCATACACGTACTGTCCAAGTGTGCGTCCCATTAAATGTTATAAAAAGACCACCGTAGTTCCAGTACTTCTTGAATTCGAACAGTGTGAGTATGAGTGATGTACTACCAACCTGTCAACTCTATCGAATCATTCTACCATTCGCGTACTGACATTCAGATACACACTCATTGTTTACACTCACATTCTTGTCGGAGCCTCATCACGTTCCAGGACAAGATGACCTGTATGACCAAAACTGTGCTGGGTTTGATGAGTTGACAATCGTTACACTTTACTACACCAGTCCCAACATCTACATTTATCCACTGGTGGACATTCACATCATTTAGCAAATAAAGCATGATTCAACAACTAGTAGCCAGTATGAGTTAACAACTATACAAAGAAAGAGTTTAACACCTGGTTTATCTGTTAATACATCTGTATGTTCCTCCAGAACCTGTTGAACTCTCTCCCTCTGGTTTTTAGTCAGGTGCTTACTGACTTTTACCTGTGCTGCTGTTTCACAAGGATGTAATGGGTATTCATGTGAGGTGAGTGGTTCTTTTTGCATCTGGGTTGCAATAGCCAAGGTTTCCCGGTAGTAGAAGCAGCACCTTCTCTCCGACTGCCAGTTCCCTGTCCTTTGCCTTCCTATTAAAATATGCTGCATGTTTCTTCCTGGCTTGTTTCAAATTATCATTTGCCAGTTTCCATCCAGCTTTCAAACGAGTGGTCAGTTCGTTCACATATTGATACGATGAGGTAACAGTCTCTTCCGCCTTCTCATCTGTCCAGGTCCTTAATAGGGCTTCTAATGGACCTTTTATTGGCCTCCCAAATAGCAGAGTTGCGGGAGCCATCCCGGTTGAACTATGTGGTACCTCCCGGTACGCAAACAATGCGGCGGGCAGGAATTGATCCCACAGATCCGGTTTTTCGTGTGCCAGCTTTCTCAGGATAGAAATGAGAGTCCCATTGAACCTCTCTACCTGGCCGTTCCCTTGTGGATGGTACGGACTACAATGAAAGTGCCTGGCTTGAAATAGTTTAAAAACTTCTTCCGTTAGTTTCCCCTTGAACTGAGAACCATTATCCGTCAAGATTTGATGCGGGAATCCTAATCGGGTAAATATTGTAAGTAGTGCCTCTGCTACATGTTTTGAATCAATTGATGGCAGGGCTACCGCCTCTCCCCACATAGAAAAAGTGTCCACCAGAGTAAGGATGTAACTGTTCCTCCTCTTGGTCCGAGTGAGAGGTCCTACAATATCCACTGCAACCCTCTCAAAAGGTGTTCCCACTATGGGCATTTCCCCTAGAGTTGCAGGAGCAGTCCAGTGCTTTGGAGCTACCCTTTGACATTCTGGGCAGGATTTGACATATCTTTTTATATCCTCCGTATCCCTGGCCAGAAGTAATGACAAGCTATACGCTGTCCTGTGGCGCTGATCCCCATGTGACCACTGAAGGGAATCGCATGCCCGAGTTCCATCACTTTATCTCTATATGAAGTGGGAAGAACCAGCTGGTTGTGACCATTTGTTCCAGTTCCGGCCTTCCTGTATAAGAGTTTGTTCTTCATGAAATATTCCCCCTTGCTCGGAGGTGTGTGGCATTTGGGCAATTTTTTAAAACAGGGCTTGAGTGTCCTATCCTCAGCCTGCGCCTTCCTCATCTCCTCTGGATGAGCATTTATAGGTTCACCTTCTTCCTCCTTCTTCTGTGACCTGGTCTGCACTGTCGCCATGATCACAGGTTTCTCGGGATTCCCCAAGAAGACGTATCTACACCCCAATATCAGAGGGTAGATTGGTTCATCTATCACTGCTGCTCTGATTTCTCCTTCCACATAGCGAGTTTTCACCGTTATCCTTGCGATGGGAAGTGTCATGAGTGGTATGTCCTTAGTCGCCCCTTGTATTTCCACTGTTTCTGTGGTATACTGACTTGGGTCCACTAGGCTAGACTTCACAACTGAATCATAATCCAAACCTGTATCATAAAGGCACCTTATGGTGACCCCATTACAAATAACATCCTCACAAACTGGGGGGTGATAAGGTTCCTGTTGTCCCTTAGGATTAACCTTTAATCTTTGCGTCCCCGACTTCATTGCAGCAATGTTTGAAGGTTTCCTTCTACAAAATTCGGTGTTATGGTTATCCTTCTTGCACCATTTACACCATCTTTTTCCTTGGTTCAACGGTTTTCTTTCATTGAACTTTTGGTCATTGAACTGTGAGTTTCTGTCGCGATAGTCATTTCTTGGCCGCTCAAAGTTTGTCCTACCTTTATTTCCCTGCTCTCTATTATCAAATTTATTAAATTGCTGTGGAGCTTTAAAATTGTCTATGTGCTTCTTTTTAGCACCACTTACCTCTGCCTGGGCTGCCTGATACCTCTCAGCAACATTTAAAATTTCCCCCAACTTCTCTGCACCTTGTTCCATGAGAAATTTTCTCATGTCTGGAGCCATGGACTCTCTCAATTGCTCAATCATGATCATTTCTTTAAGATCTTGGGTCTTCCCCAGAGCCGTCCATTTCTCCAAATAGGTTTCTAGTCTAGCAGAGAATTGGTGGTATGTCTCCCCAGACAACAGTTTGGCATTTCTAAATTTCTTACGATAAAATTCACCATTCTTCTCGTACCTTAATAACAAAGCCTGCTTTAACATGTCATAATTGTCTTGGTCTTCCCTGTTCATTTTGGCAAATACTTCATAAGAAGTACCTCTCAATCCCTGTGATAGCTTTAAGCTCCACCTCTCTCTCTCTAACCCATATGTAGTAGCTATAACTCAAAACGTCCTAGGTACCCCTCTATGTCATCGTCTTTTTCAACAAAATGGTCTAAATGAAACCCCATAGCTGAGTTTGAGGCTCCCAGACTGGGCGTAGCATCTGAGGCAAAAGGGCTGGCACCATTTTCAGGAGCCGGGCCTTGTAATTCCAGCTCCCTTAGTCGTAATTCGTGCTCCCTTTGCAACCTTCTATCTTCTGCCTCCCTTTCGGCCTTTTTATCTTCTGCCTCCCTTTCGGCCTTTTTATCTTCTGCCTCCCTTTGCTGTCGTTTTTCTTCTGCCTCCCTTTCGGCAGTCAACCTTTTTTCTTCTGCCTCCCTTTGCTGTCGTTTTTCTTCTGCCTCAATCTGCAGCCTCTTAATTTCTCTATCAGCCTCAATTTGTAACCTCTTCTCTTCAGCTAACCTTTCAGCCTCTAATTTTCTTTCAGCCTCTTTTTCTAATCTCCTTTCTTTCCGTTCAATATATTTATCACATTCAGCCGTTACATATTGAATTAAAATTTGACCATCCATTCCCATCTCCTTCGCGGTGAGCACAGCAGCTGATCTAAATTTTGCCAGCTCCGCCATACTTTTTAGACAATATAATAATATACAAGCTAAATCTCTAACCAGTAAATACACTAAGTACTTCTAATTACTATATGACTATAGTCTAACTAATTCTAACTAACCAGTTAACTAATTAATTATTACTGGCTGTGAAGATTCACCAACTTTTATCTGCAGGGACACTTTTAATTTTAAAGGGAATTTTACAATTTATTTCCCTACTTTTATTTCTCCCACCAGGAGATCCTAATATTACTGTTGGGCTAATTATCCCCGGACAAGACCCCAATAATGTAGTGGTGTTTGATGGTATTGTATGATGGTGATATTACTAAATGTAATTGTATGAGGCCAGCTGTGAAGGCTCCTGAGATAAAATGTAGTTGTGAATTGTCAGAAGGCCTTTCTTGCTACCACTACGACCTCACACTTAATTTTTTTTAATGAATGTGGCTACGTAATATGTAGTGGTGTAATTGTTACCCACAATATATATATTACATTTATTTTGTTCTGGATCAATTTTTTAGGTTGACCAGAACTTAAAAGGATTTAGAGATTATGAAAGAAATGCATGGAATATTATATCATAAATGCAATAGTGTACATATATATGTACTATACTAGTTAGTTTTATTAAAATGTTCTAGTAGTCATCTACTTGGGAGGATACTTAATGTTTGTGCTGTTGGGGTGGCCTCATCACTCCTGTCTATATTGACTACACAGTGTCCAGAAAATGGTGGGAATTTTTATGGGGTTATTAGTAACTAAAGGGCTTTGGTGAATGTCCAGCAGACCAGAGGCTCACTCATCTTGTCGTTGTAGCTCTGGTGCTGAAATCAGGTGGTCCCACCTCTCCGTGCTGGCGGGCAATAATGGTGGTCTCTGTCACAAGTACTGCACAGATACACTCGAGTAAAGTCACCAACTGAATAGACACTGCTTTGTTGACAACAGAAACTCACAGCTCTGCAATCAAAGTATGGGCCATGTGTCAAAATCTATTCTCTACCCACGTCTGGACACAACACTGACACAACAACCACATCATACAGACAGGTCAGATCTCTCTGACCAAACAGCACATTTACCATGGTGGTTTTACATCAGATAGATCCTCCCAGACTATAGATTCTGAAAAATATTTATTAGTTTTCTGCCCTAAAAGAGGATAGGTAATATGTTTCATTATTCTCAACACTTGATCTGTCTTGCATAATCCTTGTTGGAGTTTATGTACATTGTTGGTCCCTAGACCCTGACTAGGGCGGGGGGTCTAGAGCAAATCCCTACTTGTTTGTAAGGCTAGATTTCGATATGGCAGTATCAAATCACTCGAACATGAAACAATATTCAAAATATACAAAGAAATAATTTCAATCTTACCAGATTATGAATAAATAACACAGAATTGCTAGCAAAACTCAGCTGAGCTGCTGGCTATAGTATGGCGTCCCTAACTTTCTTTCACTTTCTTTCATATGGAAATCACCACACTTTAAAATCTGTGTCTATCACTGAACAACTATTGAAGAATGGCCATACTTTCGCGTCTGAGCGCTAATGATATGATTGTCTGTGGCCAATCACTGCCTAGGTTTATTTTAAATTTCAAATTTCCTACACTAAAGTCATTTCAGTCATGCTTCAGTCAAGTATGGATGGTTATCTGTTAGTCTGTCCGTCTCTACTTGTGTTTCTACAAAATGTACTTGATTTTTGAACCAACCTTTCTCTCCCCTCCAAAATTTTGTCGTTAAAAGTTATTTTTAGACACAGCCACCACAATATCCCCTCTCCTCCATACCAAGTAGATTTGAACACCTGCGTCTCGAGGTCGTGTTTTTTTTGTGCAAATAGTGACACTTTTAGATTCAATACAGTCTGTCGATGATGTGAACAACACTGTCTTTTGTCATTATCTTCAATATTATCTATCCGTCTGTAAAATTAAGAACATATTAGTTCACTGCTCAGAATAGGCCATCCGGCCAGCTAATTTTTATATTCCTAACATTAATATTAAGAAAAAAGTACTTTTTAAATTTTGTAATATTCCAAACATCTGCGTTTTAGCCGCTGAATTCAAATCAAGGGCTTGGTATTGCAAAAGCGTCCAATAAATGACTGTGGCGTATCATATCCATGGTCCCTTCTGTCGAGTTGCTTACTTTTTATGTCAACTTGGGAAACGTGACTTTTCTCCGTTTCCCCCCCCCCCCCCCCCTTCCCCCCCCCCCCCCCCCCCACATTGCGTCTCCTTAGCCTTTCTAGTCTCACGCAATCTTTCCAGTCATATTTTTTTCCTTTTTGATCCGCCGTTCCCCTCCTGTCTAGCAAGTCAATTATTATGGAGGATGATGACCCGCGGTCTGGGCGATCATGTACATCAGCAGCCTACGCATTATGTTTTTATCCTTAAATGTTATCTCTGGAGGTATTTTACCGTTGTATCTCTGTCAATTTCACTACACTGTCTCAAACACCACTACTAGACTGGCTAAAATCACATCCACGACTTGTGAGCCACACAACTGCTGAGCTCGAAAACACCACCACTAGACTGGCTAAAATCACACCCACGACTTGTGAGCCACACAACTGCTCAGCTCTAAAACACAATGCCGACTCCGACATCTAGTTACTTCACACCGACTGCGTTCACAGTCCAACACCATTTCCATATTCATTCATTCATTCATTCATAACCCTCCACTCCCAAAGGAGCATAGGCCTTCAACAAACACATGCCAAGTCCTCCTGTCACGTGCCATCATCTCAAGTTCTTTCCATGTTCTCCTCATCATTTTCACCTCTGTTTCCAACTCTCTTCTCCACGTACTTCTTGGTCTTCCTCTGCATCTCTTGCCCTGGGGGTTCCAGAACAAGGACTGCCTTGTAATGCTATCAACAGGTTTCCTCAGTGTGTGTCCTATCCATCGCCATCGTCTTCTTCTCATCTCTTGTTCCACTGGCACTTGTCCAGTTCTTGTCATCAGTTCCACATTGGTAACCTTGTCATACCATTTTAATCCCTCTATTCTACGCAAGCACCCATTTATGAAAGTCTGTAGCTTTTTGGTTGTTGTCTTTGTTGTTCTCCATGTCTCCGAGCCATACAATAGGACTGACTTCACATTTGAGTTGAAGATTCTTATTTTCGTGTTGGATCCTATTTCTCTTGATCTCCATATATTTCCCAATGCAATGAAAGCTCCTCTTGCCTTTTGTATTCTTATTTTGATATCGCTGTCTGTCCCTCCAACTTTGTCTATATTACTGCCAAGATATGTGTATGATTCTACATCTTGTATTGGTGTTTCTTCAAGTTCAACCCTGTTTTCATTACCTGCATTTATTCGCATTATTTTTGTCTTTTCCCTGTGTATTTTCAGACCCAATTGATGTGACCTCTCATCGAGTGTTTTCAATTTGTCCTGCATCTGATTACGGTTATGGGACAGGAGAGCCAAGTCATCAGCAAAATCCAGATCATCCAACTGCTTAGTCAGAGTCCACTGGATTCCATTTCTGTTGTGTGTTGTCGATGATCTCATAACCCAATCTATTGCCAGCAAGAAAAGAAATGGAGACAAGAGGCATCCCTGTCGCACTCCTGTTCTTATCCAAAATGGTTCTGTAAGCTGTCCTTCATGAAGAACTCTGCACGTCATGTCTTCATAGGTTTTCTTTATTAAATTAATGATCTTCAGGGGAACTCCATAATGCCTCATCAATTTCCAAAGTGATTCTCTGTCCACACTGTCAAATGCTTTTTCGTAGTCCACAAATCCGATGTATAGTGGTGAATTCCATTCCAGACTTTGTTCAACTATTATTCTCAAAGTGGCTATCTGGTCTGTACATGATCTGTTTTGTCGAAAACCTGCTTGTTCATCTCTCAATTTCTTGTCTATGGACTCCTTTAATCTCTCAAGGATAATCCTGTTCAATACCTTTCCTGGCACTGATAGTAACATTATTCCTCTATAATTTGTGCACTCTTGTAGATTTCCCTTCTTAGGCAACTTAACCAGATATCCTTCCTTCCATTCTGCTGGTATCTCTTCTTTTTCCCAGACTTTACCAAGTAATTTATATAACATCTCTGTAGCCGTGTCGATATCTGCTTTGATGGCCTCTGCTGGAATGCCATCAGGTCCAGACGCTTTTCCATCTCTTAGAAGCTTTATGGCTTTCTTTATTTCTTCCTTCGTTGGTCTTTCACCGTTAATTTGTAGCTCTTCTTCTGCTGGCTGGATGTCCGGCGGGTTTTGTGGAGCTGGTCTATTGAGAAGGTCCCCAAAATATTCCGTCCACCTCTTCATTTGCTCTTGTATATTGCTGAGCAGTTTCCCATTCTTATCTTTTATGAGGCAACTTGTTTGCTTGTATTTCCCTGTTAGCTTCTTTGTGCTGCTATACAGTTCTCTCATATTTCCTTTGGCTGCAGCATCTTCTGCCTCTCTTGCCAACTCCTCAATATACTTTCTCTTGTCTCTTTTGATACTTCTTTTTACTTCTTTGTTTGCTTCTGTGTACACTTCTTGAGCCTTGGCTTTGGAACTTCTGGTTTTGCTTGTGTTTAACTCTGCTTTCTTGTTTTTTCTATCTTTTATCTTATTGATGGTTTCTGTTGTTATCCATGCTTTTTGTTGTCTTTCCCTTTTCCCCAGTATTTCTTCACATGTCTCCTTCCATACCGTTTTGACCTGCTGCCAATAGTCTTCTGTATTGTCTACATCTTCCAACTGTTGGAGCACTTGGAATTTGTTGGATACTGTGACCGCAAATTTGTCTCTTGTTTCTTGATTTCTTAGCTGTCCTACATTAAACTGTTGTCTATAATTTTGCATTGTTGCATATGAGCACACCAAAATCACTACAAACTCACTATCAACCTGACTATCCGTCAGTCACGCAGCACGTCCACAAGTTAACCTAAATTCTCTGCTCACATGTGCAACAACTTCAGAGACATTTAACTGCTGCACATACTCCACCATTCACCCACATAAATTTGTTCTGTGATAGTGACACGATGATGATGAAACTGACATAAAGATGTGAATAACGTACTGTCAGTAAGAAAACTAGAAAATTACAGAAGTCCATATAGATATGGTTTTACATATGTTGAAAATTGAAGAGATTAATATATGTAGTATGGACTAGGCAAATCTACAAGGAAGCTTACTACACGCAACAGAAGAAAGCAGTCTTCGCGTATTGAGTGTTATGACAAGAATTATGTTGGAATTTATGGGAATAAATAGCAAAAATTGACCGGATAAAGAGATAAACTACAAAGAGTAAGGGTGACCATATCGTTTTTCACAAAAAGAGGACATTTTCTGTCTTTTTGGCGTAAAAAAAGAGGACAATATAAGACACAAAATAGGACATTAAAGAGGACTTATTAACTGCAATCTGTGAATGCATGATTGTAATGACTAGAGCAAGTTTTATTTTTATAAAGTTTAGAAAACAATAATGAAACAAATTGTCCTTTAAAATAAATGTTTTAAAATCATTTTAACATAAAAAAATGTACTTAATGAGTACTGATACAATTATTATTATGATTGTTTTATTTTATTTGTTGATTTATTTTGTGTGAATATTATCGTCTTTAATAATAATTCATTATTTTATTTTAAAAAATCATGGAACTGACCGACCGACACTTCTTTTAAATTATATTGCAGAAGAACATTGAACATTGATGGAATCCACATTGAACAAAAAAGCATATCCACGTTTACATTTTGACCAGGCACCGAAACAAATATTGCGAGATCATTAAAAGTTCAGAATGAAACTCAATATTTACTGATTGTTTTAAAAATTGGGTTCACTTCTTATGTGCCAG